>CAWZYM010000185.1:0-432500 GCA_963966185.1 Rhabditoides inermis | reverse complement strand
AAATCTATTCCGGTTTTCAAGAGCACTAGAGTGAAAAGGTTTCACCAAAATGCTTTGCAACTACTCATCGGTACCGCCGCGAACATCCTCAAACTACTTCGAACTCATTTCGAAAATGATTTTCGAAGAGACTGACCACAATCTTAATGATAAACACTCTTCTGAAGAAGAAATAACAATCAACAAAAAGAGAAATTTTGCACCTCTTCAGCAGCCAGCACGAGAGACTTGGCGAGACGGGCGTAGAAAACGTTCTCCTAAAAGATTATAATGTGATTATGAATCTTTACGAATCCTAATAATCTATTTTATGAATATTATAATATAATAATAAAATAATATAATAAATCATTATAATAAATTATAATTATTAAATTATTAAATTATTAATTATAATAAATGAATATAATAATAGCTACTCACCTCTTCGTACTTGAGCGTGAGGCACACGTCGATCATCTCGAACACGTACACGATCACCGAAACACCTGGAAAAATGTATAATACATATATTTTGTAGTACATATGTTGACGCTTATGATTTTCATGCGACAATTTGGTTACGCTTTTCAGGTAAGAGAACGTCAAAAAAATTGGTTTCGGCGGATCGTCGTTTTCTTTGTTGTGATGGAGAAACGTATGTAATAATACGAAAGAAGCCTACCAGTGAAGAAGAAGTATCCATAAGCGGCATAGATGGCGATCTGACTCTGGAAGTTCTCCAGAAACTCGCTGATCCTGAAACATGAGATATCATATCACAGAATGCGTTGCAAACCTCGGAACTTGATTGATTAGAACTAGGTTCTGTGTCGACCAAATGAATGGTTCCGAAAAGTGTATTGTTTAGCAATGTATATGATTCAGAAATATAAGAAATACGACATAGGTGAATAATCTACCTGGCACATAGTAGGAAGTCTGCCATGAGATCGAGGGTGGCTGCGAATAGAGTGACGAGTGCGATCACTCGAACAGGGGGAGCCCATTCCAGCTGGTTGCTGAACACCATGTGCACTTATCACTTTTATACTTCATAACCTAAGCATATAGTCGTCCACAAACGAAGTTGTTTTCACACTGCCGGATGTCTTTTCTTCGCAAATGAAATTTTTTAGGTACAGTTTGTCTTCATGAAACGAACGAAATGGTTGGTGAAATATCACAGCTCACTTACTTGGGCCCGCTATCGGCCCACGCGAGACGAATGCCCATGGTGGAAGGTGCTGAAACACTGAAACTGACTTTTAAAAGAACAACAATAAATCAGAACATATATCAGCAAGTCAGAAAATATGTGCGGTCCACACTGAAATTCCAACACATTCAACTAATGAGTCTCATAACGCCAGAGGCAAACGAGATGAGAGAAGGATGGGAGGGGAGTCCAGTACGCGGGTACAACAATCACTCCAGCCTCTCCCTCTCTCTCTCTCTCCCTCTCTTCCTCTCTCTCTCTCTCTCTCTCTCTCCCCTCTCTCTCTCTCTCTCTTTCGTAGGCATTCCGCCCCCGACAGCCGATCGGCAGAGACAGGTGAGAGAACGCGGAAACTCGAGAGACCCAGAACATATCAGTGAGTCAGTGAGGGAGATTCCATGAGTTATGAACTCCTCCCGCAGTTATCGCGTCGACACAATAACCATACTGCAGTACGAGCGAATGAGTCATGGTCACCCCGGCTTTTATACGTTACTACTCAGAAAATCAGGTGCACAATGAACGAAGGTGTGTTGATGTTGAAATCGGATCACCGGAAATCTCGGAGTGAGTAATTGTTTTGTGTTATGAGTGATATGCCCTGAGGCAATGAGGGGGAGGTGGCGATAGGGTGATTGTAACAAGCCCCGTGTCTGTTTTGCAAGTGCCTGCAGAGAGGCTGGTGACGACAATCATTTCGCCACAGCTCTCTCTCTCTCCCTTCCTCTCTTCCCCCCTCTATCTCTCCTCTCTCTCTCCACCTCTCTCTCCCCCTCTCTCTCTCCATCTCTCTCCCCCCCCCTCTCCCTCCTCGTTTCATTGCTTGTTGATGCGTTGAGGTGTTTTTGAGTGAGGTGTATCCCGAAAAAGCGACCTACATGAGAATTCGAATTCGATATTTTATACGTTTCAGATTAAGAGTTATGAAGAACACATGTTTACAAAGTGCAGCTGTCGTCTCTTCTCGAAAAATCTAGAGAAAATCAGGTGGGTCGGAAAATGTGTGGAGTGAACGGTGGTGAGTGATCGGAGAGGGAGAGGATCTCTCATTTCCGATCTCTCGCACTCTAGCTCCGTTACGCGATGACTACGCAGGAGACATTCGAGAAGTTCGGAGACCGCAAAATACTCATAACACACTTATATTTAAAAAAAAAACTTTCTCACGAAACAATCGTATGGGGTATGGCGCGCAATGACCGCTGCTGATATCTGACGCTTATCAAGTGTGAGATTCGGGGTCTGATGATAGAGATTGAATAGAGAGTTCAGAATAAAGAGGACCACTTTGCATAAAACAAGAACAACACACGTGGTGGTTACAACGAATAAGTAACAAACAATTTACTTACAATTCATACATTACAATTTGCGAGATTGCACACAGTGAACTGTTTCTTGCTGTATTCGTGTTCTTTCCATGAATGGAATGTGACTGTCTTTTTCTTCGAAAGCAGTGTGAAAGCGTTGTCGGAAAACCAACCATGCACCGGCTGAAAAAAAGATTATGATTGTTTTCATAATATGAAAATATCTTGAAAACGCACCTTTTCACTCTTCACTTCCAGCCACGTATAGGGAGAGACGTCGTCCGATTCAACTGTGATCTGAAAGAAACATATTATATTGTCCATGAATCAGTCTTTCACCTCATACGTCTTTCCATCGACTCTATTCACTGATGATATACGCGGAATAGCGAGCCGATCGAAGTTGAGCTACAACACATAGGATTTGTAGAATGGAAAATAAATCACTCACCCTGAACAGTAGATCAGGAATGAGTACACTGTCGTATCCCAGTTGTCGACCATTCGAGAAAAGACGAGCCACAAAGAGGAAATCCTCATCCACTGTGGAGTAGCGAGATCTAAAAGTGTAAGCATTGTAACTTACCGCGTACGTTTCATGTTACATAGAAACACATTCATACATTGAAATTGCAATTCGTCTAGACTCACTCGAACTTGCTTAAATCGACGTCGACAGCACAACTCGCATTCACAGTCACGAACTCTTCCATGGAAAAGACTGGGATGAATCTGGAAAAATATGGGAGATAGAGAGAGAGTGGGGGGGGAGAAAGAGAGGGAGAGAGAGAGAGAGAGAGAGAGAGAGAGAGAGGTAGTGCTCACCTGTTCTCCCAGGTATACGTCTCCACAGTGACCTTCACTCTGCCCAGTCCAGTTGGCAGATCGTTGATGACCGTGGCTGCCAGAGAATCGCCCGAGAAGAACTGGCAATGAATGAAAGTGTACGTTTCTTTGTCATACGTATCACTACGATAATAAATTCATAGTTTTTGAAGTTTTTTTTTTTAAATAATTTTCCGATCATGGAGTCATGGAAAAATACGGAAAAAGGATAACAATTTTTCATTAGTAGGACGATAGTATGAACTAGAGAGACATGAATCTCATAATATGTCTCATATTAAATTATATGATTGATTATTGATTATTATTGATTAGATTGATTATGATTATGTTGATTATGTTGAATATAATATGTTTCCCTCATGCATTAAATTATTAAATATTATTGCGGATAAATTTGACAATCATGAGCGTAAAGGAAGATCAATAACTATCACTTACTAGTGAGACCATCTGATCGGCTAGGAATCTCCTGGCCTCATAGTGAGCAGGCTTCCACTGAAGAGAGTAGTCGATGGAAGACCTGGAATTGGAATACTTTCTGAACTATCTCTTTCCTATCAGCTCTGCGTGTCTTACCACCAGTGTTTATAGTTTAAGCTACATTTTTATACTAGTTACAAATATAGTAATACATAATACCTACCAGGTGGGCGCCGCCCAGACATCGTTGAGTTGCCAGTACATGGCACACATGGTGCGGCCCTCACCCACGGGAGAGAGAGAGGAACGGTGGCTGGAAGGGGGTGAGGGAGGGTGGGACAGAGGGAGAGAGAGAGAGAGAGAGAGAGAGAGAGAGAGAGGACTGACCGCCTGTAGTGTTCTGTCTGTGTCTTGTAGGCTACGGCTTGGTGCAGCTGTGAGTACCACACGAGTGTTGGCAGGAAGTCGGCAGATCCCAGTAGTGTCGTGGAACGACGCGACTATCGATACGTTGCATAATACGCGTTGGGAATACGGACTAATGGCGTTCATTTGTTAATCGGTCACGCCAATGAGGAAATGTCTAGACAACAGACGTTGCGGGCAGTACAAAAGAGAGGGGCCACGGCCCAGCAGCAGTCATTTCAACTTTGCTCTGAGAAAACCAGTCTTGTGAGCAATTACTGTCCTCCGCGACCAATCGAATCTCCTCCGGGATTCAAAAGCTTTCTTGTCCTTTTGGACTACCCCTTTTCGTCTCCTCTGAGACCAATCCGACCCGACCACTCCCAGCGTTTCGGTCAGCACATACAACTCACTCATAGAGCAGTGTCGCGTGTTCTAATCCACCGTCCACTCTCGTATACGGTCAGTGCAAAGCGGCACGTGGCGTTCTGACCTACCACTGTGATTCTCTCTGAGGATCACTTCGAAACGTACATAAGTCCGCTCTAAGGCAACTGGAAGTCCAGCGACTCTCCAACCGTCCGCAACTGCCCGTCTCCGAAGGACTTAACTTGTTTCGATTGCATGCGATAAACACTTGTGAATTGATTGTGTTGTTGTGCTGTGCTTGAAGCATTGGAAGTGATACTGGTTACAGTATTCCTGTTGGGAGAAGGTTGTCGGTTGTGGCGAGTAGTCTGTTTCCGCTTATGGTGCATCGGCCTATCGGATAACGTCCCGTAGCCGCAGACAAAGACACTCGAAGCCACCCAAACAACCAAGTTATCTCGAGAATCGATCGATATCCTATCGATATCTTATCGAAGTCAACTGATATCTGTCCATATCCAGTACGTAACACATCCAGTATTGATCACACTACGATGACGCACGTTCGCAAGAACGAGAAGATCATCATTGATGGAAACATCAAGAAGATGAAAGATGCCATGGAGAAGGCCGAAGCCGCAAAGATGAACGACGAGGGAAACATGATCAATGTGCTGTCCTGTTTAGCGGACAAATACAAGAAAATATCGGATGTTTTCTCAATCGATATGGGGTTTTTGTTGGATGCATTTTGATTAGCGAATTCTTTAGCAATCGGATAGTGGTTTGTCTGATGGCACGATAGCGGAACGATTGCTCGATTCGGGTTCTTCATCGGGTTCTTCATCTGCATCCTGCACGTCTTGTCCATGTGGTCCTTCCATCCTACGGGGTTCCTTCTTGTCCATCTATTTCGAGTGCCAGTGTTGAGTCGTGTGTCGTTCTCCTTGTGATCGAATACGGTGAAGCGAGTGCGAAAGCAGATGCTCTTCGTGTTATAGTGACGCGTCTTGGACAGACAATCTGACGAGTTGTGGCCTCTTCCGCAATAACGACAGTTCTCAGGTATCATATGGCAGTTTTCGGCCGAATGAGTGACCGAGTAGCACTTGAGACAGGCAGTGTTCGTTTTTGCTATCTGATAGCGGACTGTCTTCGATGTGATCACATCGCACGTTAGAGACGTGTGGTTAGTTGAGCTGCAGAACAGACATGCGCTCGTGTGGTGCACGCTTCCCCCTTCTCCAACGTTGACGTGGGTCGTGAGAGAGCGGGTGGTACCGCTTGTCGTTTGAGGTGTCACATGTTGTTCTGTCGCAAGATACTCTTCCATTCGCAAGATGGTGTGCAAATGACCCTGGATTTCTTCGTCAGACGACCAGATCATTCCACTTCCATGTTCCGCCAAGTTCATTTTCGCAACTTTTCGCTGAATGCGCGGTGGGAGAGTGCGAAACAATTCAGAGGTTCTGGGAGGGACGATTGAGCCAGGAATACTGAGTTTACTGAGCTTTGTCATGATGACAATGTCTTCGTATCGCTCACGTAGCTCAGTCACGGTGCACGTATCGTTGAGTGGTCGCATAGCTCTCACCAACTTCTGCAGATGCAGATTGTACGAGGGAGAGTGGAAGAATCGCTCTTTGAGGTATTTCACCGCCTCATCGAGTTGCTCCGCTCGTTTCGGAAGGATTGCCTTGAGACGCGCATCTTCGCACGAATTGATCAGAAGGATAATCTTATCGATTGGATCCATATCGGGATGCTTATACACGAATGGCTCAAAGAGATCCCAGAAGCCGATGAACGACTTTAGGTCCGAGAACTTCGGTAAAACGGATTGGAAATCGATTGATGTCATATCATTATGTTGCCAATTTTTTTTTTATATTTAATAGATATAGGGCGCAGAGGCCAGAAAAATGCGATTTCTCTTAATAGAATGTGTGGTCGCTCAGGACAGATATATCAATCGATTATCGATCGATAACAGATTCTCTCAGGTAGAACTTTCTCTGATTGCTTGCTCAATGTGCGTTTCACTGCTGGCTTACTGTAGGCTTGGGGTGTCTCTCTGTCTTTTGATTGACCACGGGTTCGTAATCCGAAGTGGTCCGATGCACCATAAGCGGAAACAGACTAGAGAAGTACCACCAAGGCCATACAGCAAGTACACAAGCAGGCACAATGGTTTATCACAGTGTGATTGCAATCGGGGTTGGTTCTGGACGTCGAGGGACGTAGAGGGTCGAGGGACGGGCGACGAGGGTCGAGGGGGACTCCGAGGGGAGCAGGGGCCCAGAGAAGGCGGTGGCAAGAGAATGCCCAGACGAGCCCGCGCGGCCGCTATTTACGTCGTTCGCCAGACATGATAATCACCGAGTTGCATCCTTTCGCTGGTTAGCATCGTTAGTCGAATGAGTGATATTTGCATATTCAAATGAGGTCTTTTCGTCGTTCCACGATCGTGTCGTGGAACGACGAAACGACCTCATTTGAATATGCAAATATCACTCATTCGACTAACGATGCTAACCAGCGAAAGGACGCAACTCGGTGATTATCATGTCTGGCAAACGACGTAAATAGCGGCCGCGTGGCCTCGTCTGGGCATTCTCTCGCCACCGCCTTCTCTGGGCCCCTGCTCCCCTCGGAGTCCCCCTCGACCCTCGTCGCCCGTCCCTCGACCCTCTACGTCCCTCGACGTCCAGAACCAACCCCGATTGCAATCACACTCTGATAAACCATTGTGCCTGCTTGTGTACTTGCTGTATGGCCTTGGTGGTACTTCTCTAGTCTGTTTCCGCTTATGGTGCATCGGACCACTTCGGATTACGAACCCGTGGTCAATCAAAAGACAGAGAGACACCCCAAGCCTACAGTAAGCCAGCAGTGAAACGCACATTGAGCAAGCAATCAGAGAAAGTTCTACCTGAGAGAATCTGTTATCGATCGATAATCGATTGATATATCTGTCCTGAGCGACCACACATTCTATTAAGAGAAATCGCATTTTTCTGGCCTCTGCGCCCTATATCTATTAAATATAAAAAAAAAATTGGCAACATAATGATATGACATCAATCGATTTCCAATCCGTTTTACCGAAGTTCTCGGACCTAAAGTCGTTCATCGGCTTCTGGGATCTCTTTGAGCCATTCGTGTATAAGCATCCCGATATGGATCCAATCGATAAGATTATCCTTCTGATCAATTCGTGCGAAGATGCGCGTCTCAAGGCAATCCTTCCGAAACGAGCGGAGCAACTCGATGAGGCGGTGAAATACCTCAAAGAGCGATTCTTCCACTCTCCCTCGTACAATCTGCATCTGCAGAAGTTGGTGAGAGCTATGCGACCACTCAACGATACGTGTACCGTGACTGAGCTACGTGAGCGATACGAAGACATTGTCATCATGACAAAGCTCAGTGAACTCAGTATTCCTGGCTCAATCGTCCCTCCCAGAACCTCTGAATTGTTTCGCACTCTCCCACCGCGCATTCAGCGAAAAGTTGCGAAAATGAACTTGACGAAACATGGAAGTGGAATGATCTGGTCGTCTGACGAAGAAATCCAGGGTCATTTGCACACCATCTTGCGAATGGAAGAGTATCTTGCGACAGAACAACATGTGATACCTCAAACGACAAGCGGTACCATCCGCTCTCTCACGACCCACGTCAACGTTGGAGAAGGGGGAAGCGTGCACCACACGAGCGCATGTCTGTTCTGCAGCTCAACCAACCACACGTCTCTAACGTGCGATGTGATCACATCGAAGACAGTCCGCTATCAGATAGCGAAGACGAACACTGCCTGTCTCAAGTGCTACTCGGTCACTCATTCGGCCAAAAACTGCCATATGATACCTGAGAACTGTCGTTATTGCGGAAGAGGCCACAACTCGTCAGATTGTCTGTCCAAGACGCGTCACTATCACTATCACACGAAGAGCATCTGCTTTCGCACTCACGGCACCGTATTCGATCACAAGGAGAACGACACACGACTCAACACCGGCACTCGAAATAGATGGACAAGAAGGAACCCTGTAGGATGGAAGGACCACATGGACAAGGCGTGCAGGATGCAGATGAAGAACCCGATGAAGAACCCGAATCGAGCAATCGTTCCGCTATCGTGCCATCAGACAAACCACTATCCGATTGCTAAAGACTTCGCTAATCAAAATGCATCCAACAAAAAACCCCATATCGATTGAGAAAACATCCGATATTTTCTTGTATTTGTCCGCTAAACAGGACAGCATATTGATCATGTTTCCCATAATAAGTGAGATCCGGGTATGATGTTCCCGATTGTAACTCTGTGTGTTGTTCCCACACACAGAGCCGAGCAGAGAGTCACTATTGTGTTTGAACGGCCTAGGCAAAGTCGGCCTTAGTAGAGCACGTGAAAGACTCGTTGCCCGCCGAGAGGTGGATACCATCGAGTAGACTCTGTTCGCGAATCGGGCAGTCAAATGATCCTTTCTCTTTCCAAAAGCTCTTTTTTGAGCTAAACATGTTCGATATTATAATACGACCATTCACCAATAGTCGCAAACATACAAGCAATACATGCAATATCGGATTTGCATATTCAAATAGAGCACCAGTCGCAGCGTATACAACTTGTCTTTTTCGCTTGTAAAGGGGGCAATTACTGTCCTCCGCGACCAATCGAATCTCCTCCGGGATTCAAAAGCTTTCTTGTCCTTTTGGACTACCCCTTTTCGTCTCCTCTGAGACCAATCCGACCCGACCACTCCCAGCGTTTCGGTCAGCACATACAACTCACTCATAGAGCAGTGTCGCGTGTTCTAATCCACCGTCCACTCTCGTATACGGTCAGTGCAAAGCGGCACGTGGCGTTCTGACCTACCACTGTGATTCTCTCTGAGGATCACTTCGAAACGTACATAAGTCCGCTCTAAGGCAACTGGAAGTCCAGCGACTCTCCAACCGTCCGCAACTGCCCGTCTCCGAAGGACTTAACTTGTTTCGATTGCATGCGATAAACACTTGTGAATTGATTGTGTTGTTGTGCTGTGCTTGAAGCATTGGAAGTGATACTGGTTACAGTATTCCTGTTGGGAGAAGGTTGTCGGTTGTGGCGAGTAGTCTGTTTCCGCTTATGGTGCATCGGCCGGGAACAACTACAACACGAAGCCGAGCTATCGTCAGCACACCAACCTCACCCCGGAGTACTCGAAGAACAAAGACTTCAGGGTCAAGTTCGGCAACCTGAAACTCCCCAAGTTCAACAGTGCCAACACGTTTGCGGCGTTCTGGGAGATGTACCAGCCGCTGGTGTTCGTGCGCCAAGATGTGCCGGATTCGGAAAAGCTCTTCCTCCTTCTAGAAGCTTGTGAGGACGAGAGGGAGAAATCGTTCCTTCCCAAGGAAGGCGGGAAAATCCAGTTCGTGATCGACTATCTGATGGAAAAATACATGCACCCCTCTGAGATTCAGGCTGAAATCCGCCGCCTCATTCAGAAGCAACCAAAGATGACTGACGGATACAGTCTGAACGATCTGAGGAACCGGTACGAGGACATCTGCATCATCATCAGTGCCATTCAGCGCGCTCACAACCAGCTCGGAATCCGAATGCCTGAAGTCGAAACGGGCCTCGGAACGGCATCGACTCTTCTCGAGAAACTGCCTCCCCGGGTCCAGAGACACATCAAAAAAGAGAACGTATACAACAACCGCTTTGGGATGATCACCAACCTCGATCAGCTGCAGCGATCGCTACACAACTGCATCATCTACGAACGCGAGGTCAACAGCCACAGCGAGGACACAAACGCGACCCACCCCACGGTGCATACCACGAACATGCACATGAACAGTGATGAACTGGGGGAGGTAACGATGCTCACACTGCCCCAGCGCCAGCGCGCATTCGACAACAAGGGATGCATCTTCTGTGGAAGCACCATGCACACTTCCGTGCTCTGCAAGGTGCGGAATCCCACCCCTCTCAAGATTCAGATTGTCCGAGCGGCCGGCGTCTGCCAGAAGTGCTACTTGCCCGGGCACTATGGATCACAGTGCGAGAACGTGAAGTCCAACTGCGTCACGTGCGGCAAGCCGCACAGAAACGAGCTCTGCCTCCAAGCCGCCAGAATGGAAAGGACGGTGAACAGCACCCCTCCCAGTCACTTTCCGAGGACGCAGTATGCTACCCAGAATCAGCAGAACCAGTACCAGGGAGGAAAGCACCAGCAGCCACACAACAACGGTCAAAACGGCCAGCGGCCGCACCGCATGAACCCTCAGAACACCCCAGCCGTGCATCTGGCCAACGAGGGATACAACGACCACGAGGAGGAGTACCCGATGCCGGACACGGAAGGGGACCGCCCCCTCCCCAGAACCGATGAAGAGAACATCTTCGAACAGAATGAACAGGAACAGGAGACAGAATTTTTTCCTGAACAATGAGGTCAACTCTAATCAAGCGGTCTCAAACAATAATAACAACACCAGAGCAACACCAGCGAGCAGCACAGAAGCTACAGCCTTGCACACCGAAGCAAGCGCAACAAAATCATCAACTTACAACACTAAAGCAACATCCGCTAGCAGCACAGAAGCCACAGCCTTGCACACCGAAGCAAGCGCAGCAGAATCATCGATTCACAACGCTAAAGCAACACCCGTTAGCAGCACAGAAGTCACAGCTTTGCACACCAAAGCAAGCACAACAAAATCATCGAATGCGGCCCTAATGAGCATACCAGTAACAGTGATCAACCCAACCACGCTCCAGTCAACATCAATAATAGCTATGATCGACGGAGGTTCAACGACGACCTTCTTAACAGAACATATAGCAAAATCAATTGGCATTCCACTTTCAAACATACGACAGACTCCCATAGGATCCTTCGGTGGAGCTACATCGTTCAGAAGATCTGGAGAAGCAACAATCACTCTATCCAGCAAGGAAAGAAAACAGATCACGACCACAGTAAAAACTACGGAATGCATCACCAAACCATATTTTACGTACAAACTGTCAGAAGACGACAAACGAGAGATACAAGCAAACAACATACCAGTATCACGTATAGACGATAAACGAGTAAGACCTGATTTACTGATAGGTCAGGACTTGATCAACACCATTTGTCCGCCCGAGAAACCGATAGACCTTCCATCTGGGCTGCGTACAACCGAAACCATATTTGGACCAGTTCTATCAGGGACGAAGACAACTGGGGCACAACGACAAGCAACACATCTCGCCCACAACACCAGAGTAGATTCAGATACAGAGTTTGATCTCCAGAAACACTGGGAAATCGAGCACATAGGCATAACCGCTAGCGACGAACACGACAGTAAACAGATAGAAGAAGAAAAAGTCAAAAAGTACTTCCGAGACACCGTGGAAGAAAAAGAAGACGGGATCCACGTCAGATTTCCTTGGAAAAACGAACATATCACCATTGCAGACAACTATAGAATAGCACTTAAAAGACTAGAAAATCAGTTCCGAAATCTCCGAAACAACGAAAAGCTTTGGACAGACTACTGCAAGACGTTCAGCGATCAGCTTGCCCGAGGCATAATAGAAATTGTACCAGCAGATGAACCACGAGGAAAAATCGTTTACTTCCTACCCCACCAAGCTGTGTTAAAACCAGACAGCAACACAACTAAACTTAGAGTAGTTTTCGACGCAAGTTCTCACATGAAATACGAACTATCACTCAACGACATCATCCATCAGGGACCCACACTACTACCAGATATTTGTGGAATGCTACTGCGAGCCAGGCTGAACAAACATATAATGATTGCAGACGTAGAAAAAGCATTCTTAATGGTCCACCTACAGAACATAGACAGAGACGCAGTGAGATTCCTGTGGTTCAAAGATCCGCTCCGAAAGGATTTTTCTATCGACAATGTCATACAAATGCGATACACCCGCATTCCCTTCGGAGTTAACGCCTCGCCCTACCTACTTGCACAATCTATTGTATATCATCTAGAGAAAACAAACTCTCCGTTAAGCAGGCAAATCCAAGACAACACCTATGTGGACAATGTGATCATGCGAAGCAACAACACAGATACCCTAATTGAATATTATCGCACCTCGAAGAAACTGTTCAACGAGATCAATATGAACTTGAGAGAATACCTGTCTAACAGTTCATCAATCAACAATGTCATTGAAGAGAAAGACAAAGCCAGCGGAGTCAATGTTAAAATCTTAGGAATACGGTGGGACCCCCAGAACGATAAAATAGCCATTCCGGTCCACCTCATACGCAAAAATCTTGAAATAAACACAAAACGTACGGTCGTAAGCAACCTAGCTTCGGTTTATGATCCACTAGGATTAGTGTGTCCACTGTTGACAAAGGCAAAAATATTCATGCAAGAACTTTGGACCAAGAACACGCAGTGGGACGACAAACTAGCGGAAGCAGACAACAAACGTTGGGAAGCAATAATATCGAAAATTGATACCTTGGTACTGCGCAACAGAATGACAAATGCGGTGGTTCCATCTTCGTATCATGACATGTGTATTTTCACAGATGCCTCCACCGAAATGTACGGAGCGTGCGCATACATTCGTGAAATGAGCAAGAATTTCAACATTAACCCAAGGGCAGAATTAATATTCGCAAAACAACGATTAGCTCCTTTACGAAACAAACTGACAATACCTAAGCTAGAACTTCTAGGCATCTTGGCCGGGTGCAGAATGGTAGAATTCCTAATCAAGGAATTCCAGGGAGAAATTGATACGAAAACTGTACACTTATTCTCTGATTCAAGTGTTGCCATAGCTTGGATAAAAACACCAAACTCCACGAAGCAAGAGAAATTCGTCCAACGAAGAATCAAGGAAATATACGAAATCACAACTCGTCTAAATGACATTGGAATCAGTATCATTCTTCGTCACGTCGCATCAGGAGACAACCCAGCGGATCACATAACTCGCGGATTGGAAAGCACATCCATAGACACGTCAAACTGGTGGAAAGGACCAGCGTTCCTGAACAGATCAGAAACAACTTGGTCGGAATCATTCATCATACCACCCCAAGCCGAATCACTACTCACTAACCACTCGGAGACGTACAACAAAGGTGTCACTGATATTGAGAACTCATCAAATATCGACAGATACGTGAAACTTAACTGGAATATTGAAAGATTTCTCAGTAAGTTCTCACAATCCTTCAACCATATATCAAAATCTCGAGTGAAAGAAGAATGGTCACCATCCGAATACCAACGTACCTTACGCCGCACCATAAGAAATCATCAACACAAATTCAACATCAACGAAAATTCCATGAAACATAGAAACCTGAACCCTTTCACAGATCAACACGGCATTGTACGAAGCCGAGGCAGGCTGGGTAACACAAATCTACAGGAAGACGCAAAGTTCCCAACAATTATCGACGGGGGAAGCCACTTGGCAAAACTACTAATACGGAAAGTTCACATAGACAACGCCCACATAGGACCGAACCAAACCCTAGCGACTATACGGGATCGATACTGGATCACCCGTGGAAGGCAATCAGTTCGCAACGAACTTTCAAAATGCGTGATCTGCAAACGATATAACTCATACACGTTCAAATACCCAAACACTTCAAACATGCCAGATGATCGAGTGACAAAAAGCAAACCGTTTCACTCTACTGGAGTTGATCTTTTCAACTTACACCAAGTGAAAGACACAAAACTATGGGGTTGCATTTTCACCTGCTTCAGCACACGCCTAGTCCATTTAGAAATGGTAAACGATCTATCAGCGAACACATTCATCCACGCCCTTCGCAAATTCATAGCAAGACGGGGACAGCCGTCCACTATCTTATCAGATAACGCGACTAATTTCACACTAACAAAAGAGATACTTGAGAAAAATCAGCAGGTTCAACAGTTCGCAGCCAGCAAACAAATCACCTGGAAGCACATACCTGCATTGAGCCCCTGGAGAGGAGCTGCCTACGAACGATTGATTCAATCAATTAAGAGAGGTCTAAACAAATCCATAGGAAGAAGAAAATTATCTCCATCACAGCTGGAAACTCAATTGATAGAAATAGAATCAATAATAAATGCTCGACCATTGACATATGTGTCCCAGCAATCGGACAGCAAAGTGATAAGACCCATAGATATCATCTCCCCAAACATTGCCACCATTCCACTACAATTCCCTTCTAACAACGACGATAACGATTCGACATACGAGGGAGAAGACGAGACAGCAGCCTACCATCGAACGATCAAGTCCTTGGGTAAATCACAGGAATGCCGGGACAAATTTTGGGATATATGGTCCGATGAATATATAAAAAATCTGAGAGAATCGCATAGGCTTCGCATCGACAACAAACGATACACCAATATAAAGCCGAAAATAGGTATGATAGTCATAATAAGCGATGAGAACGTTCCCAGGTATAACTGGCCTCTAGGAAAAATAACACAACTGGTACCCAGTAAAGACGGGCAGATCCGATCTGTAATCGTCTCAACCTCCGCACAAAGGTCAAAAGAAAGATCGATAAATGCCCTTATACCATTAGAAATCGGAGAATATACAAACACAAGTCAATGAAAATAATAACGAGTCGATAGTAACTATTCCCTCTTTAATTGTTTCAACTTTGTATTAAAAAACTACATCACAACCCTAATGACACCAAATAATCTCCATTCTAATAAATACCACGATATTCGTAAATTCCGGAACATCCGTAGTATTTAATGATCATACAAGACATTCGAACATAACTACGAGCGACTTCTGTCGGGTAGCCGCTATTAGCCAACAGGAGTGTACTACAAAATACGGCCAATTCAAATTCGAATTTGCATGTTCCCAGAAAGTTCTGAAACTGTGGTCCGTCGGTATACATAAAAGACCACTATTGACAGATCGAAGGAATACCATGTCATTCGCTATCTTCCTTTCTCTTATGACCATTGATGTTTGTGACGCTTATCGACGGTTCAGCCTGATGACCTTGATGTTGTAACATTTATCATCTACGCGTCTTTGATTGTCTTCATCTTAGTTCCTGTACGTATCATCATATCAGTTCCTTGCTAAAATAATCTCACCGTGGTTAGCCTGCCCAACATTGATCGTGATCGATATGTGATGCTGATGCGCGTTTGAGTTATCACCATCGTTAAAATTCGTTAGAGATCGTTAAAATTACAGCAACATATATCGTTTGCAGATCACGCATTTTGAAAGTTCGTTGCGAACTGATTGCCTTCCACGGGTGATCCAGTATCGATCCCGTATAGTCGCTAGGGTTTGGTTCGGTCCTATGTGGGCGTTGTCTATGTGAACTTTCCGTATTAGTAGTTTTGCCAAGTGGCTTCCCCCGTCGATAATTGTTGGGAACTTTGCGTCTTCCTGTAGATTTGTGTTACCCAGCCTGCCTCGGCTTCGTACAATGCCGTGTTGATCTGTGAAAGGGTTCAGGTTTCTATGTTTCATGGAATTTTCGTTGATGTTGAATTTGTGTTGATGATTTCTTATGGTGCGGCGTAAGGTACGTTGGTATTCGGATGGTGACCATTCTTCTTTCACTCGAGATTTTGATATATGGTTGAAGGATTGTGAGAACTTACTGAGAAATCTTTCAATATTCCAGTTAAGTTTCACGTATCTGTCGATATTTGATGAGTTCTCAATATCAGTGACACCTTTGTTGTACGTCTCCGAGTGGTTAGTGAGTAGTGATTCGGCTTGGGGTGGTATGATGAATGATTCCGACCAAGTTGTTTCTGATCTGTTCAGGAACGCTGGTCCTTTCCACCAGTTTGACGTGTCTATGGATGTGCTTTCCAATCCGCGAGTTATGTGATCCGCTGGGTTGTCTCCTGATGCGACGTGACGAAGAATGATACTGATTCCAATGTCATTTAGACGAGTTGTGATTTCGTATATTTCCTTGATTCTTCGTTGGACGAATTTCTCTTGCTTCGTGGAGTTTGGTGTTTTTATCCAAGCTATGGCAACACTTGAATCAGAGAATAAGTGTACAGTTTTCGTATCAATTTCTCCCTGGAATTCCTTGATTAGGAATTCTACCATTCTGCACCCGGCCAAGATGCCTAGAAGTTCTAGCTTAGGTATTGTCAGTTTGTTTCGTAAAGGAGCTAATCGTTGTTTTGCGAATATTAATTCTGCCCTTGGGTTAATGTTGAAATTCTTGCTCATTTCACGAATGTATGCGCACGCTCCGTACATTTCGGTGGAGGCATCTGTGAAAATACACATGTCATGATACGAAGATGGAACCACCGCATTTGTCATTCTGTTGCGCAGTACCAAGGTATCAATTTTCGATATTATTGCTTCCCAACGTTTGTTGTCTGCTTCCGCTAGTTTGTCGTCCCACTGCGTGTTCTTGGTCCAAAGTTCTTGCATGAATATTTTTGCCTTTGTCAACAGTGGACACACTAATCCTAGTGGATCATAAACCGAAGCTAGGTTGCTTACGACCGTACGTTTTGTGTTTATTTCAAGATTTTTGCGTATGAGGTGGACCGGAATGGCTATTTTATCGTTCTGGGGGTCCCACCGTATTCCTAAGATTTTAACATTGACTCCGCTGGCTTTGTCTTTCTCTTCAATGACATTGTTGATTGATGAACTGTTAGACAGGTATTCTCTCAAGTTCATATTGATCTCGTTGAACAGTTTCTTCGAGGTGCGATAATATTCAATTAGGGTATCTGTGTTGTTGCTTCGCATGATCACATTGTCCACATAGGTGTTGTCTTGGATTTGCCTGCTTAACGGAGAGTTTGTTTTCTCTAGATGATATACAATAGATTGTGCAAGTAGGTAGGGCGAGGCGTTAACTCCGAAGGGAATGCGGGTGTATCGCATTTGTATGACATTGTCGATAGAAAAATCCTTTCGGAGCGGATCTTTGAACCACAGGAATCTCACTGCGTCTCTGTCTATGTTCTGTAGGTGGACCATTAAGAATGCTTTTTCTACGTCTGCAATCATTATATGTTTGTTCAGCCTGGCTCGCAGTAGCATTCCACAAATATCTGGTAGTAGTGTGGGTCCCTGATGGATGATGTCGTTGAGTGATAGTTCGTATTTCATGTGAGAACTTGCGTCGAAAACTACTCTAAGTTTAGTTGTGTTGCTGTCTGGTTTTAACACAGCTTGGTGGGGTAGGAAGTAAACGATTTTTCCTCGTGGTTCATCTGCTGGTACAATTTCTATTATGCCTCGGGCAAGCTGATCGCTGAACGTCTTGCAGTAGTCTGTCCAAAGCTTTTCGTTGTTTCGGAGATTTCGGAACTGATTTTCTAGTCTTTTAAGTGCTATTCTATAGTTGTCTGCAATGGTGATATGTTCGTTTTTCCAAGGAAATCTGACGTGGATCCCGTCTTCTTTTTCTTCCACGGTGTCTCGGAAGTACTTTTTGACTTTTTCT
This sequence comes from Rhabditoides inermis, assembly GCA_963966185.1. Taxonomy (NCBI): domain Eukaryota; kingdom Metazoa; phylum Nematoda; class Chromadorea; order Rhabditida; family Rhabditidae; genus Rhabditoides; species Rhabditoides inermis. Next base: position 414,465 of record CAWZYM010000185.1, on the reverse strand, counting down.
TCTTCTATCTGTTTACTGTCGTGTTCGTCGCTAGCGGTTATGCCTATGTGCTCGATTTCCCAGTGTTTCTGGAGATCAAACTCTGTATCTGAATCTACTCTGGTGTTGTGGGCGAGATGTGTTGCTTGTCGTTGTGCCCCAGTTGTCTTCGTCCCTGATAGAACTGGTCCAAATATGGTTTCGGTTGTACGCAGCCCAGATGGAAGGTCTATCGGTTTCTCGGGCGGACAAATGGTGTTGATCAAGTCCTGACCTATCAGTAAATCAGGTCTTACTCGTTTATCGTCTATACGTGATACTGGTATGTTGTTTGCTTGTATCTCTCGTTTGTCGTCTTCTGACAGTTTGTACGTAAAATATGGTTTGGTGATGCATTCCGTAGTTTTTACTGTGGTCGTGATCTGTTTTCTTTCCTTGCTGGATAGAGTGATTGTTGCTTCTCCAGATCTTCTGAACGATGTAGCTCCACCGAAGGATCCTATGGGAGTCTGTCGTATGTTTGAAAGTGGAATGCCAATTGATTTTGCTATATGTTCTGTTAAGAAGGTCGTCGTTGAACCTCCGTCGATCATAGCTATTATTGATGTTGACTGGAGCGTGGTTGGGTTGATCACTGTTACTGGTATGCTCATTAGGGCCGCATTCGATGATTTTGTTGTGCTTGCTTTGGTGTGCAAAGCTGTGACTTCTGTGCTGCTAACGGGTGTTGCTTTAGCGTTGTGAATCGATGATTCTGCTGCGCTTGCTTCGGTGTGCAAGGCTGTGGCTTCTGTGCTGCTAGCGGATGTTGCTTTAGTGTTGTAAGTTGATGATTTTGTTGCGCTTGCTTCGGTGTGCAAGGCTGTAGCTTCTGTGCTGCTCGCTGGTGTTGCTCTGGTGTTGTTATTATTGTTTGAGACCGCTTGATTAGAGTTGACCTCATTGTTCAGGAAAAAATTCTGTCTCCTGTTCCTGTTCATTCTGTTCGAAGATGTTCTCTTCATCGGTTCTGGGGAGGGGGCGGTCCCCTTCCGTGTCCGGCATCGGGTACTCCTCCTCGTGGTCGTTGTATCCCTCGTTGGCCAGATGCACGGCTGGGGTGTTCTGAGGGTTCATGCGGTGCGGCCGCTGGCCGTTTTGACCGTTGTTGTGTGGCTGCTGGTGCTTTCCTCCCTGGTACTGGTTCTGCTGATTCTGGGTAGCATACTGCGTCCTCGGAAAGTGACTGGGAGGGGTGCTGTTCACCGTCCTTTCCATTCTGGCGGCTTGGAGGCAGAGCTCGTTTCTGTGCGGCTTGCCGCACGTGACGCAGTTGGACTTCACGTTCTCGCACTGTGATCCATAGTGCCCGGGCAAGTAGCACTTCTGGCAGACGCCGGCCGCTCGGACAATCTGAATCTTGAGAGGGGTGGGATTCCGCACCTTGCAGAGCACGGAAGTGTGCATGGTGCTTCCACAGAAGATGCATCCCTTGTTGTCGAATGCGCGCTGGCGCTGGGGCAGTGTGAGCATCGTTACCTCCCCCAGTTCATCACTGTTCATGTGCATGTTCGTGGTATGCACCGTGGGGTGGGTCGCGTTTGTGTCCTCGCTGTGGCTGTTGACCTCGCGTTCGTAGATGATGCAGTTGTGTAGCGATCGCTGCAGCTGATCGAGGTTGGTGATCATCCCAAAGCGGTTGTTGTATACGTTCTCTTTTTTGATGTGTCTCTGGACCCGGGGAGGCAGTTTCTCGAGAAGAGTCGATGCCGTTCCGAGGCCCGTTTCGACTTCAGGCATTCGGATTCCGAGCTGGTTGTGAGCGCGCTGAATGGCACTGATGATGATGCAGATGTCCTCGTACCGGTTCCTCAGATCGTTCAGACTGTATCCGTCAGTCATCTTTGGTTGCTTCTGAATGAGGCGGCGGATTTCAGCCTGAATCTCAGAGGGGTGCATGTATTTTTCCATCAGATAGTCGATCACGAACTGGATTTTCCCGCCTTCCTTGGGAAGGAACGATTTCTCCCTCTCGTCCTCACAAGCTTCTAGAAGGAGGAAGAGCTTTTCCGAATCCGGCACATCTTGGCGCACGAACACCAGCGGCTGGTACATCTCCCAGAACGCCGCAAACGTGTTGGCACTGTTGAACTTGGGGAGTTTCAGGTTGCCGAACTTGACCCTGAAGTCTTTGTTCTTCGAGTACTCCGGGGTGAGGTTGGTGTGCTGACGATAGCTCGGCTTCGTGTTGTAGTTGGGGGTGGAGTGATCGAAGTTGTCTCCACCGGCTGTCGCCCGGAACAACGATGGGTCGATGTTCTGCCTTGGCATGGGCTGTCCCAGACCGTAGTTGTTGCGGTGGAGGGTGGTCCTGGGGTCTGTGTCCGGTCCGAACATGTTGGGGCTGTAGATGGGAGCCTGGCCGTAGTTGAAGAACTTCCCGTAGTTCTCCTGCATCATGTTCTGTTCCTGCTTGTTGTGGTTGTTTCCACTGGGGAAGTGTCCCATCATAGGCATGTTCGGAGCCCCGTTGTGTTCGATAGCTGTTCCGGATGTTTCGGCCGTGTGGATGGAGACGGCTGACTTGGACTTGTTGAGAGATCCGTTCAGCCCGTTCAGCTTCATCGAGTGGTTGGGAGTGTTTCATACACGTTCAAATACCCAAACACTTCAAACATGCCAGATGATCGAGTGACAAAAAGCAAACCGTTTCACTCTACTGGAGTTGATCTTTTCAACTTACACCAAGTGAAAGACACAAAACTATGGGGTTGCATTTTCACCTGCTTCAGCACACGCCTAGTCCATTTAGAAATGGTAAACGATCTATCAGCGAACACATTCATCCACGCCCTTCGCAAATTCATAGCAAGACGGGGACAGCCGTCCACTATCTTATCAGATAACGCGACTAATTTCACACTAACAAAAGAGATACTTGAGAAAAATCAGCAGGTTCAACAGTTCGCAGCCAGCAAACAAATCACCTGGAAGCACATACCTGCATTGAGCCCCTGGAGAGGAGCTGCCTACGAACGATTGATTCAATCAATTAAGAGAGGTCTAAACAAATCCATAGGAAGAAGAAAATTATCTCCATCACAGCTGGAAACTCAATTGATAGAAATAGAATCAATAATAAATGCTCGACCATTGACATATGTGTCCCAGCAATCGGACAGCAAAGTGATAAGACCCATAGATATCATCTCCCCAAACATTGCCACCATTCCACTACAATTCCCTTCTAACAACGACGATAACGATTCGACATACGAGGGAGAAGACGAGACAGCAGCCTACCATCGAACGATCAAGTCCTTGGGTAAATCACAGGAATGCCGGGACAAATTTTGGGATATATGGTCCGATGAATATATAAAAAATCTGAGAGAATCGCATAGGCTTCGCATCGACAACAAACGATACACCAATATAAAGCCGAAAATAGGTATGATAGTCATAATAAGCGATGAGAACGTTCCCAGGTATAACTGGCCTCTAGGAAAAATAACACAACTGGTACCCAGTAAAGACGGGCAGATCCGATCTGTAATCGTCTCAACCTCCGCACAAAGGTCAAAAGAAAGATCGATAAATGCCCTTATACCATTAGAAATCGGAGAATATACAAACACAAGTCAATGAAAATAATAACGAGTCGATAGTAACTATTCCCTCTTTAATTGTTTCAACTTTGTATTAAAAAACTACATCACAACCCTAATGACACCAAATAATCTCCATTCTAATAAATACCACGATATTCGTAAATTCCGGAACATCCGTAGTATTTAATGATCATACAAGACATTCGAACATAACTACGAGCGACTTCTGTCGGGTAGCCGCTATTAGCCAACAGGAGTGTACTACAAAATACGGCCAATTCAAATTCGAATTTGCATGTTCCCAGAAAGTTCTGAAACTGTGGTCCGTCGGTATACATAAAAGACCACTATTGACAGATCGAAGGAATACCATGTCATTCGCTATCTTCCTTTCTCTTATGACCATTGATGTTTGTGACGCTTATCGACGGTTCAGCCTGATGACCTTGATGTTGTAACATTTATCATCTACGCGTCTTTGATTGTCTTCATCTTAGTTCCTGTACGTATCATCATATCAGTTCCTTGCTAAAATAATCTCACCGTGGTTAGCCTGCCCAACATTGATCGTGATCGATATGTGATGCTGATGCGCGTTTGAGTTATCACCATCGTTAAAATTCGTTAGAGATCGTTAAAATTACAGCAACATGGCATCTCGCTCAGCCTCCGACACATCGTTCATTTCGGCAGACGATACACCGATGACTCCGCCCCACCAGGGAGCGCAGCCAGGAGCCCTTAGAGTGACGCCGCTCGCGCTGTCGGAGGCTCTCAATGCCGTTAACCTGAACGGACAGGAGATCCACCCAGTCCACGCTACCCAGAAGACAACCCCGGAGAAGACCAACGTGTCCAATGAGGTGTGGTTCATTTATTTCCACCATCGATCACCAATCGATTACCGAATTCAATCAATTATCATTGGAGATATTATTCCTCATTTCCGATCGAATAACTTTTGGCTACACACCATTATCAAGTATTTTATACTTATTGATTGCATACAGTTAATACCGCCCCTGAGCGATAACTCGTCGACTATTTTCTATCTCATCACATAACCAGTAATGTTATCTCGAATCGATTATCAATTCGGAAACGGAACGGACCATGGCTAGGAATTATCATCGTATAATTCCAGGACCTTCTCCTCGAGATGAGGAGGCTGACGAGCGCCATTTCGTCGGCTGTGTCGCCTCGCATCATGAGCAGGGACCCCTCGACGACCAAGTCCCGCAAGCGATCGGCAGCGAGGTCGCCGTCTCCCGTCTCCCGTAAATCGGTGCGCACCAACGCCTCCCCCACCGTCACCCCCACTACTTCGGCATCGGCATGCCACTTTTGCGGAAACATGCACAGGTCCTCTCTTTGCGACGTGTTCCCCTCCCTGGGAGCACGCCAGAACCGCATCAGGGATCTCAGGCGGTGCCCCATCTGCGCAAGGGCGCACGCTCAGCCATGCAGGCACGTCAACCGTCGTTGCGCCGTCTGCGGCAAGACTGGCCACCACGTTTCCATGTGCGCCGAAATCACTCCTCGGGACTGAAGGAGGGATGTTCAGCACCATATTCAACCTATCGCATACCCGCACCATGTTCTATTGGTCCAATGTTATTCATATTTATTGTAGTTTGTAGTGTTCCGTTGGGGTTCCATTGGTCCGCCCCTGTTAAATAAAACCAATTACGTATCGTATATCATATCGAAACCAATTACGTATATCATATTACGTATATCGTATTGATCGGAAACGAAACAGTGTCATCATGTCTCATCGATCGGTCGTCGAATAGTTGGTTATCGATTTCTCCTGATTTTATACACCCCCACCATCGTTGTTCAGGGGGGAGTGTCGTGGAACGACGCGACTATCGATACGTTGCATAATACGCGTTGGGAATACGGACTAATGGCGTTCATTTGTTAATCGGTCACGCCAATGAGGAAATGTCTAGACAACAGACGTTGCGGGCAGTACAAAAGAGAGGGGCCACGGCCCAGCAGCAGTCATTTCAACTTTGCTCTGAGAAAACCAGTCTTGTGAGCAATTACTGTCCTCCGCGACCAATCGAATCTCCTCCGGGATTCAAAAGCTTTCTTGTCCTTTTGGACTACCCCTTTTCGTCTCCTCTGAGACCAATCCGACCCGACCACTCCCAGCGTTTCGGTCAGCACATACAACTCACTCATAGAGCAGTGTCGCGTGTTCTAATCCACCGTCCACTCTCGTATACGGTCAGTGCAAAGCGGCACGTGGCGTTCTGACCTACCACTGTGATTCTCTCTGAGGATCACTTCGAAACGTACATAAGTCCGCTCTAAGGCAACTGGAAGTCCAGCGACTCTCCAACCGTCCGCAACTGCCCGTCTCCGAAGGACTTAACTTGTTTCGATTGCATGCGATAAACACTTGTGAATTGATTGTGTTGTTGTGCTGTGCTTGAAGCATTGGAAGTGATACTGGTTACAGTATTCCTGTTGGGAGAAGGTTGTCGGTTGTGGCGAGTAGTCTGTTTCCGCTTAAGTAGCTGGCACGAAGACAGAGACGAGTGGTGACAGCCCAGGGGCAGCTGAACAAGTCACTCAACAATCGATAAATCAATAATCTAATCTAGTTCAAAAAAGGAAATCTTACAGCCATTGTACAAATTTGTCAGGTCTCGTCAAGTCGTCAGGGTAGTACTGTTCACTTACGAAGTGTTGGAATAAAATAGCTGGCAGAGATCCATCCTAACGTAGTCCAATACAGCCCTCGTACAAACATATCAGGTCAGTAAGTTACATAAAGTTCTCTTTCACTCACGGGGAAGTGTGTGAATATGATGGCCAGGAGCGTGGCGAAGAAGAAATAATAATGGTCAATCAATCAATCAATCAATAATCTAATCGAGTTCTAAACTCTATCTTTGGTCAGTCTAATCCTATAGCCTTACACAACTTGTCAGGTCCATGAAATGTAGATGAAGGAAGGTTAAGAAGCGGTCAGTCTCTTCGAAATGACTTTGAAAGGCCTACGAAACACGACCAAACAGCGTGTTCCGAAGGCGGTTTGAAAGAGGTGTTTCGAAGAGAATGATCGCACCTTAAAGAAGAACTCCGGGGAAAATAGGAATTCCGGTCAATAGGGGCAAAATGATACTTAGAAAAACGATTCTGGCAATGAAGATTCTGAGAGGCTTCAAAAAGTTACGTTTTTGAATTATTTATTACGATTACATAATTAATAGCCTAATTGGACGAGGGCAAAGCCTCACTCCGCTGCCCACCGCTGCCGTACTCGCGGTTTCCCGCCAAAATCTGGTTCCGGGCGCGCTAATGTTTTGGGCCGGTGACTCTTTCCCCGCAGTTCTTCTTTTAAGTTTATGTGTTTATATCTGTTTACTCACGGGGAAGTGACTGAATATCATAGCAGGTAGGGTGGCGACCCCGCCTGGATGGTGTTGCCTGTGGATGAGACGAGCATCCCAGTAGCCAGACAGGGAAGGCAGCCAAGCAGACAGGGTCGACCTGGGATCGACAAAGGAGTATTGCGAAATCGTCATTGTCGAAGCTTCCTTTCTCTCATTGTGGGAAGCTAGCACAAGCGCTTTAATAGATGATGTGAAACGTAGCTGCGGGGTGAGTGATTCACACAAAAGAGGAAGCTATTCACAAAAAAAATGTGTTTTAACTCACATCATAGGCAAGCTCTGCACTCCGTATTCACTGGCGCATCGGGGGATAGGATAGACGTGGGCAGACCTGACGATGACTCTTTCCTTCGATCTCCGCCCTCCTTCTCCTTCTCCTTCTATTTCTCCCATCTCTCTCTCTCCCATCTCTCTCCCTCCCATCTCTCTCTCTCTTTCTTTCTCCCATCTCTCTCTATCCCATCTCTCTCTCTCTCTCTCTCTCTTTCTCTCTCTCTCTCTCTCTCTCTCTCTCTCTCTCTCTCTCTTTCACCCACCATAGATTGACGATCTCCGAATAGAAGTGCACATCTCCATACAGATTCGATCCAGGATTCATCGAAACACCACCCGCTCTGAAAGTTTTATCTCGTTATCAGTCGCACGATATCATGCAATTCATAGTTATTGTGAAACGTATCAATAATATGAATATCTCACTGTTCGGTCTCCCATCCGTTGCTGGGTGAGGATAGGAGGAACGGTCTGGTTGGATCGATCGATCGAACGAGGGGAGACAGGGTATCGGCATAGAGAGTCAGGTAGTCTGCCACCTCGGAGCTTTCTGGGAAATATACTTTTCAGCAACAATGGCAGTTCATTACTTTGATTTGTCGAACATTTGCTTTACGCAACATGTGAAACGTATTCGAAAAAGAAACGTATAAAACACACATACAAACCAACCGGAATAGTTGTCTACATTCCACCAGTGTGTCCTAATCGCCAGTTCATTCTCGTTGTTGCCAGCCCAGAGAAGAATCGAAGGGTGGTGAGACAGGCGGCGGACCTAAAGGGAAAAATCGATTATCAATCGATTTCTGTTGTATTTCAAATGTAAACTGAGTGTGAGTGTGTTACAATAGAAAACGAGGTACTGTATCTACCATACCTGCTGTCTCACTTCCTCGGTTACTGTGACCAGAAAAGCGGGATCGGTAGGATACAGAGCACATGCGAACATCAGGTCCTGGATGGGCACAAATTATTATACAAAACACAAACTTCTATTTATTTTCATAGACTGAGCATCTGATTGTTTCGAAAGTAGTTAACAGGTGTAATAGTGACACTGATACGTATCCAAAGTGTGTTGCGGAAAATAACTGTTCATCCATGTTGAAATATCCCTACCGTAACGTACTTCTATCCAACTATATGAGTAGACACGAAAACGACAATATACATTTTCAAGTACCGTATTCTTTTCGCACCTGCCACACTAGTATTCCGAGTCTGTCACATTGTTGGTAGAAGTATTCGCTCTCGTATCGACCTCCTCCCCACACTCGAAGGACGTTCATACCTGTAGAGATAGTGATTAGTTGATTAGTGATTAGTGGAATACGTTTCAGCATCACTTCAATGATACCTGGGTTATTTCACAGCAATGGATGCTTGTGCTTGATTCTCAATGGATCATTGTCAAATATTTCTGTAATCCATCAACACCTTATTGCAAACTCAAAAACATCTCTTTTTCGTTGTTCACCGTTCACCTGAATAGTACAATTCTCAGTGTGCGTGAAATTTACCTATACTGCACGTTTCATCTTATCATTAAGCAACTGCTTGAGCTTGCGTTGAATAGCGGGAACTTTCACCCATAAGACACATTTGTTCAATGTTTCTATAAATTCGTGAATGTCCATGTCACATTAATATTATATAACACATCAATATGTAGGTATTTGATCTGTTAATGTTGCCCACTCACCCACTTCTGCCGCCGATTCCAGCAGGAATCGCATTCTTTCCGTGTGATTCTGCGATGCAAACATTGACACCGGAATCCAGTTCGAACCTGAATTTTTTTTCTTGTTTTTTTTTTCGAAATGCTACTCAATTGTTTTTTGTTCACATACTTACCAAAACGTACACATAACAAATGAAATTTGCGACTCACCCTTAAGAAAGACGTCCTTTCCGTTGACTCTGGCATAGAATGTTCTTCCCTTGTCTGGCCTGGTGGGATCTACGAGTTCCTCCACCATATCCACCCAACGAAATCCCACGCGGAAAGAGTGCAGGACTGAGAGGAGAAAATTGGAATTAGATGCTCATACATTTGGCAGTTTAAACAGTGATTTTCAGAAAATCTCAAATACGTTTCAATAGTTTATTATTCGAAATGTCGATCGATACTATCCAATGGATCCATTTTAGAGTGAATCTCACCATAGTTGTATATCACTCTTATTCAGAGATCACTACACCCACATTATTCAACAAACTCTTTTCGCCATAAATGATTTTTTCAGAACCTATAAAACCAGGGATCTTAACATCTTGGTAACTGCCTACAAAACTTATTTTAGGTGCAAATTGGAATACTGCACTGAACTATGGAATCCGCAGGATGTATTTTCTGTGAACCTCATTGAAAATGTACAGCGTTATTTCACTCGTCGCGTGTGTCAGCGTATCGGTCGCACCCTTTCCTATCCTCAACGCCTAGAGCTACTCAATCTTGAAACACTCGAATATCGCCGTTTTTTGAATGACATCACCTATATACATAAGTTCATTCACTCTAAAACAATTTTGGATTATCAAGGGCTTTTCACTATTATTCCAACAAGATCCAGAAACTCAAACGAATTTAGAATTGTGCCTTCATTCGATAACAATGGCCAAATAAGCACATTTATTAGTAGAGCTTTTAGTACCTGGAATGCCTTACCTTCTGACGTTGTACATATCCGTGACCACACCTCTTTTAAACAACACCTATCTTCCCTAGATTTAATGACACTGTCTAAAATCCGTCGTTTTTGAGCACATCCATGTTTTTCCTTTCCTTTTGTATTATATCATGTTATCTATCGTTCATGTTATGTCTCCCTTTCACACATACCAATGTCGTATTCTATTTTCTTTCCCGTTTTGCAATGTCTTTGTTGATGTAACACGACAATAAATATAATATAATAATGTTTGTGCATACACTCACCTCTCCCCTCGCTTGCCAGTCTGCACTCATACATCGTCTGTTCTCCCATCCCTCGCGGCCACCACAGAGAAGGAGCAGAGACCAGGTGGGAGGAGGAGAAGGAGGAGGAGGAGGAGAAGTCTAAAAAGTCAAGACATCACAGTATGCAGTACAGTTATCATGTTATATGTGCATGTGCGCTTTGGTTCTGCGCGTTTTTCTGCTGTAAAATGAGAGAAGACTCACCCGTTGCTACTGCGATCCTCTGCATAGACAGTCCCTCGCAGGAGACATCAATTTGCGGCGAAGGACCACCAGATAGCAAGTCAGCAGAGACGTGAAGGTGGAAGTCGTCTGTATGTGAGTTTAGATTTTATTCTGATTTCATTCGACCAACCTCCTCTCTTTTCCACTCGCGCGGTGACATTATCAAGTTGAAGAAGGTCCTTGAATGAGCATTGATGATAACCGATATATGTACATATGAGACACCCACCTCTACTCTTATCCTGACAGGCTGCCATATTCCAGCAGTGGGCATCGAAGGACCCCAGTCCCACGAGAAAGAGTATTGCGCCTTTCTGAACACCATAATATTGTCGTTTCAACGCCTTTTTTGCCAAATTTTGCAGTTTCAATTACGTTTCAACTCCCTCATATACAGCAAATGAGTAATATGTGGCTGATAGCTGATCCTAACCATAAAATAATTATGGTGCGCGCGATAGCTCATAACTTCTTTCGGAGAAAAGATACAACGATGGCGTCAACCAGTGATCTGGCCTACGGAACCGTGCGAATCTAACTAACATTAATTGGATGAGTTCACATAGCTGCTAACATGACCTTTGGATATCGCTTCTTGAAAATTCTGGCGCGAGTCCTATTCTAAGCCATAAGAGAGGGCGCTGCGCGCCCTCTCTAATTTGAAATGTTTATTTGTACCTGACAAAGTTGGGGTGGCATTCTCCTCTGAAGGCATAGTGGGGACATTCAGGGGGAATAGCATGGCCAAGGCGTTTCTAAAATGCGAGTGTTTCGAAATTTGCTTCATCAAAAACAAACATTAACATACCTGACTCTCATTGGCCTTCTCAGCGGCATAGTTGACTGCAGAGGGCAGATTTACTTGGATAGAGTTGCTGCCGGCTTTCACAGCTTCCTGGATAGAAGAATCACATGTCTTATCAATGATAATGTAATGCATAATTCTTATGTTCCTGATACGTAGCTGGACAATTGAACAGAATAATGATCATCCCAACATATAGAATAGTTGCATTCTCACCGTGACATCGAATGTATACGCGACGAACTGATTCTCTGTCCGGCCGACAGTCTTTCCATTGACCCACACTTCGGACACAGTGTCAACTCCGTCAAATACAATGGAGATCTTGGACGGCTGGAAAGGGTAGGCAGGTAAGTAGGCAGGATGACAGTGGAATCACCTTCACATCTCCTTCTCTCATCTCGAACTGTCTCTCGTAGACCCAATCGGTGCGCCCCACCCAGCGCAGAGCTGTACAATTCACAAGAGCTTTATGTACAGACGCAATACGTTTCATACAGAGTATATGGTGAATGTGCACCAATTTAGACAATAAACGATTTGACAGAGTATCAAAGCATAACTCTCACCCTGATCATTGTCGTCAATCAGTGGATGCGGGATGAGTTTGGCTCTGTAGAGATCTGCGTAGATATCTCCAGGAACTATGCCTAAAATTGGTTGTCAATTTCACTTAAGGAAAAAAATTCCACTTTCCACTCACCCGTTCCTTTCAAACTCCCGTTAGCTGCTCGGAACGTCCACTCGCCGCTCAAATCGATATCCGCGAACGTACTTGATACGAGTAAAAACAACAGGATCATCTGCAAATCAACTTTCGAAATCAATAATTCGTTTGCGAAACAAGACAAAACATTCGTATGCGCGCAATGACCGCTGCTGATATCGGACGCTTATCAAGTGTGAGATTTGATTTTTTTGTGATGCTGGAGATTAGATAGCGAGTCTGAACGAGGAACACTTCCCATAAAACGAGAACAAATCACAAAGGCACTCGTAAACGGTGCGTGCGATGAGTTGTGAACTATATGCATAACAACCGGATAAACATTGTTATAGGAACCACAACGTGAATTGTATAGTCGCCGCCTGGAGGATAGTTTCTGTTATTGCCAGCCGGGGTCAGTTGGCGAAACTCAGTTTCGAGCGAGAGAGGCCAGACAGCGCGGGCAAATGGTCGAGTGTCGCGCGGCCTCTTTGATTCGCATGCCGGCTTCTTTGATCGATATTATCGTTTGAAAGCGCGCGCTTGGGTCTCCTCACGACTAGAAGGTAGATCGAATGCGACTTGAGGGTAGATCAATTTTCTACCGTAATCTGGCGAACTATCTCCCAGAATAATATTATAGAGAGTGAGGCGAAATTATATATTTTTGAAATCAGCCTAAAATGAACTATTTGCTGAACTGACATTAATGAACTAATTGCTATACCATATCCAAACATCTGAAAATGTCATTGTGGTCCCTATATTGTTATCACAGTGACTTGTAAGACAAATTCAAATAGTAAAAAAGGGCCGGACAGAAAATCAGTTCGTCGCGTACACATTCGATGTCAAGGTAAAGGTGGTGTAGCTTCTATTACCTGACTTTTCTATGCAGAACGCTGTGAGATCCGGCAGCAAATCAATTCAAGTCGGCAGTCAACTAACTATGCTGCTGAGATGGCTGAAGCGAAATTCAAAACACTTCCAAAACACACTTTAGCAACGTATTGTGCCACCCGAACGTTGTCAAGTTATTTTTTTGAATTATTTTTTATGTCACGAAACATCGCCACATCAATCATCGATTTTTTATATGCTGTTTATGAGGGCGTTGACACGTATGTCATGACAAAGTTCATATATCTGCTCGTTCAGAAAGGTATACTCTTTCTCGTGGGACTGGGGTCGTTCGATGCCCACGGCTGGAATATGGCAGCCTGTCAAGAGTAGAAGTGGGTTGCATTCAGTTAGGACCATCTACGATCAAGGATCTATTGATGTGAAAAGGACTTTCACGAATCTATAGAAACAGTGAAACATATGTAAACACATGTGTTTCATTTATTTGTGGTCATTGAAAGCAAACGAATGCTAGTTTCCGCTAAAAGACAGAAGGTGTACCTTGAGCAATGTAAACGAAGTTTTGCATTTATTTACAGTGAGATGGAACGTGAAATATAGATATGGGTATATTCCACGCACACTGAGTAATCATATTCATATTATTCAGGTGAATGGTGAACAAAAAATATATGGTTTCAAGTTAGCAATAAGGGGGTGACAGCTAATCAAATCCAGCAGTTAGTGCTGTGAAGTAGCCCAGGTTTAATAGAAGTGATGTTGAAACGTATGCCACCTTGACTAAGGGCCCTTTTATACTCTGCCGCCGCCGCTAGCGGCGTAGTGCAAAAGATACAAATATCGACTGACACCGCCGGCCGCTGACCGCTGGCCGCTCGCGCACCCCTTTATACTCGAACGCCGCCGCTCACCGCTGGCGGCGGCCGCCACCGCTAACGGTCTCCAGCGGCGATAATGCTCGCGAGTATTTTCGCCGCTGCGGCGAGGGTAATTTGCTTGAATGTTTTCAAATATGATAATTTTGTTTTATAAGTTTTGTTGTACTATGGAACAATACACAATTCTGATTCAGAATATACTGGTTTCAGTACAATTTGAGCTTCCTGTGCTGAGATTTAGACAGTAACATAAATTGTGTACTAGAGAGTACAGTAATCATGCATTTGTTAAGTAGACAAAATTTTGATTGATTTAACATAAGTTTCAGTTAGTATTCGAAAGAAACACGAATTATGAGCACCCTAATATTTTTGTACGCCGCCCGCCGCCCGTTGACTACTCCCAGCGGCGAGCGGTGAGAATACTCGTATCGGCGGCGAGCGGCGAGCGGTGCGGCGTCGGCGGAGTATAAAAGGGCCCTAATCAACTAATCAGGTACTTTGCAGGTATGAACGTGCTTCGAGTGTGGGGAGGGGGTCGATACGAGAGCGAATACTTCTACCAACAATGTGACAGACTCGGAATACTAGTATGGTAGGTGGTAGGTGGCAATAGGATGATTACGTTTCAATATTTAAACTTTATGTACTGAGGAAGTGATGAGCAATTATTTAATGTAACAGTGAATCACAACAAATACAATATTGCGAATATACTTTGGATACGTATCAGTGTCAGTATTACATCTGTTCCACACTTTCGAAACAATCGGGTGCATATTGAAAGGCATTTATGACTATTTGAGTCCATCCAGGACCTAATGTTCGCGTGTGCTCTGTATCCGACCGATCCCGCTTTTATGGCTACAGTAACCGAGGAAGTGAGACAGCAGGTACGGTAAATACAGTATGTACCTTTATTAAACACAGACTGATAGTAAATGAAATGCTACAAAAATCGATTAAATATCGATTTCGCTCAGGTCCGCCGCCTGTCTCACCACCCTTCGATTCTTCTCTGGGCTGGCAACAACGAGAATGAACTAGCGATTAGGACACATTGGTGGAATGTAGAGAACTATAAGGGTTGGTTTGTAATCAGTGTTAATAGTATGATTCGATCAAATTTTATGTTACCATTTTTAGTGAGGAAATTAAATCCGTTTCATGTGTTAAGTAAAGTAAATGTTCAACAATTCAAAAGTAATAGAGGACGACTTTTGCCATTGCACCTAATAAATATTCATCCCAGAAAGCTCCGAGGTAGCTGACTACCTGACAACCTGACTCTTTATGCCCATACCCTGTCTCCCCTCGTTCGATCGATCGATCCAACCAGACCATTCCTCCTCTCCTCACCCAGCAACGGATGGGAGACACAACAATTATACATATTCTTGATACGTTTTATCATCATTATGAATTGCATTATATCACGGCGCAGCGATTGCAATAACATTATACTACTAAAACATTATATTTATACTACTAACAACTGAAAAAAAAACTTTTAGAGCGGGCGGTGTTCCGATGAATCAAGGATAGAATCCGTATGGAGATGTGCACTTCTATTCGGAGATCGTCAATCTATGGTGAGAAGAGGGAGAACGTAAGAATTATCTCTACATTGATCATTATTCATCGATTGTTTATCTGCTGTATATGAGGGCGTTGAAACGTATTCATGACAAAGTTCATATATGCTTGTTCAAAAAGGCGCAGTACTCTTTCTCGTGGGACTGGGGTCGTTCGATGCCCACAGCTGGAATATGGCAGCCTGTCAGGATAAGAATTAAAGTGGGTTGCCTTCGATAATCATCATTCATGATTCATAATTCGTTCTAGAATCAGCTACAACTGTCACCGCGCGAGTGGAAAAGAGAGTAGGTTGGTCGAATGAAATCAGAATAAAATCTAATACTCACATCCAGACGACTTCCACCTTCACGTCTCTGCTGACTTACTATCTGCTGGTCCTTCACCCCAAATTGATGTCTCCTGCGAGGGACTGTCTATGCAGAGGATCGCAGTAGCAACCGGTGAGTCTTCTCTCATTTCAATCCAGAAAAACGCGCAGAACTAAGGCGCACTTGCACATAGAACATAATAACTGTACTGTATACTGTATTGTATTGATTTTTGAGACTTTTTAGACTTGTCCACCTCCTCCTCCTTCTCCTCCTCCAACCTGGTCTCTGCTCCTTCTCTGTGGTGACTATTTGATAATGCATACTTTAAAGAGAATCCATTGGACATTGGATGTAATTCATCGTCATTTAAAATAATTCACGATTGAAACGTATTTGAAATTACTGGAAATGTTTAAAAAAAAAAACTTTGCAGTCCTGCACTCTTTCCGCGTGGGATTTCGTTGGGTGGATATGGTGGAGGATCTCGTAGATCCCACCAGGCCGGACAAGGGAAGAACATTTTATGCCAGAGTCAACGGAAAGGACGTCTTTCTCAAGGGTAAGTCGCATATTTCATTTGTTATGTGTACGTTTTAAAGATGGTGAGTATGTGAAACTTGACAACAAAGAACAATTGAGTAGCATTTCGAAAAATGAAACAAAAATAAGAAACTTTTTCAGGTTCGAACTGGATTCCGGTGTCAATGTTTGCATCGCAGAATCACACGGAAAGAATGCGATTCCTGCTGGAATCGGCGGCAGAAGTGGGTGAGTGGGTGACATTTACACGAGGAACTGTTTATGTGAAAGGGACCTTTACGTATTTATGGAAACACACGTATTTCATGGATTTTTGTCATGAAAATTTGACGAAAAAAATTCGCTATAAGAGAGAAAGTGTATCTTGAAACCTTGAAATTGAGAAAAATATAATTCCAATTCGTGTTTTGCAGCATTTTGGTTTTGATGAGATGAAACGTGCAAACGTGCAATAAACGAATAAATGTTTATTTCAATCACACAGAGTAATCGTATGCACTGTTCAAGAAAACCAAAATATTAGATTTTTCGTTAGCAATAAGGTGTCGATAGATTTTAGAAATGATTTATTTGACGATGCACAATGAGTGAATGAGCCATGCAAAATCGAACAGTCATTGTTGTGAAATCACCCAGATATATTTGATGGAATGCTGAAACGTATTCCACTAATGTATGTACTGATGATCTCTGCAGGTATGAACGGGCTTCGAGTGTGGGGAGGGGGTCGATACGAGAGCGAATACTTCTACCAACAATGTGACAGACTCGGAATACTAGTATGGTAGGTGGTAGGTGGCAATAGGATGATTACGTTTCAATAGAGAAACTTTATGTACTGAGAAAGTGATGAGCAATTATTTAATGTAACAGTGAATCACAACAAATACAATATTGCGAATATTCTTTGGATACGTATCAGTGTCAGTATTACATCTGCTCATCACTCATGGAACAATTGACGTCTGTGTTTGAGAAACATTTTTGACGAATTTGTGTCCTTTCCGGTTTTGTCGACTTCAGCTCGGGTGATTTCTCGCGCCCTGCCCTAACCGCTGGATCTCTCGTCGACGGAAGGGAGCGGTTGGGCGCCGGGAACTTGGGCTCATTGTGATTGCGACTGTCCATAGGGTACATCGAAAGATGTCTTTAGCCATGGATATGACTGGTGGGTGGCTGGCCCTGCCAGAAAGGAGTCCGGCCTAGAGTCCGGCTTGTTTCCCGTGTTCAGTTCAGCCATCCGCGGAATGCGAACGGCCTATCCAGCGGCACCAGCGTGGAGGCAAGGCAGACGACCATGCGGAAGTCGCCCAACGGGAGTCGCCGCCTAGATACAGTACCTCGTTATTCATGAAAAAAGTTCGTTCACAATTGAAATGCTACAGAAATCGATTGATTATCGATTTTTTCCCCTAGATCCGCCGTCTGTCTCACTACCCTTCGATTCTTTTCGGGAAAACAACGAGAATGAACTGGCGATTAGGACACACTGGTGGAGGGTCGACAACTATTCGAGTTGGTTTGTAATCAGTGTTATTATATATTAGTATTATTCGGACAGTTTTTTATATAGCAATTCCATACAATTTCTTGAATTGATTTGTACGATACATATTGTTTTTTCACGATACGCATACGTTTCACATGTTGCGTAAAGCGAATGTTCGACAAATCAAAATTAATGATCTCCTATATGTCGAATCTGTATGGAGATGTGCACTTCTATTCGGAGATTGTCAATATATGATAGAAAGAGAGAGAGAGAGAAAGAGAGAAAGAGAGAGAGATAGATGAAAGGGAGATAGATGGGAGGGAGAGAGAGTAAGAAAGAGAGAGATGGGAGAGAGAGAGATAGAAAGAAAGAGATGGGAGGGAGAGAGAAAGAGAGAGAGAGAGAGAGAGAGAGAGAGAGAGGGGGATAGAGGGAAAGAGGGGGGAGAGAGGGCAAAATGATACGAGAGCTTTCATACATAGTGTGAAACGTAAGTCGCGTTGGTGAAAATGTGATTCACATTTTTTTTATTACGATTCACAAAAAATCAAAATAGAAAGCTATTTCAAAAAAAAAAACATTTTTCTGAAAGACATGAGCGAACCTGAAGATGAGAAGATGACTCTCTTCTCCCATACCTCTCTCTCTCTCTCTCTCTCTCTCTCTCTCTTTCTTTCTCTCTCTCTCTCTCTCTCTCTCTCTTTCTCTCTCCCTCCCATCTCTCTCTTTCTCTCTCCCTCCCATCTCTCTCTTTCTATGTATGAAAGCTCTCGTATCATTTTGCCCTCTCTCCCTCCTCTCTCCCTCTACCCCCCCCCCCCTCTCTCCCTCTCACCCTCTCTCCACCCTCTCTCTCTCCCTCTCCCTCCCCTCTCTCTCTCTCTCTCTCCCCCCCCTCTCTCTCTCCCCCCCTCTCTCTCTCTCTCTCTCCCCCCCCCTCTCTCTCTCTCTCCCCCTCTCTCTCTCTCTCCCTCTCTCTCTCTCTCTCTCTCTCTCTCTCTCTCTCTCTCTCTCCCTCTCCCTCACTCTCTCCCTTCCAGCCACCGTTCCTCTCTCTCTCCCGTGGGTGAAGGCCGCACCATGTGTGCCATGTACTGGCAACTCAACGATGTCTGGGTGGCGCCAACCTGGTAGGTATTATGTATTATCTATTATCATATTTGTAATTAGTATAAAAATGTAGCTTAAACTATAAACACTGGTAGTAAGACACGCAGAGCTGATAGGAAAGAGATAGTATTCCAATTCCAATTCCAGGTCTTCCATCGACTACTCTCTTCAGTGGAAGCCTGCTCACTATGAGGCCAGGAGATTCCTAGCCGATCAGATGGTCTCACTAGTAAGTCATAGTTATTTATTGAATTTTCAGATTCCTAATGATTGTCAAGTTTATACCACTTTTTTTTAAATTCAATCGTCAAATATATGTGGTTCATGAAACATAGTTCATGGAATTGTGATACTTATATGTTCATTTCATGCTAGATACAAAAACAAGATATTATCAGAACTTTAACCGCTGTTACTGTATTTATGATCGTAGTGATGCGTATGCGTATGACAAAAATCACACTTTCATTCATTTCTAGTTCTTCTCGGGCGATTTTCTGGCAGCCACGGTCATCAACGATCTGCCAACTGGACTGGGGAGAGTGAGGGTCACTGTGGAGACATATACCTGGGAGAACAAGTAAGCACTACCTCTCTATCTCTCTCTCTCTCTCTCTCCCCCTCTCTATCTTCCATTCTTCCAGATTCATCCCAGTCTTTTCCATGGAAGAGTTCGTGACTTGATCAAATAGCGTGTTTGAAGACGTTTTGAAGGGGCTGTTTCGAAGAGACTGACCACACTTGATTTGTGGCATTTTAAAACTCTATTTTTGTAGCTCAACTTCAATCGGATTCACGCATTTCATCATTGAAGAGAGTCGATGGTAAGACATATGAGGTAGAAATTAACTCATACTTATCACTTACTGATCGGATAATGTTTAGATAACAGTTAAATCGGACGCCTGGCAGTGAAGAGCGAAAAGGCACATTTTCAAAATACTATGAAAACGATTTAAATTTCAGCCGGTGCATGGTTGGTTCTCAGGCAACGCTTTCACTCTTCTTTTCAAGAAAAGGACGGTTACATTCCTTTCATAGAAGAAACACGAATACAACAAGGAACACTTCACTGTTTGCTTTGCAACCTTGCCAATTGTAATGTGTGAATAAATAAAGTGTGTTTCTCATTCGTCAAAAACTCATTCGATAGCGGTCAGCCAGAAATCCCGTTGATCATTAATCAGGATGAATTACGATCATATTCTTCGCGCGTTATCGCAATCTCTCTTTCTCTCCCCCCCTCTCTTTCCCTCTCTCTCTCCATCTCTCTCTCCCTCTCTCTCTCCATCTCTCTCTCTCCCTCTATTTCTCTATCGCTCTCTTTCTCTCCCTCTTTCTCTCTCTCTCTCTTCCTCTCTCTCCCTCTCTCTCCCTCTCCCTCTCCCTCTCTCTCTCTCTCTCTCCCTCGCTCTCTCTCTCTCTCTCTCTCTCTCTCTCTCTCCGAACTGTCCCATCCATCAGCACTTCATTCGAAACTCGAACCACCAACCCCCGAAGGAAGAAGAAAGATTAGTTCATCACAACTTGATAAAATGATGGTTGCTGATAATTTACGGGGGATTCAGACGCATTCAACACTGAAAAACTTATGGTGAAAAAGTTACCAATCACGGTAAGATAAGATGATCTGATAAGACTCATCAGCACAGTGATTCATTCTTCGCTAGGGCGTGGCTGTCTGCTGTCAAAAAAAGGAAGACGGGTGCAAATGTGACTAAATGGGGGGGGGGGGGAGACTGCGTGTGCGATAACATCAGTCGATTCACTGGGCTGTTTGAATGTTGAATCACTCAATGGAGTAAGACTCATTATCCATCTCTCACTCCCTCTACCACTTTTAGGGCGCAGTTACGCTGATCGCTATTACACTTACGTTTCGAGAACCAGTTACTGGTTTGTCCGCGCTATTCACTATTCAATTTGGGTGTATTCTTCCCCAACAGAAACAGATATCTCGTTTAGTTTACTGTGTTTGCAAGAGAAGCGTTTGGAGTTTGGATACTGAGATACTAGTAACTAGTTTCATTTCAAAAACATAGGTTCAATAACTGTAACAACGGCAAACCCCCGGTGTCTTCCACTCGTATTTTGCTGTTTTCTCTCTCTCTCTCTCTCTCTCTCTCGAACCACTCCCATTCGTCCTTGATTCACTCGCACGTCTGAGCTCTCTCCTTCTCCCGCGCTCTCTCGCCCCGCCCGCCCCGATATCCCCATTAGGCGATCACTTTATCATTCTCTCTCTCTCTCTCTCTCTCTCTCTCTCTCTCTCTCTCAAGGGTTCTGTGTCCAGCCCCTTCGACCCACATCTGTAGTCGTCGTCATTTCCAGCACCTTCGCATTTCTGTCACCCCCCGATCTACCATAATCCAATCATACGAATTCCTGCTTCGAACATTCTTTCAATCATGGAATTCCTGACAGAACTGATTACTGCTCGTCATTTTTCTGAGATGCCGCGATAATCGCTTCTCTTTTGTGGTTTACACCACAAGACAGTACAGTATGAAATGATCGGTATTGTCGTTTCCTCTCTTTCGAATGTTTCCATTATCATTCTCATGCTTCGCATAATACATGCAAACCGCGAAACGTATCCCATCATTCGCTCGCTCCACCGAACCTACAGTACCCATTGCAGAATGAGTGAGAGCAGCGAGTACCGTAGCTCCATCTCCTCTCGCCCCACCTTCAACAGAACCGTCACCACCTCCTCCAACAACTATGGAACGCCCGGTGAGTTTCGATCGATCGATAATCAATCAATAAATCAATCGATAATTCAGGGTCGGGCAACCGTGTGCTGAAGATAGTGACCGAGATGTCGTCTTCGACTGTGCACAACTCAGGAGCTTCGCCCTTCGGACAGAACGCTGCCTCCACTATCAGGTAAGCAGAGGATCTCTCTCTCTCCCTCTCTCTCTCTCTCTCTCTCTCTCTCTCTCTCTCTCTCTATTCTCGCTTTCTCTCTCGCATCTCTGTTTTTTTTCTGCCATGCATCTTTTAAAGGATTTATCCGGACAATGTAATCTTGCCATCTTCAGGTTGGGGTCACTTTTGTTCTCATCAATGAAACCTTCTTTTGAATTTGTATAAACGTGGAAAAATCTTTTTTTACCAGTTTTTTTCTGCGCGAACAAAACTTGAAACTCGTCTTCATTGACGAGAACGAAAGCGACCCCATCCTGAAGATCAGGGAATAATACATTGTACGGATACATCCTTTAAATACATTTCATTTAATATGTTGTGGGAAACAGGGAATTGTAGTGAAATTTAGGCGAAGCATATCATCCATGATTGAAACGTATCTCGCACTAACATACGTTTCGAATTCAATACGTTTCAATACGTTTCATTTCTACTCTTCAGGGATGCGCGCGAGCGCGAGAAGAAGGACATGGCCGATCTCAACGACAAGCTCGCCAGCTACATCGAGAAGGTACGGTAGAGGGATACGGTAGGATAGATACGGTAGATACTGTAGTACAAGGAATACGGTAGATACGGTAGAACGGGGAATAAGGTAGATACGGTAGTTTGAGGGATACAGTACATACGGTAGTACGGTATCCAAAAAAAGAACTCTATGCAGTGAATACGTTTCACCAAGCGTTTAAAAGAGGCATAACACGTGCTTGCCTAATATCGTGTATGAATTCTCTGCATTCAACAAAAAACGATTTCAAATGATTCGCAGGTGTTTCAAAATGCAAAAAAAAATCAAATCGAGTCAAAATATATTCATCGGAACGGCAAAAATGTTCATAACAAAATCAAATTATTACTCCTCTCGGGGTTACTTTTACTTTATTACTCCTTTTTATTATTACTATTATTACTTCTTACTACTATTACCTATATGACCGATGGATATGCTTTCTAAACATATGACTTTGAAATAGCGACACCGAATAAAGCATTTGATTTAGGTGCGTTTCCTGGAGGCGCAGAACAGGAAGCTGGGCGCGGATCTGGAGCTGCTGCGCTCGCGGTGGGGCAAGGACACCTCCTCCATCAGGACCATGTACGAGAGCGAGCTCAAGGTGTGTGTGTCTCTGTCTGACCGTCTTTCTCTCTCCCTCTCCCCCACTTCTCCCTCTTTCAGTCGTTTGACATCTCTCTCTCTCTCTCTCTCTCTCTCTCTCTCTCTCTCTCTCTCTCTCTATCAGCTGATCTTCAGGAAGCGACCACCGTGATCGGTGAGACGGGCAAGCAGAAGGAGGAGCTGGAGAAGCAGATCAAGAAGCTGCAGGACGAGGTGGCAGAGTACAGGAGGAAGTGAGTGGATAGAAAGGAATACTGAGAAGAAACTAGGTTGCAAACAAGCAACATGGCTGTTTACGTTATGAATGAAACGTAGCGAACATTGATTTGCAAAAGGAGGAAGTGACTGGGCGGAATGAAACCTTATTGCAGATGGAGTTGAATTGCGAACAAGCAACATGTCTGTTTTACGCAATGATTTCAGTAAAGAGGAAGTGAGTTGGGAATCGAAAGGCAGGCAGAAAAGAAATTGAATTGCGAGCAAGCAACATGGCTATTCACGTAATGGATGAAACAACAAAAATTTCAGAAGAGAGGAAGTAAGTAGGGAATCAAGCAAAATGCGAAAGGGAATTGAATTGCGAACAAACAATGCAGCTATTCACGCAGTAGATGAAACGTATGTAATGAAAACGTATTACACATAGCAATGTCACACTGACCTGTGTGTACGAAAGGAGGAGAGTGGCATATACATTTCTGATTCAAGAATGGTGTGAGGTAAACGTAAAAGATCGGGATGTATAAAACAGTATTGCAACGTGATCATCTCCAGGTTCGAGGAGGCGACAAAGGGCCGCGCGGGCGATCGCGAGAAGATCGACGAGCTCCTCGTCAAGCTGTCAAACCTCGAGGCCGAGATCGCACTGCTCAAGGTACTGTACCACTCGTAGATACTGTACAAGTCAAGGTACTGTACCAAGTAACCATTTACCGTGCCTCTATGTAGATGCCGTAACATTCAAAGAAGCGTAACTATACGTAGATACCGTACAATTCAAGGTACCGTACCTATAAGTAGATGGCGTACAAGTCAAGGTACCGTACCACTCATACAGTAACCCTTATCGAACTAACAATGTCTACCGGGCTACAGTATGGCCGAAAGTGACCTAAACCGTACCAGTATGTTTACCGTACTACAGTAATCCTGCTAAGTAAAGAAGTATTCTAAACTGCAACAGTAACCCTTACCGTACTACAGTAACCCCTACCGTATCCATTTCAGCGCCGCATCGCTCTGCTGGAGGAGGAGGTGCTGCGGATCAAGAAGGAGAACGCGCGTCTCATGTCCGAGCTGCAGAGGGCCAGGACCGACCTCGATCAGGAGACCCTGCAGGTAGAGGGGGGTTAGGATCTGACAACAAGGACATTATTAGGGCTTTAAGATTGATTAGGGCTTTAAGACTGATTAGGACACTTCAGCGAGCGGGGCCAAATGGTATATGAAACGTTTACCACATAACACTCCAGAACAGCGTTCTGTAGCAACATGACAATAGGGGTTGTAGATACGTTTCAACCTCAGTGTAAGTACTGAGCTGCATAGAATGCTACAATACGATGAGAGTCTAGTGAAAACTTTCACTCACTTCAATTGACAGCAGTATTAAAAAATTCTTACGTCGTAAAAGCGTATGTCGTACGTAATCGTACGACTTGAATGAAACGTGACGATTTAATTTCATAGACCAGTGTTCCGATTAATTATTATGCGTCATGAGTTTGTGTTTTATGTTTTGACGCCTATATAACAGTGCACTTCTTCAATCTCTCTCTTACAGCGCATCGACTACCAGAACCAGGTGGCGACCCTGCTGGAGGAGATCGACTTCGTCCGCAGGGCGCACGAACAGGAGATCAAGGAGCTGCAGGTAGAGGAGGGAGAGAGAGAGAGAGAGAGAGAGTGAGAGAGAGAGAGAGAGAGAGAGAGAATACCCTCAGGCGCTCGCCGCTCGCGACACCACCAACGAGAACCGCGAGTTCTTCAAGAACGAGCTCGCCTCGGCCATCCGCGACATCCGCGCCGAGTACGACCTGGTACGGTAGGGAGTACGGTAGATTGAAATTCGGATTACTGTAGATTGAATTTTTTGTGCGGTCGATACATAGCCTGTGTAAATTGTGTATACAGTATTTCGAACAAGGTATACTGTAGTTACCGTACCCCTCTTCAGATGGCGAACAACAACCGCAACGACATGGAGTCGTGGTACAAGCTCAAGGTGCAGGAGATCCAGACGCAGTCGGCCCGCCAGAACATGGAGCACGTGAGTACGGTAGACTACCGTAGTGCAGCAGTACCTACAGTAACCCTACCGTATCCAGGGCCACGCCAAGGACGAGGTGAAGCGTCTGCGCACGCAGGTCACCGACATGCGCGGCAAGCTCGCCGATCTCGAGGGCAGGGTGAGTATTGATCGGGGGATACGGTACTTTGTGCTTTGTGTTCTGACGCCTGAACATTTGCAGAATGCTATGCTGGAGAAGCAGATCCAGGAGCTCAATTATCAGCTCGAGGACGACCAGCGGTACGTTTCTTAGAAGAAAAGAATCCGATACGTTTCAGCAGATGCTTTAAGAGAACCCGTAATTGTCTCTGTAATGCGTAGTGTCCATCATTTTTATGCTCCACCGCCAATACCGTACCCCGTTTCAGCTCGTACGAGGCGGCCCTCAATGACAAGGACGCGCAGATCCGGAAGATGCGCGAGGAGTGCCAGGCGCTCATGGTCGAGCTGCAGATGCTCCTCGACACCAAGCAGGTACCGTATGCCTACCGTATACAGATTACAGTAACCCAGACTACAGTACTTTAGGTTCAGACTACAGTAATCACAATATACAGTACCCCTATTCCAGACCCTGGACGCGGAGATTGCGATCTACCGCAAGATGCTGGAGGGCGAGGGCGACGGACCGGGACTCAGGCAGCTCGTCGAGCAGGTGATCGATAATCAATAATCTAGTAATCAATAAATCGATAAATCAATCGTTGAACCGATAAGCGATATGTCAAAACATCTATAAATCAATCAATAAATCGCTGCAGGTGGTGCGCACCACTGGCATCAACGAGGTGGCTGATACGGAAACGATGCGCGTGGTGAAGGGCGAGACCAGCTCGCGCACCTCCTACTCCAGGAGCGCCAAGGGAAACGTCTCCATCCAGGTTGGGAGCATGTTCACGCATTCTGAGAGCTCACACGTAAAAACAGCTAGTACACTAGTACATAAGTACCGGTCAGTCTCTTCGAAACACTCCCGAATGCCCTCAAAACACTTCGGAATTGCCTTTCGAATCGCACTCAGAACACTGCCGAATTGCCTTCGAAACACTCCCGTATACCCCGAACACTTCGGAATGCCTTGCTATGCCTTCGAAACACTCCCGAATGGCTTTCGAAGAGGCTGACTGCACCTATACAGTCGAAACGAGACTAATAACTACGCTCAAGAACTCCTAGCTCCGTCGAATTGTATCGTGAAAAGACAGTAGCGTGCACAGAACATCTCACGAGGTGACGTCATTTCTCAGGAGACGTCGCCCGAGGGCAAGTACGTGGTTCTGGAGAACACACACAGGGCAAAGGAGGAGCCGATCGGGGAGTGGAAGCTCAAGAGGAAGATCGACGGAAAGAGGGTAAGTGAGAGTAGAGAGAGGAGAGAGAGAGGAGAGGGGGAGAGAAAGAGAGGGAGAGGGAGGGAGAGAAATATAGAGAGAGAGGAAGAGAAAGATCAACCCGGATTTCAGGAGATCGTCTACACCTTCCCCCACGACTTCGTTCTTCGCCCCGGAAAGACCGTCAAAGTAAAACAAAATCAAGTTTATCCGTGTCGAAACTTCTAGTGACTAGAAACTTGTATTGGTCCAAAAAAGTTATAAGCGTCGAACTGACCGGTAGACTCAAAACTGCACTAAGCAAATTCTCAAAACTGTTACATGTGAAACGTACGTTTTCTGTGCAGGTGTGTGGGCGCGCGGTTCTTGAAAACTGTGAAAAGTGAAATTAGCATAATTACCATTTTCCCAACCTACATAGGTGTGAGCTCGCGGGTGAAATGTGAAACGTACAGCGTCTCTGCGACTAGAACTAGATGCGAGTCCAGGCGATTTCTTGAATCAACATCATTCACCTCTCTCCTCCTTCCAGGTGTGGGCTCGCGGTCAGGGCGGCGCGCACAATCCGCCCGAGTCCCTCGTCTTCGACGGAGACGACACGTTCGGAGTCGGGGCCAACGTTCAGACAGTCCTCTACAACAAGGACGGAGAGGTGCGGTGCACTCTCTCTCTCTCTCTCTCTCTCTCTCTCTCTCTCTGTGTCTCTCTCTGTATCTCTCTCTCTCTCTCTCTCTCTCTCTCTCACTTCTCTCATTCCAGGAGCGTGCCACCCACTCGCAGCGCTCTTCCTCCTCGTAAGAGAGCAGCATCCTATGCCCATCCCTGTCCTTTCTTTCTGAGCCGCCATTCAAGCACTCTCACTCGAATCCCGCGCTCCGAACATAACTGTTTCTATGTCATATTCGGATAAACGTTTTGCATCGTCACTACGTCAATATGATCGTATCTCATCCATGAAGGAGAAAAGGAAATGGAGAAAAAGAGGAAAAGATCTCATTGATACTTATACGAGAAAGATCAATGAGAAGGAATATTGCAGTGAATATCAAATGTCATGCTGCAATGTGGGTGTGGGCAATGGAAAGATAAAGAATTTCGATATTCGTTCAAATGTAAAGACTAAAGTCCATAATGTTCCGTTTTTTGCCAAGCGATAAAACATATTCGGTACGAAACATGACATATGCGGATTAGAGTGACGCCACTTTCCCTATCACCAATCGCCACGAGGCAAGACCGAGATAAGACGCCAGCTCCAAAACTTCCCCGAAAGATTGCGAATAAGCAGGGAGGAAACTACACACCGCGCGTCACTATATAAACCGCGGCTGAGCTATCAGTGATTTCATAGTGATATATAGTCCAGTCGTTCATTGTTACAATTAATTATTATATTGTGTAAAGTATAACAATTTTGTATACGTGTAGCCTTGTAGGATGATGCTAAATAAACCGCGGATTCGCTATCAGTGATTTCATAAGCTTTCTATTAATTATTGTGTTGCTTTTCAAAATATAATCTTGCAGGATGCTGCTCCTCTCTCGATTCTCCTTCTCCTTCCCGCGGTCCTCGCTGACTGCCCCGCTGACGCGGTCCGCTTCCCCGACTGGGGAGGCTGCTTCACGGTGAGCAACTACTTCCATTTCACCATTCGTTGCCATTATCTGACAACCAATACAATTTAATTGCACCTTACTCTACCTAAATGTTTAGATGCACCCATAACACAAACACAAACTACAAACAAACTTGTCGTTCAATACAACCCTCCTATGCCGTTCGACCAAGCCCGGAGGGTGTGTATGCTGCAGGCGGAGGGTGGAGATATCTTCACAGTCGAGGGACCCATCGACACCACCTGGTTCCCCAGTGCGTTATATATGGTATTGTATTCTTCACGGAGTAGACCTTTCTGAAAGCGTGGCATGCGGAAGCATTTTCGTGGTAGTTCGGAAGAGTTACAGTTAGATCAGTCGCGAGTAGTTCGAAGTCGAAGTGGTTTGGAGGCTGTTCTGGAATAATTCGAAGGCGAGATGGTAGGTTTTTCTTAATAGGGCATTTCGGGGGTAGTCAGCAGTCAGCAGTGTCACCTCAGGTGTATATAGATTGAAGAGACTCTACTTCAACATGTAGTGGTGTGAGGTACTCAAGACATTTGGTAAAGTACACATTTCCGGTAAAGTAAGAGGGTTGAAAATACTAACCTCTACTTGTTTCAGGCCAGCTGCACACGGATGAGGTGTGGGTGGGCGGTTCTACGGGATGGGCGGATGGCACTACAGCGACTACCTGCCATTCGGATACAACTGGGCGCCCGGTGAGACATCTCCCTCTCCCTCTCTCTCTCTCTCTCTCTCTCTCTCTCTCTCTCTCTCTTACTTCTTCCCTTCCAGGAGAGCCCTCTATGACCGACGGCGCGTGCGCTCTTTTCTTCAAGAACGGCACTCAGGCTGCTGTCGACTGCAGGGTATACACAGCTTAAGAAGTGAATGATCCACACATCTTGTTTCAGCTATCCAAGCCGTCCATCTGTCTGTACTTCATGTGCCCCACCGGCTGGAAGTACAACAACGAGACGCAGGCGTGCTACAAGGTACAAATAGTAGAATACAATAATTAGACAGACAACAAGTGTGGATAAGTTGGAAATAACGAACGAACCCAGTTACGACTCCTGTTCTAGACTGGGCAGCGCGGCGGAGTCTGTGATAGATAACAAGATACAAAAAAGAATCTATGAAGCAAAAAGGTGATCTACTTTCAGTGTGTCTTTGCAGGTGAACCCGATGCTGCTCTCGTTCTCGCAGGCGGAGGAGAGTTGTGTGTGGGAGGGTGGCCACCTCGCCTCCATTCACAACGCTAACGACGAGAAGGAGCTCGGTCAGTCGGGCTCTTTTCAATTAAAGGCCAAATCAGACTCATGCTTCCAAAAGAGAGAGAGAGAGAGAGAGAGAGAAGGAACTCGGTCAGTCGGGCACTCAATTGTGGCCGACGAGGAGTGTCGTTAGAGCCACACCCTCAGATCCGAACCAAATTGATAAGATACCTTAGTTTAGGTCCCCAAACATCGATTTATGGTGTTACTTTTTCCTATACGTTTCCAGTACGAAAACGTACAGGGCTGGTTTTCGTAAGTCAGACTCGATCATGCTTCCGAAAGAGAGAAGGAACACGGTCAGTCATGCTCTTTTCAATTGAAAGCCAAATCAGACTCATGCTTCCAAAAGAGAGAGAGAGAGAGAGAGAGAGAGAGAGAGAGAGATGGAGCTCGGTCAGTCTGGCACTCAACTGTAGGCTGAATCAGACTCGATCATGCTTCCGAAAGAGAGAAAGAACTCGGTCAGACAGGCTTCTTTCAAATGTAGTCTGAATCCGACTTTATCATGCTTCCAAAAAAGGAGTCATACTGTTAGCCTTCCCGTCATACAGTTAGCCTTTCACAAGCAAATCACAACGTCAAACCCTCTACAACCTCTTGACCCTCTGCTGAGGATCCTCTGCCAGTTGACTTCTTCTTCGACATCAGTGTTCAGGCCTGTCCAGCTCGAAGCTATGGATCGGCATCCACAACGTGCGGGGTCAGTGGGTGGACACCGACGGCAGCCCGGTCGACTACCACTGGGACAGGAACCAAGTCGGCAACAACGTGTGCGTATATGTGAGTACCGTCTCCTCCTTTTCCAATCTCATTTTCCACATTTTCCATTTTTTCACCTCCTTTTCCATTTTTCAACTATGAGCTTTTGACGCTCTCGACAACATACTGTGTTCAAGATCCGCGATGTTGAAATACTTGAGCAGATTTCATACCTTTTATAGACACCATGCGATTCGGTGACAGATAAAAAAACAGAGAGATGAGCATGACGTCATCTCAATCTGTCATCCTTGCAGGCGAACGCTGGATCGGCGCCTCTCTGGCGAAGTATCGACTGCAACGTGCGCCTTCCCAGCCTGTGCAAGAGGGACGCCCGACCCCCGTACTAGAATACACATGTACTATAGATAAACATGTGTATCACATGTCAATAATGTATGTTTTGGGTGTTCATCGATGCAACTCGTGGAAATGAGTGACTTGGGGTTTTCAATGTACGAAGAAAAGAGATCAAACATCACAATGTATATGAGTATACATATACATGTTTAGTAGTCCATTTGCGCACAGAAGCGCATTAAACGTATAGATATTATACAGTGGTCACGTGCGAACTATAATAATACGAGACACTAATGGATTGGTACGTCTTTATATAAACGCCGATCAGGCTTCCACACCACACACTCATCAATATGAACGTCACTACAATCTTCCTTCTTGTTGCTGCTCTCATCTCGGTATAGTTCTCCTCCTCTCTTCCCCTCTCTCTTCCCCTCTCTCTTCCCCTCTCTCTCTCTCTCACTCTCCCTCTTTCTCTCTCTCCTTTTCTCTCACTCTCTCTCCCTCACTCTCTCCCTCCCTCTCCCACTCTCTCTCTCCCACTCTCTCTCTCCCACTCTCTCTCTCCCTCTCTCTCTCTCTCTCTCTCTCTCTCTCTCTCTCCCACTCTCTCGCTCCAGGTCTCGCTGTGCTATGACGACCCATTCGACCGCAGCCGTGGCTTCAAGGCGTCTCGCCACTCCGGCATCGACTACCTCCGTCTGTTTGAAATGCTGCACAAGCTGGAAAGTCCGAACAAGAGGGGCTGATCGGCTCGCTCGCTACTGTACCAATCTCGATCAGTTCCAATGATAAATCCATGCATGACTGTTCGTTGATTTATGTGTCATGGGGACTAATAGGCAGATAGTCAGAAAGGCAGGTCTGGCTTCACCGTCCACTCTTCGTGCGACATGCCATCACCGTTCACCGCAACTGGCAACTTCCATCGATTCAGTTTTAAACATACTGGTACACAATGAGTTACTGTAATTATGCCCTATCAGCCATGCCAGAATGTGATCGTAAGAGATGGCGCGTCAAGGTGACATGAGCGCACTCTTCGTACCCGAGAAACGAGGGCTGGCGCAACATCAGCCAGTCAACAGCAGCGAGAACGGATAGTACTCGGTGGAGATTACGCGGTTATCGACTGGATAACAATATACAGGATCTGATAGTGGCGGCTGCGGAAAAGAGTGCGGCAAACGAGAGTGCGTGGATAGAGACAGACACTCGCGATTCGATCAATGGCGGCAGTCTGCGGCCGGACATTGTGCTGAAACGAGAGGGCGAAAAAGAGGTGGTCATAGTGGATGTGCGCGTTTCATTCGGAAACGGACTCGAGTCATACGAGCCGAAAAGATTGCGAAATACACGGGAATAGCCGAAACGTATAGAGAACTGGGATACAAAGTGTCTCTGCACCCATACTTGGTCAGTTCACTCGGCGACAACTGGAAGGGCAATGATGCAGCACTGACTGCACTCGGAATACCAAAGACTGACTGGAATTCGCTGATAGGACAGATACAGTGCGAGACGCTCGAATACTCGAAGGCGATATACCATCTACATGTGATGAACGACAACTACTGTCCGAAATATGGAAGGAATAGACCCGAAAAGGCGCTGAATATGGTGGCGAAATACAAGGAACACTATGCGCACATACGCGCCCCTATAAGGACCCTATATCAACAGATTTCTAATCGACGAGGCTTCATACTGTACTCGTGTAAGACCGTTTCTCTCCCTGCCACAAAGGGACCAAGAGGGCTGTCTGACAAAGCGCGATACAGCCGGCTGCCCCAATCGACCCCGACGCCTTCAGGACGCTGCGACCAAGCATCTTTTGCAAAGGGACCGTCGACGGGACAAGCCGGACCACCATTTTTGCCCCCCATTTCAGCAATATCAATACTTCCCCCCAACCATTGATTTGCGATAAATCTTCTATACGATCTCCGCAATCTCTGACTAGAACTCGTGCTCCTGTGAGTATGTGAGTGTCTCTTCATATCCGACCATGGTAACACGTGTTTCTCTCTGCGTGGTGTACCGCATGCATGCTTCTGAATAGATGATTGATTGATTGATCTCTCCATTTTAGAGCTTCGGCCGGAAGCAGCTGACTCGTCGTGAGCAAATCACGTTTCACATCGACCTATTTGAACAGTTCTCACACAATGAGAAACTCGTGAAGAGAAAAAAAAACAAGTTCAATGTTGAAAACTGAAAATGACTGTCATTTTCATGATTCTTTCTGAACACCGAGCAAAATATACATAGAACCTGTTCAACTGGGTGAAAAACTCGTGCGTCGCACATTATTAGAAATCAAAAATTAGTATGACGTGATCGCAATCCGATCTACGGAAGCAACTGGCAGAGAGAAGACCCACAACAATGGATCATCATGGCAAGACTTACAAACTAAACCTATATTAGAGAGGCTCATTTGGCTTAGGATAGGGCTCGCGCCAGAATTTTCAATAAGCGATACCCAAAGGTCATGTTTGCAACCATGTGAACTCATCCAAACCATGTTAGTTAGATTCGCACCGTTCCGTAGGCCATATCACTGGTCGGTGGCATCTTTGTATCTTTTCTCCGAAAGAAGTTATGAGCGATCGCGCGCACCCAAGAGGCGAAAGGCCAGCGTTTCCTTCCTTCCTTCCCGTCACGCTGACCGCCGACTTTTTCCAGCATGCCCCCAACTTGCACACAGCGTGTAGCCAGCCTCGCCGCCGCCAGCGTCTAATTCGCGCCGGATTTGCATATTTTGACCGGTCCACTATAACCAGGACGAGGCGCGATACCGATCGGTAGAAAACATGTGAAAAACGTTTTGTGAAACGTAACGACATTACGTGAATACTTGTGATCTTCAAAGAGAGAGAAAGAACAGAGCGAGAGAGAGAGAGAGAGAGAGAGAGAGAGGGGGGGGAGAGAGAAGGGAGTGAGATAGTGAGACAGTTAGACATAAAGATGAGTAGTCATAATTCAGCGTATAGTAAAAAAAATCAATGAAATTTAACAAAAGCACATACATTTTCTTTTAACAGTACTTGCGTAAAGAGATTCACTTTGTCTTAACTTAACCCAATGCAACAAAAGCACATGCATAAAACGTTTACAAATACTAACACAAACCTGCGTCTCTCTCTCTCTCTCTCTTCCCTCTCCCCCCTCTCTCTCTCTCTCCTTTTCCCTCTCTCTCTCCCACTCTCTCTCTCCTAATATTGACGTTTTTTATTTGTATCCTTATATTTCAAATGTTACTTCAACAGTCCGGTGTGCGCAAGTTTGTGTTAGTATTTGTAAACGTTTTATGCATGTGCTTTTGTTGCACTGGGTTAAGTTAAGTTAAGACAAAGTGAATCTCTTTACGCAAGTACTTTTAAAAGAAAATCTGCCTTTGATTCTGGGAATAAATACTTGATACTTGATCGCAATGCACTGGCGTATCGGTGAAACAACACAATAACAAATACGCGCTTGGGAAAGGTAAATTCACACTTGTTGGTATGTTATGTCGTCACTATCACTATCATCACCGTTACTCCCTACTCTCTCACTATCATGACGTCATCGTGACTCACTATCGCGTGGTTGTTGGCATTGTCTGATTACTCCATTCACCCTGGTTTCCGGTTGCCTGAGGTAGACTGAGCGAGAGAGAGAGAGAGAGAGGTGAAACAGTGTGAACAAGTGAGAGCGCCGAGACAAGAAAGTGTGGATCGTGCATGGAAGAGAAGAGTGTTCAGACAAGGAGAGCAAATAAACCTGGAACTGGGTCCTTTTCCTCTCTCTCTCTCTCTCTCTCTCTCTCTCTCTCTCTCTTCTGTTGAGTGTGCCGCGAGTACATGGCGAGATCAAAGCAGCAAGCCGAACGAGTTCAATATGTACGTGTCTACCGGGTGGGAAATGTTCCGTTCGGGTTCAAGTGGGGGCTACAACCTACTACACGATGCAAACCGAAAACGTGATCAGCGTTCATGCTGTGAGCAGTATCGAACGCCCGCTACAGGTCTGATGCCTTTTCTAGGTGCGGTCAATCTCTTCGAAAGCCATTCGAGAGTGTTTCGAAGGCATAGCAAGGCATTCCGAAGTGTTCCGGGGTATTCGGGAGTGTTTCGAAGGCGATTCGGGAGTGTTCTGAGGGCGATTCGAAAGGC
Organism: Rhabditoides inermis; assembly: GCA_963966185.1. Taxonomy (NCBI): domain Eukaryota; kingdom Metazoa; phylum Nematoda; class Chromadorea; order Rhabditida; family Rhabditidae; genus Rhabditoides; species Rhabditoides inermis. The sequence goes on along the minus strand of CAWZYM010000185.1, from coordinate 379,951 downwards.
CATTCCGAAGTGTTTTGGGGGCATTCGGGAGTGTTTCGAAGAGACTGACCGGTGCTTCTGTGGCGTGGTGACCTTTTATCTTTCGTGCAATAGTTCCAGGATGTGCTCATTTGCAAAAAGCACGTGCTCACTGAATTTGAGGATCATCAATAACTCGTTTCTTGACGATCAGTGACGTCTCGATTTGATTACTCACTACTCAGCCTCTCACCTCTTTTTCTTTCGCCTCTATCGTTTGTGTCCACAGGCGCTCAGATCACACTCTAACCGCATCATATCACCTCTGTTTACACATCTCTCACTGGCACTGTTTTCTTGCAACATATATCGCGTACACCTTTTCCAGATTTAGTTGCCTATCAAACAGTGCTCTGCCGAGTTTTGTGATTTGATCAAACAATAACATACTATAGAGACTCGTACCCTATTTGCGCAACTCATAAGACAAACATGCAGGCGCGAAAAACTCGCAGAGGGGGCGCGTATTTGCTACTCCTTCTCCTACTTCTCCTCCCCCTCCTACTCCGGACCGGTCGGAGTCAGATCTAGCGTGGCAACCCCACCACTGCAGCTTTGAACTCTAACCCTACCCCATGACTCTGTCAACTCTGAGCGTGGCATATAAACTTCACGCGCCCGGCCCACCATCCCTCTTATCACCGTCGACTTACTGCGAGCACTCCATATAAGGGTATCTTCGGAGTACTCACGTAACCACTCGGTGGGAGAAGAGTGTCCGCGCTTTTTGACTCGCCCCTTTTCGAGCGCTCCGTCGCGTGTATGTTTTGGTCGGGTTTCGCGAGGGGGGGGGGGGGGGGGGAGCGCGAAACTCTCCATTCACGCCGGCCCACTCATGAGATGGTTCCGTTTCCTCCTTTTGCAACCCAGCGTGTCTATCCTATGTGACTCTCTGGCTACCACATGCGCTCCATGATCTCGCGGGTGCTACAAAGGACGTGTACATATCTCATGCTCACTCGTTCTCTCTCTCTCTCTCTCGCTCTCGTTCAAAACTCGAGTGCGCATAACCTACTGGTCCCCTCAAAGAGCAATCACCAGAGCCAAATTGTTGGCGCTTTCTCTAGAGTTTTCTCTCGAGCCGCGTCTAGTCACGTTTGCCCGGCGGCTAACTCGTATTGTGCTGATTATTCTCTGTGTTTACACTCTCTCTCTCTGATACTCTGATCTCTTCACAGTCAACTTTGCACGTGTTCCTCTTTCTTTAGCACTTCCTCCGTCGCGTACGGTGTTCAATCGAGTGTTGAATGTGTAAGAGTGTAAGTTTCCATAGTTTGAGTGAGTATCTTTCAGAATCGAGCATGTCGAGCTGCGAGGGCACCGCCGACGACGATCGCGAAGACTCCTGCTATCACTCGAACCGATGTGAGTTACTAGTAGTTACCAGTCGTTACCAGTCGTTACCAGTCGGTAGTAGTTACCAGTCGGAGTCGCGACTTGACTCACAGACAGTGCGTTTTCTGTTTATCAGTTTACCAGTAGGTAACACAATGTTTTGATGGTTCTTTCAGCGCGCCAGCGGTCTCAGAGGGATTTCGTTGTGATTTTATATTGATAAAATTTTCCTTTTTAGCCGTCTCCATTCAATTCGATCGAGACAGTGTGGAGGATATAAAGGCGAACATCAAAAGGAGCGAGGTGAGGAAGGCATTAGAAGGAGAAAAAGAGTTTATTAATACGTTTCAAGCTAGTATGAAACGCTTGTCATACAACAAATTTTTAATAAACTAATATTCTGTTTTTATATTAAAATGTGAAAAAAGTCATCGTTGTAGTATAGGACAAAAACATGTTTTAAGGAGTACTCTGACTCTCCGGCGCCTCTTGTCGACGATAGAGACACGGCAACTTGGCTAGCTGACAAACCTGCCAAGTGAGCATCCTCTCTCTCTCTCTCTCTCTCTCTCTCTCTCTCTCTCTCTCTTTCTTTCTCTCTCTCTCTCTTTCTCTCTTTCTTACTTTCTCTCTCGCCCTCTCTCTCTATCTCTCTCTCCCTCTCTCTCATCTCCCTCTTTGCAGGGACTACTTCATCTCCCTGCTCTCCTCCACCTATGCCCTCTTCGTGGTCCTCTTCTCTCTCATCATAGAGATCAGCCCCAAGTGGCAGACCGAGATATGGGTCGCGGAAACGGTGAGTGGATAGGTGTACGAATGAGTTTCTACATTGTCTCAAAATAGGTAGCAACAAAGACATTCAATTAGACTATTTTTTAAATCGTACGTTTCACGCAATCTGCTAAGCTGAAGATGACATTCACATTTAATTTTACGAATGCGTACATTATAAAACTACAACTAGTGATACAATATTGTAAATTGTAACATTAATAACTACTGTTCAGGTGTTCTACTCGTACATGTACTCGCTGGCGCTGCTGTTCTTCGGATACTGCTATCTGTTCATGCTGTATCCGGGGTGGTGGAACGCGTGCGTCTCTCTCTCTCTCTCTCTCTCTCTCTCTCTCTCTCCCGCCCCTCCGTAGCTCTCTCCCTCTTTCTCTTTCTCTCTCTCTCTCTCTCTCTCTCTCTCTCTCTCTTTCTCTCTCTCTCTATGCATGTCACATTTCAGTGTTCTGAAGATGCTCCAACGCTATAGACTGCTAGCGAATGCTGAGGTGAGAGAATGGTATATCTAGGACAGAACACGAGAGAGCGCGACAAACATACATCCGTCAACAAAGTGACTGCCCATACGTTTCAGGCTGCTTTTATGAACTGTTGAGACCGCGAAGTTCAACAATTGAAAAGCAGTTTCCGAAATTAAACATAACTCAACAAGGGCTCGAACTTGAAAACGTTCCAACTTCGAACACTATGAACTACATACTAGAAAGCTCTGATGATGTGAGAGAGTATATATCTAGGAGAGAGAACGAGAGAGAGAGAGAGAGAGACATGAGTGACTTGTGACTTGTATCATTTCACCAATTTATCACTTTATCAGTTCATATACGGTAGTCGGATAGAGCGCACGCTTACACTGTGCGCAGAATGTCGACAAGAAATTATTTGTCTCAGAAGAGTGAACCTGGTCATGTGCGCAGATTGTCCACACTTGTTTCAAGCTCTCGCATGTGACTCGAATGTGCGCAGAAAAAAACGCGGAGTGTCACATAAGGGTACTTTCCACGCCCATCTTCCAACAAGCGATTCTTCATATAGGTTTCGCGCGGTCAATACATATGGCTGAGAGCGCGATGTAACCAAGTTACAGAGTTGCTATTCATCACCGGACAAAAACAATAATGTGCAAACAAAAACCAATACATTATATGCGAGAAGAGTGAACGGATTACGAAACCACTAATAGTAATAATAATATTGCTTCCAGCCGTGGCTGATCTCGAAACCGTCGCACGCGGGAGAGGGCGCCGGTACGCTATACCTCCGGCTGGGAGCAGTTCGTGAGTACATTTCTCTCTCTCTCTCTCTCTCTCTCTCTCTCTCTCTCTCTCTCGTTTCTTCTTCTTCTTCCCCCCTTTCTTCCTTCATCTTGTCTCTATTCCGCTCTTTGGCTCTCTGTCTTTGTCTTTTGTCCAAACTTTTCAAAGACATTGCGATTGCTTTCGTTTCAGTGTTCGGCTGCATCTCTATCGTGCTCTATGGCATCGAGGTGAGAGAGAGAGAGAGCGAGAGAGAAGGGAGGAGGAAGAGAGAGAGAGAGAGAGAGAGAGAGAGAGAGAGAGAGAGAATCACCCCTACCCAGGTCTTCCTGTGTATCTCGGCGGTGGAGTGTCGTGGCTACCAGCTGGCGAAGAACTGCCTCGCCGGCCTCTTCACTTTCGCTCAGATGCACTTCATATTCTGCAACTCCAAGGTACACCATCTTCGAACCACAAACAAAAATCAAGCTTATCGGATGATACCACATCATACTAGCTACATTGCATGTATCACATCAAAGTGGCATGCGTACTGTGTACGTTTCATGCAATTCGTAAAACGGCGCTGTCCATGTTTTTTTTATAATGAGAAGTCTCTCAGGAAGTTTCTACAACATTATTTCCAGTTCCTGGTCAGTGGCTCCCGGCACCTGGCCAAGTTCGGATTCATGCACCTCGTCGCAGTCAACATATGGACGTGGTTCCGATTCGTCATCGCCAAGAACGTACGTATCGATCGATTATCGATTGGCTATCGAATGATTGCAGGCGGCAAAAGCAGCGAAGAAAGCGGCCAAGTACGGTAGCTATGCGGTGGGGAACTCGTCCCTTCATCTGTTGACTGCCAGTAGTAGCAGTGAGGAGAGTGCGGACGAGGAAGACTATGTGGTAGGAGAGAGAGGGGGAGAGAGGAGAGAGAGAGAGGGAGAGGAGAGAGAGAGAGAGAGAGAGAGAGGGAGGGGGGGGGGAGGGGAAGAGAGGAGAGAGAGAGTGAGAGAGAGAGAGAAAGAGAGATCTTCTAGACGGAGCACGGCTTTCTGTCGCAAGTGATGGCGTCGACCCTGGATTCTATAATAAAGAGGGGGAAGAGAGACGCGGAGGATGGAGGTGAGTGTGTAAAATGAAAGACGCCGAGAAGAGTCCTGACATCAATGTTTCTCTTTCAGATTCCAAGTCTCTCGAGGAAGCTGTTGACACGGCGGCCGGAAAGTCCAAGGATATTCTGGGGTGAGTGTTTGATGTGAATCGAATATATATAACAGCATCACACTCTAATTAGACAATACACATGCGTTCACATTAATAAACGCGCTGAAGCGTAGGCAACGCAGCCACGCAATCGCACGCGCTTGAAAAATGTAAACCCGGCGCGAGTTGCACTCTATGACGGGTGATAGGCGCGGAGCGAAAAGAGAGGAACAAGTATCAGCACGCTTCGCTGGTGGCTATTTGAGGCGATGATGAGAGCTGTTCCCCACGCAGTTTCCACTGACTCCCATGAGGTACCACACTTCCTTGGATGTCTGAGCCGAAAAGTAAAAGTGTTTTTGAAAAGAATATTGGTGATGCCAATATTTTATGAACAACATTACAGTCTTCTCTTCTCTGTCGACTATCTTGGCGATATGACTTCGTTCCTGACTACGTGTGTAGTCGAGTGAGTTCTCTCTCTCTCTCTCTCCTTTTCTATTTCTTTCTTTCTCTCTTTCTCTCTCTCATTCTCTTTTCTCCAGGTACTCTCTGATCGGAGCTGCGGTGATGTTCATTCTGTGGACGGCTATTGACAAGCAGCACGGAGACGGAAACAAGGAAAAGAAGAGGAAGCACCGGATGCGTATTGACTGCAGGTGAGTCATCACTTATCGCGATCCTCTAAGCCCCGCCCTTTGTAGCTCCTCCTCCTCCGGCCTCTTCTTCGGACTGATGATGCTGATCGTTGTGCTGGTCTCCATCTCCGTGCACTACATATTCGATCAGCTCAAGAACAGGTTGGAACTGATGATACGTTTCATAAATCAATGTGATTCTGATACGTTTCACGCCGCCTACAATGTTGATTCAAGTCGATTACATCAATGACGCGATGAAATGATTTTTTATTTGAAAAAACATCGTTTAATTTTATTTTAATAATTCATTCCAGCAATGGCGCTCAAATCGTCTTCTCGGCAGTCGACATCGCCATCTTCCTCTCCACATTTGTTGCCTGTGTCGTTGGACTATGGCAGTGAGTATCTCTCTCTCTCTCTCTCTCTCTCTCTCTCTCTCTCTCCGTCTCTCTCTCCCTCTCTCCCGTCACATGACGTCACTCCAGGATGCGTCACCTGCAGTTCAACCTGCACCACCACGGGGAGGTGATCGATGAGATTCTGCTGTACGTCGGCCTCGCCGGAGAGGTCATCTACTGCTGTATCGGTGAGTCGTGCAATCAATCGATCAATAAATCAATCATTTATCCAAAATCGCTATATACTGATGTGAGTTGGCAGTTGGTACTCTGTCGTTGTGTGGATACGATTCACGAATGTTAATAATAGAGACGATGATGTTAGGGGACATTCAATTGCTCATCCGGCGCGGAATTTTTATCCCCAATCTTACTTCTAACATCTAACGGCTACCACCACTAACAGTGGACATAATTTGAATGCAAAGTCAATAGCATAGGAGACATCCAATTCCTCGTCCCACTGACATTGAGTCCTTATCACCAGCACCACCCATCTACCAGTAAAACTGGTAATTAGTTATACTGTCTCTATTCCGGGCGTGGATCTGTCCATACTATCCGTATTGCGTACAATCTGTATCCATACTAATATACTACCATCCATACTATCATACTATCTATATCCATACTATCATACTATCTATATCCATACTATCATACTATGATCCATACCCTCTCCATTCCAGGCGTGGACCTGTTCATGGCAGCGTCGCAGCCCGCGTACCTTCTCGTCGCGTACATCACCCGCCTCGTGCAGGTCATCGTCCAGAGCGTCTACATTCTCACCGCCAGCAAGTATGTACGGGTTGAAAGCCTAAATTAGACAATACTCAAACGGATCGAACCAAATCACATGTTCATTCACGGGTATTCGGAATCGCAAACATTGTTATGGCATGTACGAAACGATATCACTGAACCTCAGATGGTCGGTAGGTTCCTGTGCTGAAGAGAAGATGCAGGTTCACTAACTCGGCTCTTGGACACAGTAGACACTTCCACTCCAGGCTGACGGCTCTCTCTCCGCGGGCGCAGTCTCGCAAGCCCGGCAAGCAGGTCGTCACGTTCCTGTGCGTGTGCAACGCCACACTCTTCATACTGCTCACCTTCGAGGGTGAGCATCGCCCCCTTTCCAATGACCAAGAATGTCTACTTACTATTGGATATAGTTCTACATGACTACTATAGGATCTACTATAGTATCTACAATATAGTACTCGGTTATATTCTTCCTTGTAGGCACTTCGTCAGCCCCGGGCCTGGCGTGCGGCTCGGCCGCCTACCCAGCTATCATATACGCCGTCGCCCCGCTCACTGTCTTCTTCAGGTGAGAGCAATAGACACAATACTGAGGTGCTGAGATTTTCCGATAAACTCACATCCCCCATTTTCCTATCACCAGTCCAGCGGCGAGAACTAAGAGGCGACTTTTTCTCGTCTTTTTAAGGCGCGGTCTCAGACTCGATTATGTATCAAAAAGCCGCTTTATGATACAAAAGGCAGTTTCTGAGGATCTTTCTGAGGATGGGGCGCGTTTTGAGATCTTTCTGAGGGTCATTTGCCAGAAAACAGTTGAGTCTGACCTCTACTTTATCTTGTCCAGAATGATGGAATAACAAGAGTCCTCCTTCAGATTCCACTCTTCCGCGTGCTTGGCTGAGATCTGGAAGCATTCGTATCAGATGAAGGATGGACACACCAAGGAGGGAGACGTGGAGGGACATCATTAGAGAGAGAGAGAGAGAGAGAGAGAGAGAGAGAGAGAGTAGGTCTTTTCAATGCTCAACCTACTGCTCACACCGTGTGCACCCAGTATTTCCGTAATCGCTCATTTAATTGTGTGTCGCTTTCACTTTTCACTTGTTGCCGGGTCATTTCGTGTCTCCACTTCACCTAGTCAGATTGTGTCTTCCTGTACTACTCGGTTCCACTATATGTTTGTACAAATCGCGATGATTATGCTAATAAATCAATTTATTCACATTGCATGTGAAATTTAATTTCTTCGACCATCACATTCTCATTTATTTGTTTTATGATGTTTTATTGAAATACAGATTGTTATGATTTCCTCGGGCTCACACGTCACGAATCGGAATTGGCACCCAATCCCGGTGCTGACTCAACTTCGAAATTCAGAAATTAGACTCCCTTTTTTTAGACTCTTTTAGCACCTGCTTGGCAAATAACCAAGTCTCAACTCTGAGAAAACAAACAAACTCAATCACTAAAAACTACACTGATTTTTTTTCCAAAGAATCACAAACGAGAGCTTTCTCTCCACTCTTCCAATTGAACATGAACATTCTCCTGTGGCTGATTGGACAGTGTGTAGATGCGTAGAGGAAGGGGAAGAGAAGAGACGGGACGCCCTGAACAAGATTGTTGCTCCGCCCACCCTGACCACGCCCACAATAACACAATAACGCGATATTGGTCATTGGCATGTTCTAGTCGGCAAAAAGACCGCGTATTTTCACGTTTACTGGGATATTTGGGTAAAGAGAGATACATACTTTTAGCGGACGTTTTGAATTCAAATATATATATTTGAATTATTTAGTTGGTTTGAGTATTACTCTCAAAAATATTGACAAGAATTCTGAAACCAAACTGAAAAAAACGAAAAACCACGAACGCTTTTTCTGTTTTCCTTAAAAAATGTATTTGTTTCACTGCACATGAACTATAAACATGATGATTGAACATTAAAAATCAAATTTATGGCGATAAATGTAGTTACCAACTTCCATCGTTTGTGAAGACAATTCCAAAATATTAAAAACAAATCTGACGAACTATCTCATGAAAAATGTTCTGAAATCATATACAGCTAGTATACTGACTGTACTATACCGCGCAATGCTGTGCGTCTTCCTCAATTACAGTTAGCGGCACTACTCCACTATGTGGTAGCCACTCCACTCTGGGGGCGGTGCCGGGGTAGGCATCGGGGGCGCGGGTGCGGTCACTCTACTGCGGTCTGTCTCCCACGGCAGCAGCATCTATCCACCCAAATATTACGGTAGCATGTACTGTACATTGTTGAATTTGCATTTTCGTTATTTATTGCTCCCGTGTATACCTATCCTAAACATTACATTACATTACATTACATATTTTTCGATCTTTTTTTGATTTCTAATTAGATGAGTTTCAATTTTTTTCAGGAAAGATAAGGAGTCGGCGCGAGTGGTGGTGGTGGCTGGGCAGCACCTGGATAGAGACGCCTACTTCACTCAATTGAAGCAGTCGTGGGCTGTCAAGAAGTGAACCTCTAACGTCTCACTCTCACTCTTTTTACGATTCACAAAACAAACAAATATTTCAATCGTTTCTCCTCTGCTATTCCTCTATCCGATAGTGACTCAGACCGCGAGATAAAGCGGCACGAATACTGTTTCACTTGATTACTGCAGCAAGACACCCGAAACGTAGTGGAAAGTTGACTAATAAGCGTTGTAGGAAGTGACAAAAAGGCGTTGCTATGGCTATATGCACATCAATGAAGCAAAAAAAATTACAGACACAAAACAAAAGTTATTCGAGCTTTGAGATTGTATTTATTGTTGTTCATAAGTAACCCGCAAACATTCACAACTTACAACACAACTCAACTTCATTACAGTCGAGTAATCTGAGTTTGAGAGAGTGTCGATACAGAAATTGTTCGTTTTCGTACCCATGGGAGACGCCTGGCAATCTATAAAAAAACTGAATGATAACGCTCCTGGTAAAAAAAATCACCTCTTTTCTCAACTCGCCACTCAATACCAGTATCGAATAGGGTGACATGTATATCATGAGTGACGTAATCCATGTTACTTGTCTATATGCAAATACCATCAGCTCGGTATCCGCATTGTCAATCGCATACTTGACGGTTACCTGAACGACACTGTTTTTAGAATGATAAGAATCAATCATCTCACCTGTTGCACACAAAGAACTATATCGATTAGTGTGGCAAGACCAGTGAAAACGAACAGATTGCGGTCCTACAAATTGATAATGGATTTATGAACAAGTATACATATGTAGTTGATGCAGGTTCACTTGTTTGATCTTCTTGGCGGAGTTCGACGATTTTTTCAAACGCTTCCACAATGCAATAGTGAGAATGCAGAGCACGGTGTTGATTAAACTCGTTGTGGAAACGACGCATATACCGATCATAGCCATTCCCTGAGAAAACGTGGAAAAATCAAAATGATGTGGTTCAAGTACCGCTTGAAAGTCGTAATCCATGCTAATGTATTTGTACAAGCCATCGGTTTGGATGAATTGAGGCAAGGCAGTAGTAGTGAACCGGGACACAACACATATCGGAATGATGAAAGCAACTATGGTCAGTCGAAAAGTTAATTGGCGCGTCCACCACTAAACACGGCAGATGAGCTGTGATTCAGTTAAGTGATACTACCTGATTATGTTTGGAGGGCGAATAGACGCAAGTGAATCGGTTCACTGCCATGAGAATGATGCCGTTGAAGTGGGCGCCATTGGACGGGTAAATGATAGTGTTGAGTATGATGTAGCACACATCCAATTCATGTTTGTCTTTGAGGCGAATGCCAACGAGTTTATTAAAAGCGCCTTGAGTGATTGCCAGGCAGATATCGGCCATGCCTGAAATGTGTGTGGTTAGAATAGGTGCGGTCAGTCTGAGGGACAGAAAGGGTGCATCAGATGCATCAGATGCATGATGCATCAGATGCATCAGCCATGCATCAGATGCATCAGATGCAAAATTGCATCAGCCATCCCATTGCGGTCATCTCTTCGGAATGATTTCGAAAGCAACTCGGAATTGTTCTGGGCGCGATTCGAAAAGCGATTCCGAAGTCTTTCGAGGTCATTTGGGAGTGTTTGGAAGAGACTGACCGCTTCCGAAGTCTTTCGAGGTCATTTGGGAGTGTTTGGAAGAGACTGACCGCTACTTTATGTCACGAAAACAGTTCACCTGTAGCGCAGAATAGCTTGAAGAACGACGATCGCAGATGAACATTTCTAGACTTTAATATTATTGCAATCAGAAAAATATATAGAAGCACTGAGATGACCTGAAAACACTTTGAATGTACAACGCAGAGTTTGTGTATCTGACCGAAAATGCAGTTTGTAAAACAATCACAAAAACCATGGTGCTGTGAAAACTGTTTTCTGAACCCGAGTCGGTGTGATATATACGAGAATTTGTATACGATCTCCACGAACCCAGAAATACGAAACGTTATTGAAACTAAAAACACGTAGCGTAACAAAGACAAAGCTTCCCTTTCATACAATGATACAATGCACGTATTTCTTATATAAAGTCCGCGCCAGAGCGGAAATTTCCCATTCACCTCGTTTTTCAGCCCTTTGCAGCTCCATACAATACGATATACGGTGTTCATCGTATTCGATCTGTCTCTATTGTTTCGCGCGCCTATATCGCACGCTAACTGAGTACACCCTTCATCTATCCCCTGGTCATTTCAAGAATAATGTGCTCATTACTGCATCATTCGATTCCTAGCCAACACAACAACTTCTCAACACATATCGAAAGAATCGGATTAGAAGTATTTATGAACTATTTGTCGAAGTGAAGTGACTCATGTGGAAATAAGCATTCAAGAGATTTGAAATAATTAAGAAATCAATTGAATTGTATTGAGATGGACAATGAAATGAATTCATAATAATAAAAACAAACACACATGTGTAGTATGTTTTTGAAAAATACTCGAAAACAGAAAACATTCGAACATAACATGTTAACATTTTCAATTGAATGTTATATGAATAACGAATTGGGTGAATATAGAAATTGACAATTTTTGTGAGAATTGAGGTTTCCGTGTTCAGAAAACGTATTAGGGACGGGCGCGCAACGGCGCCCGTTTGTTTTTGATCTGTGTCGCGCGCAACGCGCCACACACGCTTTTCTCTATCCTAAAACAATATATTTTTTATTAGTGTGTGTCATTTGTTAGATTCAACAAAAGCACATGCATAAAATCTCTTTGCGGGCTGACGTAAAATTTCAAAACAAACCTGCTCTTTTTAATTGCTGAAAAGGCAAATTATAATAGGCACTATAATCTTGTCACACAGATTTTGTTGCAAGTTACTTGTTGGGATTACCAGTAAAACTGTGAAACAGTATCCCGAACACCTGAACTCAACATGTTAACAAGAAAACAATTAGAGTTTTGAAACATCGTTTTAAAAGAGCAGACTTGTTTTGAAATTTTAGTCAGCTGCGTAGAGATTTTATGCATGTGCTTTAGTTGAATTATATCAAAATCAAACCACTCCTCTTTACTCGTGTACTTTTCGAAAGAAAATTAGGCAATACACATGCGCTTTCACATAAGTAACCGCGCTGAAACGTAGACAACGCAGCCACGCAATCGCACGCGCTGGAAACATGTAAACCCGGCGCGAGTTGCACTCTGTGACGGGTAAATAGGCGCGAAGCAAATTATAGAAAGACAAGTATCAGACAAGTATATTCGCTGGTGGCTATTTGAGGCGATGATGAGAACTGTTTCCCCACGCAGTTTCCACTGACTCCCATGAGGTACCACACTTCCTTGGATGTCTGAGCCGCATAGTAAAAGAAGCCGATATTTTATGAACAACATTTTCAGTCTTCTGTTCTCTGACGATTAACCTGGGCGATATGACTTCGTTCCTGACTACCTGTGTTGTCGAGTGGGTTCTCTCTCTCGTCTCCCTCCTCTCTCCACCTTCTCTTCCGTCACGTGACGTCACTCCGTCACAGGATGCGCCACCTGCAGTTCAACCTGCACCGACACGGGGAGGTGATCGATGAGATTCTCTTGTACGTGGGCCTCCTCGCCGGCGAGATCATCTACTGCCTGTATCGGTGAGTCGAATGCGTGTCACGAATGCAACGAATGGGGGGAAGTGACATCCATTTTTCACGGTAACATCACCAACTATGATGAGTTGTTACGCTCACAAACAAATTAGTATGTAACACTACATCGAGAAGATGTTAGGAACCATCCAATTCCTGAGCTCTCGGCTCTACACTGATCGTTCTTAACCCGCTACATCTTACGTCCACTAGCTACTAGTAAAGAGTGATTAGTCGCAAGTTGTGTATTTCGGTTACTGAGCATTCAAGTATTCAGAAAAAGTGAGCAAGTCTTCGTTTGCAGGCGTCGACCTGTTCATGGCGGAGTCTCAGCCGGCGTACCTCCTGGTGACAATACATCACGCGACTCGTCCAAGTCGTCGTGCAGAGTGTCTACATACTTACCGCCAGCAAGTGAGCTTTGAAATAGTATTTAAATAAAACAAAACCGAATCAAATGCTTCGGAATCGAAAACGTTCATAAAACCTCACTTATAACCTGAGATGGTCGTAGGGTTATCTTGTGCTGGAGGGAAGAGGTTCAATCACCCGGCTCTCGCATTCCCACCCTTGCAGGCTGACGTCTCTGTCGCCGCGGGCGCGCAGTTGCGCAAGCCGGGCAAGCAGGTGGTGAAGTTTCTGTGCGTGTGCAACGCCACACTCTTCGAACTGCTCACGTTCGAAGGTGAGCCACGCGATCCCCTCGTTTCGAGCCTATTCAAATCGTATAGTACATGTTCAGGTAGTAGGATAGTACAAGTACAAGTATTGTATGATACAAGTATAGTACAAGTTTTTAGTTAAAGTTTAGGTCGAAACGCGTTTGACAGTTCAGCAGCTTGGAGCAAAACATAGTTTTATTATTCGTCTTTGACCTACAAGCCCTGACAAGAATCAACGAAAGTCGATAATGCTTCAGATTCCACTCTTCTGCGTGTTCGGCCCAAATCTGGAAGCATTCGTATCAGATGAAGGACGGTCACACGAAGGATGGAGATGTGGAGGGACATCATTAGAGAAAGAGAGAAAGAAAGAGAGAAAGAAAGAGAGAGAGAGAGAGATAGATAGAGAGAGTAGGTCTTTTCGATGCTCAACCTACTGCTCACACCGTGTGCACCCAGTATTTCAATATTTGATTGTGTGTCGCTTTCATTTTTCACTTGTTTCCGGGCCATTTCGTTTCTCTTCATCTAGTCAGAATGTCATGTCTCACTTGGTTACACTATTTGTTTGTACAAATCGCGATGAATATGCTAATAAACCGTTTTGTTCACTAACATTACTTCAGCAGTTTTCATATATCAAAATCCTTTTCCGGGCTGATATCAGCCAATTTCGGTTTTTTTTTGATACACAAAAAAATACGAAACAAGCAGGCTTAAAAAGTTTTAATGACGAGACGCCATGTGTGTTTTTTTTTCTGCGAGAAAAAAATAAAATAAATTTATTACACCACAAGTGATGCGCCACACATGAAATGCCTGTGAACAATGACAATGAACAGGTAGAAGTTGCAGTAGAATGGTTCCAGTAAACCAGCAATGAGAATCCACGATGACGATGTGTCTTCTGGCTATCGGCTGACAACGTGTCAGGGTGGTCGCCAACCCACCGCGGTAGCGGAACTTCTTTCGGCCCACGGGCCGCATCGAACCCGCGACCTTTCGATTGAGAGCCGCGCACACATCCACTGCGCTACCGCCGCGACGAGAAAGAAGAGAATGATAAATAATTTAAAAAAAAAAATTCTTCATAGTGGCATAATGCATGTGTAAAGAGTTAGTTATAGTCTTATAGTTTTCTTCAGGGAGATAGTTGGGGCATTCGTACATTTAACTACAGAAATGAAGATACTTATTTTCTGTGCGGGACCACACACCGGGCACTCGGTGAAAATGATCTAGTACTAGTACTCTTCCAAGTGCGACGAGAAATGACCACGCTCTTCCGATAGTGCAGCCTGCGAAATCGTTTTCACCGACTGCCCGGTGTGTCGTCCGCACGGAAAATAAGTTTCTTCATTTTTGTAGTTAAAGGTTGCGTACCCTCTGATTTTCGAAGTTGAGTTAGCACCGGATTGTGAAAAACGATGCATATAGTTCTCGATTTGTCATAGTAGCTGCATGTGTCTGTTTGAATGAAATATCAATCTTCTGTGTACGCTTTAACACAGTTAACTAGAAAAGTGCAACTGTTTTACACACGAACAATCAATCCATCTATAGGTAGACTTGTTGATTATTATGATTATGTACAAAAACAAAGCGTTTTGATTGCATTCTAACCTCACTTTAGAAACTGTAGTATAAAGTTATGCATGCCTTGTTTGTTCGCTTTTTTTCATAATAGAATCTTAAAAGTTTTACGATTTGTCCTTTCACGGGCGTCATTCAAATCTATTTTCTGCACTTCCTTAGTATGACAACTCATTCGTTCACAACTCATTAGTTATCATATTTCAGTTTGTGTTTCTACAAACATTGACAGCTGAAATTAGTGATCTTTTGCCACACAAACTTGCAAACGGCAGCCGGCATGATTCCATACCGAAAGAGTTAATCATTTTCCTATGCTACGAATTGAGAACTATACGTTACCCATATTTTGCGATGATGCATTAGCCCGAAAATCTGGTTATTATCACTGGTTCGAGTATGTTTATTGTATAGAGGTTAGTTATTTCACAATGCCACATATGTACTGTATCATTTTTAGATGGTTTTTGAAATCATAAGTATTCCTATCATGTTATTTGTATGCTACTTATTCGCAAAAACAACAAAATTGCATGAAAACTTGAAAGTGATTCACTAAATTGTTCGACCTAATTTCATTAGAGAGGGCGCGCAGCGCCCTCTCTCTTGGGTTAAAATAAGGCTCGCGCCAGAATTTTCAAGTAGCGATATCCAAAGGACATGTTAGCAACAATGTGAAGTCTTCCAATTTATGTTAGTTAGATTCGCACGGTTCCATAGGGCAGATCACTAATTGACGGCATCTTTGTATCTTTTCTCCGAAAGAAGTTATGAGCGATCTCGCACTCGCACTAGGCGAAAGGCCAGCGTGTGGGTGGGTGTCGTTTCCAGTCACGCTAGCTGATAGCTAGCCCTCTGCTGGCGGGCGAGCGCGAGAGCACGCGAGAGAGCACGCTGTTTGGAGAGAGACAGATGTACTTTGGTGGCTGCGATCAGTAGGAATTTAGTAAGGGGAGAGAGAAAGAGAGAACGAGAGAACGAGAGAACGAGAGAACGAGAGAACGAGAGAACGAGAGAACGAGAGAACGAGAGAACGAGTATATAACGAGAGAAAAGGAGAAAAAGAGAGGAGGGAAGGAGGGAAGGAGAGACGGAGAGAACGAGAGAACGAGAGAACGAGAGAAGGATAGAAAGAGAGAACGAGAGAACGAGAGAACCAGAGAAAGAGAGAAAGATATAAAAAGAGAACGAGAGAGCTAGAGAACGAGAGAAAGAGAGAAAGGGAGAAGGAGGGAAGGAGGGATGGAGAGAAGAAGAGAAGGATAGAAAGAGAGAACGAGAGAACTAGAGAACGAAAGAAAGAGAGAAAGAGATAAAGAGAGAACGAGAGAAAGCGAGAACGATATAACGAGAGAATTAGAGAACGAGAGAAAGAGAGAATGGGAGGAGGAGGGAAGGAGGGAAGGAGAGAAAGAGAGAAAGAGAGAACGAGAAAACGAGAAAACGAGAGAAAGAGAAAACGAGAGAAAGAGAGAACGATATAACGAGAGAGCTAGAGAACGAGAGAAAGAGAGAAAGGGAGAAGGAGGGAAGGAGGGATGGAGAGAAGAAGAGAAGGAGAGAAGGAGAGAACTAGAGAAAAAAGAGAAAGAGAGAAAGAGAGAAATAGAGAAAGAGAGAAAGAGAGAAAGAGAGAAAGAGAGAAAGAGAGAAAGAGAGAAAGAGAGAAAGAGAGAAAGAGAGAAAGAGATAATGAGAGAACGAGAGAAAGAGAAACCGATAGAAAGAGAAAACGAGTGAAAGAGAGAACGATATAACGAGAGAACTAGAGAACGAGAGAAAGAGAGAAAGTGAGAAGGCGGGAAGGAGGGAAGGAAAGAAGGAGAGAACGAGACAACGAGAGAACGAGACAACGAGACAACGAGACAACGAGAGAACGAGAGAACGAGAAAACGAGAGCACGAGAGAACGAGAAAAAGAGAGAACGATATAACGATATAACGAGAGAAATAGAGAACGAGAGAAAGAGAGAAAGAGAGAAGGAGAGAAGGAGGGAAGAAGAGAAGGAGAGACGGAGAGAACGAGAGAACGAGAGAACGAGAGAACGAGAGAAGGATAGAAAGAGAGAACGAGATAAAGAGAGAACGAGAGAACGAGAGAACGAGAGAACGAGAAAACAAGAGAAAGAGAGAACAAGAGAAAGAGAGAACGAAAGAAAGAGAGAACGATATAACTAGAGAACGAGAGAACGAGAGAAAGAGAGAAGGAGGGTGGTAGGAGGGAAGGAGGGAAGAAGAGAAGGAGAGACGGAGAGACGGAGAAAACGAGAGAACGAGAGAACGAGAAACGAGAGAACGAGAGAACGAGAGAACGAGAGAAAGAGAGAAAGAGAGAAAGAGAGAAAGAGAGAACGAGAGAAAGAGAGAACTGGAGAACTAGAGAAAAAGAGAAAGGGAGAAGGAGGGAAGGAGGGAAGGAGAGAAGAAGAGAAGGAGACACGCGAGAACGAGAGAACGAGAGAACGAGAGAACGAGAGAACGAGAGAACGAGAGAAAGAGAAAACGAAATAACGAGAGAACTAGATAACGAGAGAACGAGAGAACGAGAGAAAGAGAGAAAGGGAGAAGGGGGGAAGGAGGGAAGGAGAGAAGGAGAGACGGAGAGACGGAGAGAACGAGAGAACGAGAGAACGAGAGAACGAGAGAACGAGAGAAAGAGAGAACGAGAGAAAGAGAGAAAAGAGAGAAAAGAGAGAACGAGAGAAAGAGAGAAAAGAGAGAAAGGGAGAAAGAGAGAACGAGAGAACGAGAGAACTAGAGAACGAGAGAAAGAGAGAAAGGGATAACGAGAGAACGAGAGAAAGAGAGAACGAGAGAAAGAGAGAACGAGAGAAAGAGAGAAGGAAAGAAGGAGGGAAGGAGGGAAGGAGGGAAGGAGAGGAGGAGAGGAGGAGAGAAGGGGAGAAGGAGAGAAGGAGGGAAGGAATGGGAGGAGAGAAGGAGGAAAGGAGAGGAGGAGAGAAGGAAAGAAGGAGAGAAGGAGGGAAGGAATGGAAGGAGAGAACGAGAGAACGAGAAAATATCGAAAAAATTTGAAATGAAATTGATGAAATAATGAGAGAAGAACATGTTACATGTATGAAGACGAGAGAGAAAATTTCTATGAAATTCAACAAAAGGACATATATTATCTTTTAAAAGTACTTCCGTAAAAAGTGTTGTTTGTGTTAACCTGATTCAAGAAAAGCGCATGCATATATTATTAATTTTCGAAAAATCAAATCGTAAACACCTGAACATGAAAACTAACACAAACTTGCTCTTTCAAAACGTTGAATAATTTTTGAATAATTAATGTTGAATAATTCCATGTTTTGTTTTTTTTGACATTTATACCTGAAACATTGAGTCAAACAACATCACGAATAACATTTTATTTTACTGATAAACCATAAATAATAAACCGCAAAAAACACTAAATAAACAAAACAATCGTATTATTCTGAATGTTACGTGTAACTATTCTATATTCGTTTGAAAGAGCAAGTTTGTGTTAGTTTTCATGTTCAGGTGTTTACGATTTGATTTTTCGAAAATTAATAATATATGCATGCGCTTTTCTTGAATCAGGTTAACACAAACAACACTTTTTACGGAAGTACTTTTAAAAGATAATTTAGCATCTGTTTCCCCACGCAGTTTCCACTGACTCCCATGAGGTACCACACTTCCTTGGATGTCTGAGCCGCATAGTAAAAGAAGCCGATATTTTATGAACAACATTTCAGTCTTCTGTTCTCTGACGATTACCTGGGCGATATGACTTCGTTCCTGACTACCTGTGTTGTCGAGTGGGTTCTCTCTCTCTCTCCCTCTCTTCCACCTTCTCTTCCGTCACGTGACGTCACTCCGTCACAGGATGCGCCACCTGCAGTTCAACCTGCACCACCACGGGGAGGTGATCGATGAGATTCTCTTGTACGTGGGCCTCGCCGGCGAGATCATCTACTGCTGTATCGGTGAGTCGAATGCGTGTCACGAATGCAACGAATGGGGGAAGTGACATCCATTTTCACGGTAACATCACCAACTATGATGAGTTGTTACGCTCACAAACAAATTAGTATGTAACACTACATCGAGAAGATGTTAGGAACCATCCAATTCCTGAGCTCTCGGCTCTACACTGATCGTTCTTAACCGCTACATCTTACGTCCACTAGCTACTAGTAAAGAGTGATTAGTCGCAAGTTGTGTATTTCGGTTACTGAGCATTCAAGTATTCAGAAAAAGTGAGCAAGTCTTCGTTGCAGGCGTCGACCTGTTCATGGCGGAGTCTCAGCCGGCGTACCTCCTGGTGACATACATCACGCGACTCGTCCAAGTCGTCGTGCAGAGTGTCTACATACTTACCGCCAGCAAGTGAGCTTTGAAATAGTATTTAAATAAAACAAAACCGAATCAAATGCTTCGGAATCGAAAACGTTCATAACCTCACTTATAACCTGAGATGGTCGTAGGGTTATCTTGTGCTGGAGGGAAGAGGTTCAATCACCCGGCTCTCGCATTCCCACCCTTGCAGGCTGACGTCTCTGTCGCCGCGGGCGCAGTTGCGCAAGCCGGGCAAGCAGGTGGTGAAGTTTCTGTGCGTGTGCAACGCCACACTCTTCGAACTGCTCACGTTCGAAGGTGAGCCACGCGATCCCCTCTTCGGAGCCTATTCGCACCGCCGCGCGCTACCCTACTCTCACCACAAATTCGCCCAACTTCATCATCAAATCGATTTCATAGTGATAGTATTGTAGTGAGAACGATTATGAACCTGTAGAATGTAATAGAAAGCTACTAGTTTCTTTGTACTAGTATATCACGAACCTGATCATCTCCCATAGGCACTTCGTCCGCGCCGGGTCTGGCGTGCGGCTCGGCTGCCTACCCAGCTATCATCTACGCTGTCGCCCCGCTCACTGTCTTTTTCAGGTAACAATAGGAGCAGTAAACATGTTAGGGAGGTTCGGAAATCCACTTTCGGCAAAGTTTACTCTACTCAAACCTATTCCGTTTTATTCGTTTCGAGCGTGAAGTAAGTATAGTACATGTTCAGGTAGTAGGATAGTACAAGTACAAGTATTGTATGATACAAGTATAGTACAAGTTTTTAGTTAAAGTTTAGGTCGAAACGCGTTTGACAGTTCAGCAGCTTGGAGCAAAACATAGTTTTATTATTCGTCTTTGACCTACAAGCCCTGACAAGAATCAACGAAAGTCGATAATGCTTCAGATTCCACTCTTCTGCGTGTTCGGCCCAAATCTGGAAGCATTCGTATCAGATGAAGGACGGTCACACGAAGGATGGAGATGTGGAGGGACATCATTAGAGAAAGAGAGAAAGAAAGAGAGAAAGAAAGAGAGAGAGAGAGAGATAGATAGAGAGAGTAGGTCTTTTCGATGCTCAACCTACTGCTCACACCGTGTGCACCCAGTATTTCAATATTTGATTGTGTGTCGCTTTCATTTTTCACTTGTTTCCGGGCCATTTCGTTTCTCTTCATCTAGTCAGAATGTCATGTCTCACTTGGTTACACTATTTGTTTGTACAAATCGCGATGAATATGCTAATAAACCGTTTTGTTCACTAACATTACTTCAGCAGTTTTCATATATCAAAATCCTTTTCCGGGCTGATATCAGCCAATTTCGGTTTTTTTTTGATACACAAAAAAATACGAAACAAGCAGGCTTAAAAAGTTTTAATGACGAGACGCCATGTGTGTTTTTTTTTCTGCGAGAAAAAAATAAAATAAATTTATTACACCACAAGTGATGCGCCACACATGAAATGCCTGTGAACAATGACAATGAACAGGTAGAAGTTGCAGTAGAATGGTTCCAGTAAACCAGCAATGAGAATCCACGATGACGATGTGTCTTCTGGCTATCGGCTGACAACGTGTCAGGGTGGTCGCCAACCCACCGCGGTAGCGGAACTTCTTTCGGCCCACGGGCCGCATCGAACCCGCGACCTTTCGATTGAGAGCCGCGCACACATCCACTGCGCTACCGCCGCGACGAGAAAGAAGAGAATGATAAATAATTTAAAAAAAAAATTCTTCATAGTGGCATAATGCATGTGTAAAGAGTTAGTTATAGTCTTATAGTTTTCTTCAGGGAGATAGTTGGGGCATTCGTACATTTAACTACAGAAATGAAGATACTTATTTTCTGTGCGGGACCACACACCGGGCACTCGGTGAAAATGATCTAGTACTAGTACTCTTCCAAGTGCGACGAGAAATGACCACGCTCTTCCGATAGTGCAGCCTGCGAAATCGTTTTCACCGACTGCCCGGTGTGTCGTCCGCACGGAAAATAAGTTTCTTCATTTTTGTAGTTAAAGGTTGCGTACCCTCTGATTTTCGAAGTTGAGTTAGCACCGGATTGTGAAAAACGATGCATATAGTTCTCGATTTGTCATAGTAGCTGCATGTGTCTGTTTGAATGAAATATCAATCTTCTGTGTACGCTTTAACACAGTTAACTAGAAAAGTGCAACTGTTTTACACACGAACAATCAATCCATCTATAGGTAGACTTGTTGATTATTATGATTATGTACAAAAACAAAGCGTTTTGATTGCATTCTAACCTCACTTTAGAAACTGTAGTATAAAGTTATGCATGCCTTGTTTGTTCGCTTTTTTTCATAATAGAATCTTAAAAGTTTTACGATTTGTCCTTTCACGGGCGTCATTCAAATCTATTTTCTGCACTTCCTTAGTATGACAACTCATTCGTTCACAACTCATTAGTTATCATATTTCAGTTTGTGTTTCTACAAACATTGACAGCTGAAATTAGTGATCTTTTGCCACACAAACTTGCAAACGGCAGCCGGCATGATTCCATACCGAAAGAGTTAATCATTTTCCTATGCTACGAATTGAGAACTATACGTTACCCATATTTTGCGATGATGCATTAGCCCGAAAATCTGGTTATTATCACTGGTTCGAGTATGTTTATTGTATAGAGGTTAGTTATTTCACAATGCCACATATGTACTGTATCATTTTTAGATGGTTTTTGAAATCATAAGTATTCCTATCATGTTATTTGTATGCTACTTATTCGCAAAAACAACAAAATTGCATGAAAACTTGAAAGTGATTCACTAAATTGTTCGACCTAATTTCATTAGAGAGGGCGCGCAGCGCCCTCTCTCTTGGGTTAAAATAAGGCTCGCGCCAGAATTTTCAAGTAGCGATATCCAAAGGACATGTTAGCAACAATGTGAAGTCTTCCAATTTATGTTAGTTAGATTCGCACGGTTCCATAGGGCAGATCACTAATTGACGGCATCTTTGTATCTTTTCTCCGAAAGAAGTTATGAGCGATCTCGCACTCGCACTAGGCGAAAGGCCAGCGTGTGGGTGGGTGTCGTTTCCAGTCACGCTAGCTGATAGCTAGCCCTCTGCTGGCGGGCGAGCGCGAGAGCACGCGAGAGAGCACGCTGTTTGGAGAGAGACAGATGTACTTTGGTGGCTGCGATCAGTAGGAATTTAGTAAGGGGAGAGAGAAAGAGAGAACGAGAGAACGAGAGAACGAGAGAACGAGAGAACGAGAGAACGAGAGAACGAGAGAACGAGAGAACGAGAGAACGATATAACGAGAGAAAAGGAGAAAAAGAGAGGAGGGAAGGAGGGAAGGAGAGACGGAGAGAACGAGAGAACGAGAGAACGAGAGAAGGATAGAAAGAGAGAACGAGAGAACGAGAGAACCAGAGAAAGAGAGAAAGATATAAAAAGAGAACGAGAGAGCTAGAGAACGAGAGAAAGAGAGAAAGGGAGAAGGAGGGAAGGAGGGATGGAGAGAAGAAGAGAAGGATAGAAAGAGAGAACGAGAGAACTAGAGAACGAAAGAAAGAGAGAAAGAGATAAAGAGAGAACGAGAGAAAGCGAGAACGATATAACGAGAGAATTAGAGAACGAGAGAAAGAGAGAATGGGAGGAGGAGGGAAGGAGGGAAGGAGAGAAAGAGAGAAAGAGAGAACGAGAAAACGAGAAAACGAGAGAAAGAGAAAACGAGAGAAAGAGAGAACGATATAACGAGAGAGCTAGAGAACGAGAGAAAGAGAGAAAGGGAGAAGGAGGGAAGGAGGGATGGAGAGAAGAAGAGAAGGAGAGAAGGAGAGAACTAGAGAAAAAAGAGAAAGAGAGAAAGAGAGAAATAGAGAAAGAGAGAAAGAGAGAAAGAGAGAAAGAGAGAAAGAGAGAAAGAGAGAAAGAGAGAAAGAGAGAAAGAGAGAAAGAGATAATGAGAGAACGAGAGAAAGAGAAACCGATAGAAAGAGAAAACGAGTGAAAGAGAGAACGATATAACGAGAGAACTAGAGAACGAGAGAAAGAGAGAAAGTGAGAAGGCGGGAAGGAGGGAAGGAAAGAAGGAGAGAACGAGACAACGAGAGAACGAGACAACGAGACAACGAGACAACGAGAGAACGAGAGAACGAGAAAACGAGAGCACGAGAGAACGAGAAAAAGAGAGAACGATATAACGATATAACGAGAGAAATAGAGAACGAGAGAAAGAGAGAAAGAGAGAAGGAGAGAAGGAGGGAAGAAGAGAAGGAGAGACGGAGAGAACGAGAGAACGAGAGAACGAGAGAACGAGAGAAGGATAGAAAGAGAGAACGAGATAAAGAGAGAACGAGAGAACGAGAGAACGAGAGAACGAGAAAACAAGAGAAAGAGAGAACAAGAGAAAGAGAGAACGAAAGAAAGAGAGAACGATATAACTAGAGAACGAGAGAACGAGAGAAAGAGAGAAGGAGGGTGGTAGGAGGGAAGGAGGGAAGAAGAGAAGGAGAGACGGAGAGACGGAGAAAACGAGAGAACGAGAGAACGAGAAACGAGAGAACGAGAGAACGAGAGAACGAGAGAAAGAGAGAAAGAGAGAAAGAGAGAAAGAGAGAACGAGAGAAAGAGAGAACTGGAGAACTAGAGAAAAAGAGAAAGGGAGAAGGAGGGAAGGAGGGAAGGAGAGAAGAAGAGAAGGAGACACGCGAGAACGAGAGAACGAGAGAACGAGAGAACGAGAGAACGAGAGAACGAGAGAAAGAGAAAACGAAATAACGAGAGAACTAGATAACGAGAGAACGAGAGAACGAGAGAAAGAGAGAAAGGGAGAAGGGGGGAAGGAGGGAAGGAGAGAAGGAGAGACGGAGAGACGGAGAGAACGAGAGAACGAGAGAACGAGAGAACGAGAGAACGAGAGAAAGAGAGAACGAGAGAAAGAGAGAAAAGAGAGAAAAGAGAGAACGAGAGAAAGAGAGAAAAGAGAGAAAGGGAGAAAGAGAGAACGAGAGAACGAGAGAACTAGAGAACGAGAGAAAGAGAGAAAGGGATAACGAGAGAACGAGAGAAAGAGAGAACGAGAGAAAGAGAGAACGAGAGAAAGAGAGAAGGAAAGAAGGAGGGAAGGAGGGAAGGAGGGAAGGAGAGGAGGAGAGGAGGAGAGAAGGGGAGAAGGAGAGAAGGAGGGAAGGAATGGGAGGAGAGAAGGAGGAAAGGAGAGGAGGAGAGAAGGAAAGAAGGAGAGAAGGAGGGAAGGAATGGAAGGAGAGAACGAGAGAACGAGAAAATATCGAAAAAATTTGAAATGAAATTGATGAAATAATGAGAGAAGAACATGTTACATGTATGAAGACGAGAGAGAAAATTTCTATGAAATTCAACAAAAGGACATATATTATCTTTTAAAAGTACTTCCGTAAAAAGTGTTGTTTGTGTTAACCTGATTCAAGAAAAGCGCATGCATATATTATTAATTTTCGAAAAATCAAATCGTAAACACCTGAACATGAAAACTAACACAAACTTGCTCTTTCAAAACGTTGAATAATTTTTGAATAATTAATGTTGAATAATTCCATGTTTTGTTTTTTTTGACATTTATACCTGAAACATTGAGTCAAACAACATCACGAATAACATTTTATTTTACTGATAAACCATAAATAATAAACCGCAAAAAACACTAAATAAACAAAACAATCGTATTATTCTGAATGTTACGTGTAACTATTCTATATTCGTTTGAAAGAGCAAGTTTGTGTTAGTTTTCATGTTCAGGTGTTTACGATTTGATTTTTCGAAAATTAATAATATATGCATGCGCTTTTCTTGAATCAGGTTAACACAAACAACACTTTTTACGGAAGTACTTTTAAAAGATAATTTAGCATCATTTTCAGATTCCATGTTGCATTCTTATATCGATGTGTACAGTGAACAACGTTTCTCGTTTGAAACTCATGCAATTTCAGATGGCACCTCAGAGTTAGCGACTCTTTCTTGTTGAAGTTTGAACCTACTTTTAGATGTGACAGATGTCGTACTCATGGTTTCCTTTCTGCGAACAATTTTCCCATTTTACACAATCAGTTCCTATCTAGCGTTTTTGATTGAGGTAAAACGGATGTTAAAAACAGTGTTGATGCGGAACTTTAGAGATTTTTCGCGACGAAATTTATTCAAGACTATGAACGAAAAAACGATTGTACATTCCAGCTTTCATTGTTGTTTTCGACTTGATTTTTTCTGGTTCAACAGTGATCATTTATATGAACAGTTCTATAAGTGAGAAGTACGAAATGTAGTATTCACGAACTTATTCAGATGATTACGATCTAATTGTTGCTGGTATTGTTGTGATGTTTGGTATAATTTGCATACTAACGGTTCGTTCATCACTTGAAATAAAGAAGAATTCCGGGGAATCTCGCCCGCTGTAAAATTATTGCGCCTCGAACAGACTGTTTAGAATTAATACGCGCGAAACAGATACCGGCTGGCAGCAAGTGCGATAGAGAGTGTACAATCGCTGAGGCGTAGACTGTTAGAATGCCAATGGCTAAGAGGTCATTGGCGCGTGTTCCCATTTGTTCAAGTATTTGTCGCTAGCAAGCGTACACAAGTAATTAAATCTGCATAACTGTTCACACTAATGAAATATGAAACTGATATTTGGATTAATAACAAACGAGTTTCTATCATTGACACTTACTCCAATGTTCCTCGGAGTTCTTCTTTAACTTTGTTACATTACCGTTGCAGATGTCGTTCTGGCTGGTTCGTTGGAACAACGAGCTTCTCGAAAAAATCAAAAAAGACCCAAACCCATCGGAATATTCGCTGTCCGCCAGATATCAGCTACTGGAAAACTGTCACTTAGTGAAGGTAGGTGATGCTCTTTCTCAAGTATTCTTTCTCAAGTACTTGTTTCAAACAAGAAGAAGTATATGAGTAAGAACATGCTATTTTGCGGATAGACACTGTCAAAATGAGTGTTATTGTGTGACAAAGTGTGACCAAAGCTCTCTAGTTGATCCGCAGTCTCTACATGGTCGTAGCCGTCTCTTGCCTGATCATCGTCGGCAGTGTCGTCGTTCCTTTCATCGTCTTCCGCCACGATCAACACGCTGTCAACTTCCTGTTGTCGATAGCCGAACTCACATTCGTGATGTAAGGCAGCTTATTAAGTATTCACAAAAAGTAATTACACAATATTCAGCTGTTGCGATATTATCGCCATCTCGTCGACCGGGTGTCTGCGAGATCGCAACGAATTGATAATGAATGTACTAAACCGACTGCTAAGGTATGAACCAGTCATTTGGAAGCTTTACTAGTAGAATAGTCTTTATCTGCCAGGAGAACGTAGAGACACAGTGACACAGTATAATTGCATTTTTTTTGGTCGACGTTGGGACTTCACAAGGTTCTTTTCTACTGTTTTCAGAAAAGAGAGCAAGTCGCGAGTGGTCGTAATCTCTGGGCTCTGGGCTGGGCACATCGATAAAGAAGCCTACTTCGCTCAACTGAAGCAATCTTGGGCACTCAAGAAATAATAGTCAGCGTCTCACTCTTTTCACGGATGTCTCAACACAATGTTTGACAATGAGCTTATTCTTCCGTGTGTTTTTGGTTTTTATTTATTTTTCATCGATTTTTCGTTTTTTAAACCTGATTTTCGATTATGACGTCTTACTGTTTGAGTTGTCATCTTTTTAAAAAGAAAACGCTCTTACTACGAGAACTTATCGAATGAAGCAACGAAGCCCAGAAAGCCGATACGCGTTTATAACTATTACGTTTCAATTGTATCTATTATTCAATAGTGACAAAGGCCGAACGATAGTTCTACTTGCGCGCAATTTCCAAAAAAACCTTCTCGTGCTCTCTGGCCAACTCACTCTCTTACATGTGCCGTCGGTGAAGCACCGATTAAAGGGAGTGTTCACTCTGAATTTTGAAGTTGAGTTAGCATCGGGATGTGAAAATATGATGAAATCGTGGCAGTTCGTTGGTACAAGCTGTACTTGCTGAAAACGCCTGCTTGTCGATGAAACTTCAGCGCAAATTGTGTCGAAACACAGAAATCGGTGCCAGTTGTGCCATTTTCAATGTCCAACGGGATTTTTCACCGACTTTTAGGTAACTCTGGCACAAAGTTGTGTTGACAAAAGTGCATCATTTATTTATCATATTTTCACATCCCGGTGTTAACTCAACTTAGAAATTCCGAGTGTACACTCCCTTAACGACGACAGTAATGGCGCGCGAATGGTGCGGGGATATTTGAACTGGAGAAATGGCGGAAACTTCATGAATTGAAGCATGCAGTAGGGCCAAGATCTTGGTAGGCTAACGCCGGGAGAACACAGTTTAGCAATAGAGGTTAGTGGTGGACGATGATTTTTGATCGATAATCAGGCCAATCCATTAGAGTACTATAGTAGACAGTGGAGAGGCTCCGGGTGTTTCTTTGCTTCCACGTAATCGCATGTATCTCCTCGAGCTAGTAGTACTGCATCCTCGTGAGCTTCTGCATCGCCTTGCTCGAGGGTTTTCGCGCAGGATCATTTGTGCGAAACGCTAACGCGCGAACAAAAAAAAAGAACACAACAAACAACAAAACGAGTCTCAAATTGGGAGTCTTTGATGGCAAACGGCGGAAAAAAGCGCAACAGGCATAGTCATGTGTTCAAACAGCGTCTATGTAAAAACGAGAATGAGAAAATAATAAAAGGGAACGCTGAGAACATCAAACACATGTTCTCGGGCGCTGACTCGGAACTGAGGTCGAATCGTCCGTATAACATGCGTGAACGCCGGGAAAGGTGTAGGTCAAACAACTCTTCCCGGTCAATGGCGATGAATCCGGCCAGGATCTTGTAGAACATCACGAGGACTTTCGACGTGGCGCCGTTGTTGGAGGTGTGCAGGCTTAGAATCGCGTGGCGTAGTCAGCTTCATGGCTAACGCTAACATAACTACCGACTACCGAGACTGAATGGGTGACAAAGTTTGTATCCTCTCCGCTGCTTCACGGTTGCAGTATGGTTCCTCTCGCCATTGTATATAATTATTCGCGATAGACAAGTTTTGTATGAACTAGTGGTACTAGTGACTTCATCACCCATTTTTCTCTCGGTACATGACTTACTTTGACATTAGGATAAATTCAATAACACGAGTGAAACGAAGGAAACGCGCATTATTATTATTATTCACATCTTCTAAATCGGAAATCAAAAATCGAATATCGAAGTGTCTTAGATTCAGGAGCATATTAGAGTTGTTTACTATTAAAGATGCAGATATCCTACTCGAGAAAAGGTCGAACGTAGGTTGTGTGGATGTCGAGAAAAACTGCTGATTAGTAGAGACCAGCGAGCAATAGATGCAGTAAGCGCGATTGTAGGCGTTGGCGTGAATTGGTGCGCAGTGGCGGCTAAAGTGCAGGGTGGAGGTGATAATCAATCAAGTCGACTACTTTCTTGTCAAAATCACCGGCAGCGCCGGCCACCGAATATCGTTTTTTTCACGTCTCAATTACAGCACTAAAGAGCAGCGCGTTTTTCAACAGAACTTAGAGGCTTTGGAACTCACATCCTCCTTCCATAGTAATGTCTGCGAAACTAAAAAAAAACTGTAAATTCCTTTTTTTTGGAAAGTGATCCCCATTTGTTGCCAGCTTTGAAGAATCGTAGACTGTAGTCAACATTCGATGCTTTCTGTTTTATCTTCCACTTTTTGTTTTCTCTTTTCTCCATATTGTATGCAAATGCTCTCTATGATGTCTTGCACAGCTTCTCTCATATGTACACGGTAATAAACTTGCTTTTATGTGGAGAATCTTGGCCCGGTGACCAGCAAAGAGAAGTTGCCATGTAAAGTCGCCTTATAGTCGCCGCCTGGTGGATAGTTTCTGTTATTGCCAGCCGGGGTCAGTTGGCGAAACTCAGTTTCGAGCGAGAGAGGCCAGACAGCGCGGGCAAATGGTCGAGTGTCGCGCGGCCTCTTTGATTCGCATGCCGGCTTCTTTGATCGATATTATCGTTTGAAAGCGCGCACTTGGGTCTCCTTACGACTAGAAGGTAGATCGAATGCGACTAGAGAGTAGATCGATTTTCTACCGTAATCTGGCGAACTATCTCCCAGAATAATATTATAGTTGTCGACGACGTTGATGGCGGTCTGTAGAGGATCATCGTCAGAAGAGCAGGCAAACATGTGATGTAGACCTTTGTCAGCGTTCATCTAGAAGATGGCGAGATGAGCAGGATGAAATCAGCCGAGTAGATGCCGAACAATACCGGGTCGAGAACTGTTCTCAATGAAACACCGGAAGTGATGTCACAGGAACAGGAAGGCAAGAACTGGTTGTAGACGCGTACTCAGAAAGCGCGGCCAGTAGTGTAGGTCCGACTCGACTTGCACAGATGTCTCATCGAATCATAATGCAGATGGCTTGAGAAACCATGCTGGAAGGCACAGGGGCGTTTAGCATTACCAAAGTTCATCGAAATTCACTATTGAGATTTCGGCAAAACTGCGGGAATCGAACCGGCATAGCAACGTCTACGAAGCGTGCGCGTTACCACAACGCTACAACGATATGGGCTGTCGAACTCATATCGACGAGATGGCGAAGTTTGAGTTCGCGTTACCAAGCTTTGCACTTGCGAATTAAGTAAGCGTGTGGTTAACGAGGAAACGCCGTTCTTTCGCGTTTTTATGGTTTGTTTCATCTTTTTATGGGTCAAGCAACGTTTCATAGTCAAAAACTAACTTCTATGACTATACATCGTTGAACGGAAAAACCAAACTTACACAACATTTTGTGTGCAAACAAAGCCTTGTTTTGTATTTTTGTTTAAAAACTTTGTTTATCAAAAAACATTCACAACATCCAATTCATAGTACACAATCTGCCCATGGTTGTAGCGTACACTACTAAAGTCGAGAAAGCGGAGCTTGAGAGAACATTGCTGTTGACACTGACATAGTCCGATTTCGTGTCCATGGAAGACGCTTGACAACCTCGAAAAAATTACTTGAAAGACTCTTGATCATTTCAGTTCTCACCTCTTTTCTCAACTCCCCACTCAATACTAGTATTGAATACGGTGACATGTACATCATGAGTGAAGTAATCCATGTTACTTGTCTATATGCGAACACCATCAGCTCAGTGTCTGAGCTATCGATAGCATATTTGACGATTGCCTGAGCGACATTGTTATTTTCGGAAAGATAAACGACTCTGAGCTTTGTACATAAACTACGATTAGCACATGAAAATGCAGTCATACTTGAAAACCAATAAGGAAAAATAAGCAAGACATGCTTTGCAATTTTTTGCATATTGTGCATATAGTGTACTAAAAAAACATCTTGGGCAGATAGTGTGTATTTTGATGATCGTTGAAGAAACGTACCACTTTAAATTTCGTGTGTAAACTACGACTACCACGTAAAAGCACGTGAAAATACAATCACTTTTCATAATTTAAACATTTTTTTTTAAATGAACAGAACAAAAAAAATGTGTCTCAAGTTCAAGTTTCATCACGTAGTGTATTTTGTGGACAAGTTGTGCAGTCAGGAGTGTGAATTAGGATGAAAGCACACTCATGACTGCACAACTTGCTCACTATATAAACAATATTCGAAAAATGCAAAAAAATTTCGACGCGTTTTCTGCAAGTTCTTAGCATTTTTTCTATATGAATTATTAATAATAAGAAACTAATGTATTTTCATTGACTATGATCTGATAGTCTTACTTCATACACGAAATTTAGAGTGGTATGTTCCTTCAAGTACACTCCATCCGTACAAGTCGTCGTCTCAGGCTCTTAAGACTCTATGTGCAAATGTTTGCGACGCGTTTTATGTACTTTCTGTTCATTTTTAATACGTTATGTTCATAAAAAGCAGTTGTGTTCTCATTTTTTCGCACGTGACAGTCTTAAAGTGACAATTTTATTGATCCGCAATCGGAAAAAAATGAACTTTGAATTGGCGCGCTTTACAAATTCTGGCTATAACTATTGAACTCGAGATGCGTATCACTTAGGGATATGTTTATCGGCTTCTACGACTTCAGTTTATGCTAGAAACTAAATTTCAAATCAAAATTTTCTTTCAAAATTACCGTCATTCAAGACGTTTTAGTTACTCAGCTGTGATGTAACCTCACTTTTTACCCATAAAGCATTCAAAATCAATTATTTTTTGGGGCGAAAAATAGTTTAAATTCATGAAAAAAGTTCTAGTTTTCAAGTTCTAGGTTTAGTAGATGTTATTTCATGTTTCCATAAACTTTTCATCAGTAGAATATCATTTTTTGAGTGAAGTTTTCACTTTAACTTGTACATGATATTCAAAGCGGTTTAATTATTCAAATTAAGTAAATCAATCATCTTACCTGTTGCATACAAAGAACTATGTCAAGTAAAGTGACAAGAATAGTGAAAATGAACAGATTGCGGTCCTACGATATGATTTTAAAAGTTATCACACACACACATTAATATACATATATTTATGTAAACTAAAACCCTCACCTGTTTTATGCTCTTAATGGAACTAGATGATGTTTTCAGACGCTTCCATAGTACAAGAGTGAGAATGCAAAGCACGCTACTGACTAAACTTGTTAGGGATACAATGCTTATACTGATGATAGTCATTTTCTGAAAAATACTTGAAAAGCTATAATGTTTTTGGTGCATTACGTACCGCTTGAAAGTCATAATCCATGCTTATGTACTTATACAATCCCTTGGTTTCGGATTCGATGAATAGCGGAAAGGCGGTACTAGTGAAGCGAGTTGAAATACATATCGGAATGATGAACGCAACTACGACAAGTCGAAAAGTGAGTCGGCGTGTCCACCACTCAAAACGAGGGACTTAAGTGACTTAAATCAGAAAATACCCGATTGTGTTTGGACGGGGAGTAGACGCACGTGAATCGATTCACTGCCATGAGAATTAAGCCGTTGAAATGCGCCCCGATCGAATAATATATGATGGAATTAAGTATTGTGTAGCACAGATCCAGCTCGTGTTTGTCTTTGAGGTGGAAGCTCACGATTTTATTGAATGCGCCTTGACTGATTGCTAGGCAAATGTCCGCGATTCCTCAAATGTGTTCGGTTCGAATAACTATGTCATGAAAACACTTTACCTGTAGCGCAAAATAGCTTAAAAAATGAAGATCGTAAATATACATTTTTTGATTTCAAAATGATTGTAATCAAAAAAATGTATAGAAGTACTGAGACGATCTGAAAAGTATGTAGATTGAAAACAATAAACTTGTGTATCTTACCGAAAATGCAGTCTGTAAATAGTTCACAAATGTCATGGCGCGGAGAAACTGCTCTCAGAAAAAAAACTCGATGTAATATACAAGAAATTGTATATAATCTTCACGAACCCAGAAATACAAAAGCCTTGTCGAAACACGTCACAAAGACACAACTTCCTTTTTATTCGAGACACGTAAATCTTAGATAAAGGTTGCATCAGAGCGAAAACTTGCATTTACCTCGTTTTTTTTTCAGTTTCAGCTCTCTGCATTTCCCACAACACAGTACACGGTTTTCTTCGGGTTCGATTTGCCTCTATCGTTTCGCGCGCGTACAATTTATCTTATAGGTGAAACAAGAAGAACTAGATGCTCACTCACTACATACTGGATCTTTCAACTAATAATAATATGCTTTATTAACACTTGGTAGAATTATTAATTTTACAACACCCGAAAGCTCTGAAGAGCACTTATTCGGGCCGTAAAAGTTTCTCTGCCGAGAGAGAAATGTGACGAGAGAAACAGAGAAATAACATGTGTGAAGGTATAAAATGTTAGAAGGTATAAAAACTGTCATTCAGGAGTGACCGAAAAAATGAACGTGAATGATGTTACAACAAAATGAGAAAGACAAAAGAGAGAATAGAGAAACAATTAGCGATTCATCTTGTTCCATGGTCCAGGCGCAGGCAGGTTGTAGTGCTCGAAGTCCCTTACAGTCCACTCGCGGCGGCCGGCGGCGTCGTTTCTCTCTATGCGGTCTTCCAAGGTGAGGCGTACTTGGCGGCGTCGTCTGAGTTGTAGTCAGGCCTGGCCATCGCGGGACAGTCCCTCCCCACACAGTCCGTGTTGAATTTCCAACTGAAGGTGGCAGCGTCGCCGGGCAGGTGAATTCGGCGAGAAGAGTTAGGAAGTAAGATCCACGCCAGAACCCGGCAGTTGGTGATCTTTAGATCGAACATGGTGGCGATTTCAATGAAACTGGATCGATCAGAACGGGGAACGCGAGTGATAATGACTATTCGTCGTCTCTCCTCTCCAGACGAAACAGCAACAACAGGAATCGGTGTCGAAACGGGAACGGAGTGACTCACAGGGAATTCCTTTTGGAGTTCTTCGATCTGCTGTCGCAGCTCCTCGATCTCCTCCTTCGAAGTGGCGATAGTTTCGTTGACCAGCTTGCACAGCCGCTGTTCCAGAGTGGAACTGAGCTTGTCGAGAACTTGGGCGACGTAATCCTGCACGTCGTTGAAAGAGCTCAAAAGAGCAGTGGGCGAGCAATCGAGCAGAATGAGCGAAAGAGCAAAAAAAACCTAGCTAACAACGTCGCATCACCTATTGAAAAAACCGGACTAGTAGTATTAACGAACCATTGATCTGTCGCAAAAACAAATACTTACTTGACTACTTGAATGCTCTTTTAAAAACACGAAAAAAATTCAATATTGTCAGATATCGTTGACTCATTTGCCAAGATGCAAGATGGCAACATGGAGAGATGAATTGGCGATAAATGTTTATAGTCAAAAACGCGCGTTGTATATCAAAAAGAAAAGAAGAAGAAACAAACAGAAAACATGTTAACATAACAAATAGCAAGTTAACTTTGTATGAGTTGAATTGCGTGAGTGTTCAATGTGACGACAGCAAGAAAGTCAAATCAAAAAAAACAATTGTATGAGTTCAAGATGTCATGTTTAATGAACGTGTATACATTATGGAAAGCGCAGCGACCTTGTTTGGGATAGGGCTCGCGCCCTCGCAGTGGAA
Source organism: Rhabditoides inermis (assembly GCA_963966185.1). Taxonomy (NCBI): domain Eukaryota; kingdom Metazoa; phylum Nematoda; class Chromadorea; order Rhabditida; family Rhabditidae; genus Rhabditoides; species Rhabditoides inermis. The sequence continues at coordinate 345,815 of CAWZYM010000185.1, read as the reverse complement.
GCCCCACTGAGAGGAGGATCGACTGAAAAAGTGACACGACGCGGAAATAGCACTCACAAGCGAAGCTCGCCAGTTTTTGAAATCATTGTGTTATGAATTGAAAAAATAGTGTGCTCAAAAACATTCAAAAAACATCATTGATGAATGTGTAAATGTGTTATGATTTGAAAACACTACTTTCAAAGGTACAATGGCGCGTTCGAGGGTAATTGAAAAATCCGAAAAAAAAAACTTTAAAAAAAAGTTGATCGCGGAAATCGCTAAAGAAAAGTTTCTGCTAACTCTCTACGTGCCAAAAAAAACTTTACGGAACGTATCACTCTGAAGTTCGTGAGTAAACTACGACTGCTGCGTGAAAATACGTGAAAATACAATCACTTTTCATCATTAAACTATATGCTAAAAATGAAGATAAGGTGTAGAAAACGCCTTGCGAAGTTGTGTATTTCGTAGTGAGAAATACCGAATTGTGCCGTAGAACATTCCGTACGCACAAATCACACTATTTACTAGATTGTTACATATGTCATTATGTGTATATGCACATATGATTATGATTGATAGTCATATGAGCATACAAATTTTCGGTTTTAGAAGTGTGCGTTGTGCATCTACGGCATATTTCGGTACTTCTCACTACGAAATACACAACTTCGCGATCCGTTTTCTACACCTTGTCTTCATTTTTTGCATATGTTTTTTTTTCATGAGAAGTGATTGTATTTTCATGTTCTTTCACGTGGTAGTCGAAGTTTACACACGAATTTTAGAGTGGTACGTTCCTTTAAAGTCCGACTAAACACAGATTCATGAGCTCTATTGCGAACCGATCTTGCATTCACTCTCGCTGTCTACACTCTGACCCATACCAAACGATCGATATTGCGTTTGTCGAGCGAGTCTTTTTAACTCAAAGAACGAAACCAACAAAAACAAAACAATTCAACACAAACATGACAATTGAAATGTTTATCGTAAGAAGAATGACACATCATGTAATTAAATGTTTTATCAGAACAATATTACGGGGAGTTTTTTGTGTTGGCGAAGCTTTCTGGGTGGATCGGGAACAGGTACGGGCACTTCCAGCCTCAGGCGTGGCACAGCTGCCACTCCGGGAGCAGCTCCGAGAAGCTGAAAACGTATGCACTGCATAAAAAGAGCAGTTAGGAAACAAACTATCATACCTGGGCAAGCGGCAACTACGACAACAGAACATCAGTATCGTACCTTCTCACGCTTGACGCTGCTCCTGGGGCGCGACGAGGACGAACTCGCAGTCGATGCCCTGCACCAGGCACGGCGCTTATCTAAATCACAAAACGGAGGTTGTGCAATATGTATAACAACATGTATTCAGCCATACAAAAAACATAACAAACAAAGTATATCATGTTAAAAACAAAACTCACGTTGCTCTTCATGCGGAGGACGAGTTGGCCGAACCGCTCGGCTCGGTCTGCCGGCCGACGCAGCCCCGCGCACCTTCCGTGTGCTTCATTGACGCCGGCGAGTCACAACTGCAATTCATTTTGATTACATATACCAGTAAATATGCAGTACGTCATAAATAAAGCACATTGTCAAAATACAACAACGCTGGTGTTTCAACAACATCAGCTCATAGAAGATAATTCAACGCTTACGTACCTGTTCACAATGTGACAATGATTCTTGATGACGAATAGGTAAAGTTTGTCCATGTGAAGCTCCTGGAAAAAAACACATCAAAACAAATACTGTATTCAAAAAGAACGATAGCGTAATAAACAAGAAAAAAACACAATTTCGTCGCGGCTTCATCGTTGCGCACCGATGAACTTAGGGCAAAACGACGTTTATTCGATAGCATGATCATGACAAACAACACACAATATTATACATCATAAATAAACACAACAAAATACAACAAAATAAGGGAAAACGAACGAACATTTGATTTGACAGCGGAACAGCTGATAGCGATACGCAGCGTGAGGTCAGACTGTCAGAGTATAGTCTCCTGGCACTGTGCCATAGTCTCCTGGACCTGTGCCAAGCGACTTTGAAGCCCTGAGGGCGTTTGAGTGAATTTTTTTCAAAGTAAAATTTGTGTACCGTTAAACTTATCGTGAATTTATCTATCTATTAGGATAAACTATGATTTTTCTGTAAATCTCTGTTTAAACGTACTTTAAGCGCTTTTTTTTGAATGAGCTGTCGCTTCTCTCAACTAGCGTGGCACAGTGGTTGTGTTCACGCCTCTCAGGCATCATTATGCAGGTTCAGATCCTGTCATAGACAACGTGTTTTGCTAAGTAGAAAAGGGCGAATTCCTGCGAATTTGCTGCTCCCGTTTTCTCAAATGTTACATATGTGTTGCAAATGTCGTTCTGGCTGGTTCGTTGGAACAACGAGCTTTTCGTAAAGTTCAGAAAAGACCCAAACCCGTCCGAATATTCGCCCTGCGCCAGATATCAACTAATTGAAAACTGTCACTTATGAAGGTGAATGATGCTGTTCTCTCTCGAGTTATTGTTTTTAATCATACTATCTCTGTCACATGTAAGTATTTTGATAGAATATGCAGTGAAAAGTTGCGGATAGACACCCTATAAATGAGTGATACTACGCTTTTGTGACCAAATGCGAACAATGTTCTTTAGTTGATTCGCAGTCTCTACATGGTCGTAGCCGTCTGCTGTCTGATCATCGTCGGCAGTGTCGTCGTTCCTTTCATCGTCTTCCGCCACGATCAACACGCTGTCAACTTCCTGTTGTCGACTGCCGAACTCATATTCGTGCTGTGAGAGAGCTTTTATACTGAAAACGTAATTATACAATATTCAGCTGTTGCGATATTATCACCATCTCGGCGACCAAGTGTCTGCGGGATCGCAATGATTTGATAATGAATGTTCTGTACCGACTGCCAAGGTCACAGCCCGGATAGCGGATAGTTGCACAGCGCGCCAACAGAGAGAAAGACGCGCGCAGGGTGCGTGGCGAATGAATGGGCGCGTAGCGATTTCAGTCGAAAAATTATCGCGCTTCATATCTTTCTGGTGATTCGCGAAGAGGGACGCGTCGCGTGTTTGCGGAGCGGTCTGCGCCCGCGCCGCTGCCGACTGTGCAACTATCCGGGCCGTGAAGGTATGAACAAGTCAGTTAGAAGCTTGACTTGTAAATAAGTATTATTTTGCCAGGAGAACGTAGAGACACGGTAACACAGAATGATTAGTTTTTTTGTCGATTTTCGGGACTTCACTACTTTTTTTGCTACTGTTTTCAGAAGAGAGAAAGTCGCGGTGGTCGTGATCTCTGGGCAGCACATCGATAAAGAAGCCTACTTCACTCAATTAAAGCAATCGTGGGCGGTCAAGAAGTGAATGTTCATCGTCTGACTCTTTTTAAAGATGTTTACAAAACAAATGAATGTGTTAACGCTCGACACGAATCATCTTCTTTTTCTCAATTTTCTAAACGCGCTCTTTATTTTTTTAGTATTCGAACAACACTTCTCGATAATCGAAATCTCTCCCTATTGCCTTTTAGAAGAAAACCACAAATTGTTAAAGAGCCCACAAAACTTTCGAATGAAGCAACAAAGGATCCAGTTAGCCGATAAACGCCTATGATCTCTTGCATCATATGGTTGTCGTAGTATCCTATGGTAAGATCGCATCGACGGAGCGACAACAAACTAGTTTACTAGCTTACTTTTTACTAGTTCACTAAGTTGTTAGCTTTACTAGTTTTTTTTTAAAGTCAGCTTTACTACATAGTTGACTGCAGTAAGAAACACGAAAAGTATCGGAGAGCTGACCAAACGAAGAAGGAAGTGACGAAAACATCGTTGCTATGACTATACATCATTTAACCAAAACATCAAAGTTTCTAAATCACATCACACAACTCGAATGATTGTATTTGTAAAATGCATCACGATAGTCGAGAAATTTGAGCTTGAGAGAACACTGTCGATACCGACACAGTCCGTTTTCGCACCCATGGCAGACGCTTGACAATCTAAAAACTGAATAAATGTCTTGATAACTTTTGCGCTCACCTCTTTTCTTAACTCCCCACTCAATACGAGCATCGAATACGGTGACATTAGAGAGGGCGCGCAGCGCCCTCTCTCTTGGGTTAAAATAAGGCTCGCGCCAGAATTTTCAAGTAGCGATATCCAAAGGACATGTTAGCAACAATGTGAAGTCTTCCAATTTATGTTAGTTAGATTCGCACGGTTCCATAGGGCAGATCACTAATTGACGGCATCTTTGTATCTTTTCTCCGAAAGAAGTTATGAGCGATCTCGCACTCGCACTAGGCGAAAGGCCAGCGTGTGGGTGGGTGGGTGGGTGGGTGTCGTTTCCAGTCACGCTAGCTGATAGCTAGCCCTCTGCTGGCGGGCGAGCGCGAGAGCACGCGAGAGAGCACGCTGTTTGGAGAGAGACAGATGTACTTTGGTGGCTGCGATCAGTAGGAATTTAGTAAGGGGAGAGAGAAAGAGAGAACGAGAGAACGAGAGAACGAGAGAACGAGAGAACGAGAGAACGAGAGAACGATATAACGAGAGAAAAGGAGAAAAAGAGAGGAGGGAAGGAGGGAAGGAGAGACGGAGAGAACGAGAGAACGAGAGAAAGAGAGAAAGATATAAAAAGAGAACGAGAGAGCTAGAGAACGAGAGAAAGAGAGAAAGGGAGAAGGAGGGAAGGAGGGATGGAGAGAAGAAGAGAAGGATAGAAAGAGAGAACGAGAGAACTAGAGAACGAAAGAAAGAGAGAAAGAGAGAAAGAGATAAAGAGAGAACGAGAGAAAGCGAGAACGATATAACGAGAGAATTAGAGAACGAGAGAAAGAGAGAATGGGAGGAGGAGGGAAGGAGGGAAGGAGAGAAAGAGAAAACGAGAGAAAGAGAGAACGATATAACGAGAGAGCTAGAGAACGAGAGAAAGAGAGAAAGGGAGAAGGAGGGAAGGAGGGATGGAGAGAAGAAGAGAAGGAGAGAAGGAGAGAACTAGAGAAAAAAGAGAAAGAGAGAAAGAGAGAAAGAGAGAAAGAGAGAAAGAGAGAAAGAGAGAAAGAGAGAAAGAGAGAAAGAGAGAAAGAGAGAAAGAGAGAAAGAGATAATGAGAGAACGAGAGAAAGAGAAACCGATAGAAAGAGAAAACGAGTGAAAGAGAGAACGATATAACGAGAGAACTAGAGAACGAGAGAAAGAAAGAAAGTGAGAAGGCGGGAAGGAGGGAAGGAAAGAAGGAGAGAACGAGACAACGAGAAAACGAGACAACGAGACAACGAGACAACGAGAGAACGAGAGAACGAGAAAACGAGAGCACGAGAGAACGAGAGAAAGAGAGAACGATATAACGATATAACGAGAGAAATAGAGAACGAGAGAAAGAGAGAAAGAGAGAAGGAGAGAAGGAGGGAAGAAGAGAAGGAGAGACGGAGAGAACGAGAGAACGAGAGAACGAGAGAACGAGAGAAGGATAGAAAGAGAGAACGAGATAAAGAGAGAACGAGAGAACGAGAGAACGAGAGAACGAGAAAACGAGAGAAAGAGAGAACAAGAGAAAGAGAGAACGAAAGAAAGAGAGAACGATATAACTAGAGAACGAGAGAACGAGAGAAAGAGAGAAGGAGGGTGGTAGGAGGGAAGGAGGGAAGAAGAGAAGGAGAGACGGAGAGACGGAGAAAACGAGAGAACGAGAGAACGAGAAACGAGAGAACGAGAGAACGAGAGAACGAGAGAACGAGAGAAAGAGAGAAAGAGAGAAAGAGAGAACGAGAGAAAGAGAGAACTGGAGAACTAAAGAAAAAGAGAAAGGGAGAAGGAGGGAAGGAGGGAAGGAGAGAAGAAGAGAAGGAGACACGCGAGAACGAGAGAACGAGAGAACGAGAGAACGAGAGAACGAGAGAACGAGAGAACGAGAGAACGAGAGAAAGAGAAAACGAAATAACGAGAGAACTAGATAACGAGAGAACGAGAGAACGAGAGAAAGAGAGAAAGGGAGAAGGGGGGAAGGAGGGAAGGAGAGAAGGAGAGACGGAGAGACGGAGAGAACGAGAGAACGAGAGAACGAGAGAACGAGAGAAAGAGAGAACGAGAGAAAGAGAGAAAAGAGAGAAAAGAGAGAACGAGAGAAAGAGAGAAAAGAGAGAAAGGGAGAAAGAGAGAACGAGAGAACGAGAGAACGAGAGAACTAGAGAACGAGAGAAAGAGAGAAAGGGATAACGAGAGAACGAGAGAAAGAGAGAACGAGAGAAAGAGAGAACGAGAGAAAGAGAGAAGGAAAGAAGGAGGGAAGGAGGGAAGGAGAGGAGGAGAGGAGGAGAGGAGGAGAGAAGGGGAGAAGGAGAGAAGGAGGGAAGGAATGGGAGGAGAGAAGGAGGAAAGGAGAGGAGGAGAGAAGGAAAGAAGGAGAGAAGGAGGGAAGGAATGGAAGGAGAGAACGAGAGAACGAGAAAATATCGAATAAATTTGAAATGAAATTGATGAAATAATGAGAGAAGAACATGTTACATGTATGAAGACGAGAGAGAAAATTTCTATGAAATTCAACAAAAGGACATATATTATCTTTTAAAAGTACTTCCGTAAAAAGTGTTGTTTGTGTTAACCTGATTCAAGAAAAGCGCATGCATATATTATTAATTTTCGAAAAATCAAATCGTAAACACCTGAACATGAAAACTAACACAAACTTGCTCTTTCAAAACGTTGAATAATTTTTGAATAATTAATGTTGAATAATTCCATGTTTTATTTTTTTGACATTTTTATACCTGAAACATTGAGTCAAACAACATCACGAATAACATTTTATTTTACTGATAAACCATAAATAATATACCGCAAAAAAACACTAAATAAACAAAACAATCGTATTATTTATTATTCTGAATGTTACGTGTAACTATTCTATATTCGTTTGAAAGAGCAAGTTTGTGTTAGTTTTCATGTTCAGGTGTTTACGATTTGATTTTTCGAAAATTAATAATATATGCATGCGCTTTTCTTGAATCAGGTTAACACAAACAACACTTTTTACGGAAGTACTTTTAAAAGATAATGTAAACTATGAGTGAGATAATCCATGTTATATTTCTATATGCAAATATCATCAGCTTAGCGTCTGAGTTGTCAATCGCATACTTGACGATTGCCTGAATGAAGTTGTTTTTAGACGCTGACGTCATCTCACCTGTTGCACACAAATAATTAGGTTTACTAATGTGACAAGAATCGTGAAATCGAACAGGTTGCGGTCCTACAATTCGGTAGTGAAGAATGAATAAATGGTGAATATATATGTATATATATATATATATATATATATATATATATATATATATATATATATATATATATATATATATATATATAAATTTTTCTTTATAGCCCTTCACCAGTTTGATGTTCCTTGCGGATTTCGATGATTTTTTCAACCGCTTCCATAATACGATAGTGAGACTACACAACATGGAGTTGATTAAACTTGTTATGGAAACAACGCATATCCCGATGATAGCCATGACCTGGAAATGTTTATAAAACTAGAATGATTTGGTTTAAGAACCACTTGAAAATCGTAATCCATGCTTATGTACTTGTACACGCCAGTAGTTTCGGTTTCTATGAACTGTGGCCGGGCGGAGAAAGTGAACCGAGAACAAACACAGATCGGAACGATGAACGCAACGACGATCAATCGAAGCGTGAGCCGTCGATTCCACCACTCAAAACGAAGGGTTCAGTGGTGCAACACAAAAACTACCTGGCTGTGTTCGGACGGCGAGTAGACGCACGTGAACCGGTTCGCTGTCATGAGAATGATGCCGTTAAAGTGTGCGCCGTCCGAATAGTAGACGAGCGAGTTGAGTATCATGTAGAACGTGTCCAGCTCATGTTCGTTTCTGGTGCGAATGCCAGCGAGTTTGTTGAACGCGCCTTGAGTGACAGCTAGGCAAATGTCCGCGATGCCTGAACGTGTTTTTGGTTAGAGTTTAGAACACTCAGCTACTTTGATCGGACTTTAGACTCCTAATGACGGCAGAGTATTTGAATTTCTGCGCAAAAGGACTGTTGGGAGGGACGCACGCGGTTAGCGCACTTTTCCATTGTCTCTCGCTAATTGAACGATTAATGGGTTACAAGTACACTTCACCTGTAGCGCAGAATAGCTTGAAGAATGAGGATCGTAAATGAGCGTTTCTAGTTTTTAAAATGATTGTAATCAGAAAAACGTATAAAAGTACTGAGACGATCTAAAACGCTTTAGATTGAAAACAATGAACCTGTGTATCTCACCGAAAATGCAGTCTGTAAAATTATCACAAATTCCATGTCGCTGTAAGACTGCTTTCAGGAAAAAAACACAGAGTCGATGTAGTATACAAGATTTCGTATGATGATCTCCACGAACCCAGAAATACGAAAAGTTGAAACACGTAACAAAGACAAAGCTTCTTTTTTTTCGTTCGATTACCGCGTTTCTTAGATAAATTCTGCATCGGAGCGGAAATTGGTTGTTCACTTCGTTTTTCACATCATACGACTCGATACATCCCGCTAAACTTCCCGCCATTTCTCCAGTTCAAATCGCTCCGCACCATTCGCGCGCCCTAGCGGTCTGCGCACTTGTCGCGCGCAACACAATCCGGAAACACGCAAGCGATCAGTGATCGATGCTCTAGTGCTAGAATTCATGCGGTACACGTTGTTCTTCGTGTGCTATCACATTCGCCTCTCGACTATCATCCCCATTTCATTACTGAACATAACTTCCAATCACTGGACAACAACGTCGCATCACATCTCCATAGCAAGCAAATAGTTATATTTCATTCACTCATGTTGGGGGAAAAAACTCACGAGCTTTGAAAACTTGGAGAAGTCAGTAGAATACTTTCAGTTTGAGCCGGAAACTGAAATGATTTTCAATAAAAACAAAAAAAAACACACGCGTGTATAGTGGAATTTTGAAAGCATTCCATTGAAAACAGAAAACATGTTAACTAGAGATGGTCCGGTTAAACTGTTCACGGTTTTTCGGTTTGGTTTAACCGGTTAACCGAACTGAAATTTCGAAAAACCGGTTCCGGTTAACCGGTTAACCGATTTTGAAACGGTTTTCGGTTAACCGGTTAACCGAACCGTGACTTCAAAAAAACCGGTTCCGGTTACCCGGTTTTCACCGGTTTTCGGTTATCGAAACCGTCACTGAAGGTGTGAGATAATCAAAGATAGCGCGAAATTCGTTCTTATTTGTCAGTTACCGCCATTATTACATCACAAAATTCGAGAAAATTGACAATACGAGCGTCGAACCATGGCCTGGACAGTCAGCTATAAGGAATTCGGTTAACCGAACGATTCGGTTATCCGGTTCGGTTAACCGAAAACCGGTTTTTGTCACGGTTTTTCGGTTCGGTTAATTAACCGAAAACCGGAAAAATAACCGAAATGACGGTTAACCGGACCATCTCTAATGTTAACACAACAAGTATCAATTGAATTTTGTATGAATGGAGTTGAGTGAATGTTTAATTGAAGACGGCAAGGCAAAAAGAATTGAACAATACTGTTTTTTTATGAGTTGTCATGTTTTTAAATAGTGTTAGATTGTTGTTGCTTTTCTTTGGCGTCTTCTCCAATTTTCCAGGAGCACAATTTGTGCGCAAGTTTGTTGGCAATATGAAGTTCACACCATCACACCATCACACCACCACACCACCACACCACCACACCACCACACCACCACACCACCACACCACCACACCACCACACCACGTTACGTTTCGGATCGCCGTTACGTTTCACAAAACGTTTTCCCCACATATTTTCTCACTACCGTTCGGAGTCGCGCCTACTGCGCTCTTTCTCCTGGTTATAGTTGGCGGACCCAAAACAACGCAAACCCGGCGCAAATCAGACGCTGGCGGCGGCGGGGCGAACTACACTCAAAGTGCTAGTTGAAGAACACGCGCAGAAAACGCGAGAGAGTACGCTTTAGGCAGAGAGTCAGAGTTACCGGACACGACACCCACCCACCCACCCACCCACACGCTGGCCTCTCACCTCATGGGTGCGCGAGATCGCTCATAACTTCTTTCGGAGAAAAGATACAAAGATGCCCACGACCAATGATCTGTCCTACGGAACGGTGCGAATCTAACTAATAACATTATTCGGATGAGTCCACATTGTTGTTAACATGACCTTCGGATATCGCTTCTTGAAATTTCTGGCGCGAGCCCTATCCTAAGCCAAAAGAGAGGGCGCTGCGCGCCCTCTCTAATGATGTCCATAACATACCGTCACCATACACGAGAGCTTGGGGATTGCAATTCATATCATTTTCAGAGCAGTCTATCAATGGTAACTTGCACAGAATTGTAGCATCTACCGGTTCACACGATAGACTGTCTGCTTTTGTAATAACGTAGTCAATAAACCAAGCCTGTTTGTCCTGAGTAGTCACCGAGTCGCCATCACAATAGAATGGTGCACTTATCGAAACCACATCACCCGTTTCTGCTATACGGGCCTTAACCATGTAGTCAGGCTGAAGGACTGACTGTCAGAGAGAGAGAGAATTTGCTACGCACTCACTCCACAAGAATAGTAGCCGGGCGATTTGGAGTGTTCTTTGAATTTGCTGGCGTCGCAGCCTTCGCAGAATTCGTTGGAGAGTGTGTCTTGCAACCAGGCACATGGCAGCGCAGTCGTCGTCTCGACGCCAGACGCAGTCTTAGGCGACGCAGTGCTTTGTGGCGAGCTGGCATTCTGAAAATCAATAGGATAAATGATGAAAGGAACGACTTCGCTACCAGTAAAGATATATGATAAGTAGACGAGGAAAGACGCATGATCTCACCTGGCTCTTCAGGTAGAAGTAGACGACGAGGAGTAGGAAGACGACTCGGAACGCGGCCCGCTCTCGCCTCCGCCAACCTCCACCGCACATGTTTGAGAGAATGGGGAGTGAGGACACAGTAGTCTTACATGTCTTATATAAAGGGACCACAATGACAGAGAAATATGACGCCATCATATCACTCTTTATTGATTCTATAAATAAAGTATCGTTGGAATCAGCGCGAAAGGGCGAATCGTTCTATGCTGATTAGAGCACATCATGTGTTCAGTGAGAATATGAGTGATAGACATTTATCTCTAATCGAAATAATGTGAGAAACGGAAGCAAAACATATGATAATAACAACAGCACAAATACGAATCGGTCACCGGAAGAATCAAGGGATGGGTAAAGATGAGTGAGATACCGCGCGGCGCAAAGAGAAGTGTTTTATACCGGATTCCATAGGACAAGGACAGGGGACGGGACGGTGCGGACAAAGGACGGTGCATGTGAGCAGGACAAAAGTGACATCGGTGCATAAGAACATAATAGGTGTGAAATAGATATATAGTTATAGTTGGTGAATAGTATACAAGTCAAAGTTACTCAAGGCAGTTTTAAAAGCGGAAAGTGATGAGCACCCCACTACAGTATCCGGGAGCTCATTCCAGACCCGCACTACTCTTACCGCAAAACTACCGTATACCCGCGAGTTGGAGACGGTAGACTTCCTCAGCTGACGCCGATTCGGTCGTCTCCCGCTCTGGCGCGACGGTGGAAGCAACTGGAGAATGTCACTCAACTCACCAGACTCCATGCCCGCTAGTATCCTAAAACAGAATATAAGATCGAGTTCAATGCGGCGATACTCAAGAGACCGCATTCCGAGGATCGCAAGTCTGTCTTCGTATGCCATATCGAAAGCGGGATAACCTAGCTTAAGGAGAGAGAACTTACTAAACCTATGCAGCACATCTTCGATCTGTGCAATGTCACCCTTTTGGGAAGGGGACCACACGACCGAGGCATACTCTAGAATGGGGAGACAATAGGTATTAAACAAAATAGAATAAGTAGACAGCGAGGGAAATGAACAAGAGGCCGTGATAAGATACGAGATGCGATTTGCCTTCTTAACAATCTTCGAAATGTGTGCACGTGGGGAGAGATCAGGACTAATTTCTACACCAAGGTCGCTTACCGAATCAGTTACTTTCTGCAGCTCTACACCTGAAAGGAGGAGAGGGCAATCGTGACGCATTTTGATCTGCAGGTGCCGGCTCTTAGCCGAGGAGACCGACATTTGCCAGATTTCTGACCAGCGGTCAATCTCCCCAACGTCCTGACCCAGCACCCAGAAATCAATCATATGATCTACAATAGCGCGACTGACTTTGAGATCATCTGCATACATGAGTGCATCAGACTTCAAGTTGTCAGTAATGTCGTTGATGAAAATGAGAAAGAGAGGGGGACCAACTACACTACCTTGAGGCACACCAGAGGGACAGGAACAGGAGAGAGATGAGGAGACAGAGTTACCGTTCTTGACGACGAAGGTGCGCGAGGAGAGATAGGAAGAGAACCAAGCAATCAGGTTATTGCAGATACCGTATGCCTTGAGCTTATGCAAAAGTAGTGGGTGGGAAACTGAATCGAACGCCTTGGCAAAATCGATATACACTGCATCAACCTGATCGCCATTTGAAATAGAATCACACCAGAGAGATATACAAAGGGATAGTTGGGATGTAGTAGAGTGTTTTGGAAGAAACCCAAATTGGCGAGTACAGAAGAGAGATTGGGAGAGAAGATGGGATAGTAACTTATCTTTGATACAATATTCCATGAGCTTGCAGAAGCCGGAAACGAGGGAAATGGGGCGGTAGTTGGAGGCGAGCTTGGCGTCCCCCTTCTTGTGGATGGGATTCACCACGGCTTCCCGCCACGCACTAGGAACGGATTCAGTTATAAGGGACAAATTAAAAAGTTTGACTAGCACTGGAGCAATCGATGGTTCTACTCGTTTTATGAAAAACGTTGGGATACCCTCGGGAGTGGAAGCTAGGGTAGATTTTAGATGTTTGAAAGCGCTAAGAACATCGGATAGGGTGAGAAGAAAGGGGGGCATAGTTTTGTTTGTGCGCGCAGGGAAGGGTGGGGGATTGATTGACGCAGGTGGGGCTGTGTAGACGCTGGCAAAGTATGAGGCGAAAGTGTTTGCAATGATGGATGGGTCAGACGAAAGAGCACCATTGTCGCATTTTAGAGCACCTACATCCCTAGGGCCGCCCTTCATCTTTCGACCGAAATAGCCAAAAAAGCGCTTACTGTCACCAGAAGTAATCACTTTCCTCTCTTTCCACTTTGCGTGTCCGCTGCACGCCTTGGAGTACGCGCGGTGGGCTCGGACAAAAGAGGCGAAGGCCTCCTCCGAGTCGCCTCGCCTCTCCCACGCCGCGTCTGCCCTCCGGCGAGCTCTCTCGACGTGTGCGGGAACGCTTGTGGACTGAGGGAAGCTAACTGGAACGAAAGATTTAATGCAGCGGGATAGAATTGAAACAAAACTACAATACGACTGCTCCATACTACTGTTGCTAAAGCTAAATGTTTGATTAGAAATAAAATAGTTGATATCGTCGTAATTTGCTTTTGTGAAACACAGAGAGGGGGGAGCTGGAGTCGGAGATGAGGGTGCAAGGACTGGAATGGTGAAGGACACGGAGTTGTGATCGCCGGTAAGGCCGAGCGGCCTTCCCACACGGGTGCAGACGTCAAAACAGGACAAAACAAGATCGAGGATGTGTGCTCCGCGAGTGGGCTCGTGGACTCGATTATACATAGAGGTGCAATTTGTAAACATAGACAGCGGGCCGGCGGGGATCTCGCCGGGCGGCAGGATGCGATAGTTGAAGTCTCCGACCACAAGCGAGCTAGAAGGGGTTGGGGTGCAGGATAGCAAATAGTCGAAAAATGCAAATGAGTGTGCAACGGACAAGTGTGGAACACGGTAAGCAACAGCAATTCTGAGCGGGCATGGCAGACACAAATCAATGGCGAGAGTCTCATACAACGTAGAGGAACAATGGAAGACGCTCGGTATGTCAAGCGAAACAAATATGGCAACTCCGCCGCCTATGGCGTCATTGTCACTCGGGTCAACACGGTCACAACGATATATCCGAAAACGCGAGAGAGGATCGACAAGAGAATCGGGAATGTTAGAATTAAGCCACGTTTCCGTGAACAGAAAGATATCAAAAGAATTTGAATACAGCAGCGCGTGCAACATGTCAAGGTGTTTTTTGAGTGAGCGTGCGTTCGCGTAATACACTCTCAGCTTGCGGGAGGGATGGGCATCGTCGGAGGGGGGCAGCCCTGGCTGCTCGCACTCAGACGGCTTGTCGTCGACGGCTTCGGGCCCGGCGCGGACGGCTCCTGGGTGAGGGTGACGAGGCGCGCGCGGTCGGCTACAGGGCGGGCGATCGGCGAGGCGAGTGTGCTGGAATGAATAATAACAGCGGAGCTACCGTCCTTAGAAACTATAGTTTTACGATGTTTGTTTTGGGCCAGAGCCTCCTCGAACTTAACACCGGCTGCGGTCCTCTTCGCCTTTCTCTTGTTACGCTTCACAGCAGACTTGGAGATACCAAGCTGCTCGGCGACCTTGTCAACATCGTCGACCCCAGACCCGCACTCGCTCACAACCTCCATATCCACCACAACCTCCGGCTCCTTGCTGGCCACTTCATCGGCCGCCGCTTTGGCGGATGGGAGCTGAGCGGTTGCATGGGGAGGGGGAGAAGGTCGCGGGACCCTCGCCGGGCCCACCGGACCGCGTTTGCCGAGGCGGGCATTGTGCACCGCGAGCTCCGGCGCGTCCATAGACGGGCGAGCGCGGACACCAGCGCGAGACACCGGCGAGGACGGATAATTGCGAATGTGCTGCGAGAGCATATGCAAGAAATACTTGGGCGTGTGCGAGTTCGAGAAAACCAGTTTCATGTTTCTAGGTGTACCCCGAGGGTTCCACACCGGCGCCCCCAAACGGTAGCAGTCCACCAGCGGACCCCGCCCCAATAGCATTGAACAGGTCACGGACCAGGGCGAGGTCCGCCTCGGGCAGGAAGGTAGAATCCCGGGTTTTTGAAAAAATAAGGGACAGTTTCGTGTTTTCTTAAGAAATAGGGTACAGTTTAGAAAAATAAGGGACAGTTTGCAAAAATAAGGGACAGTTTGCAAAAATAAGGGACAGTTTGCAAAAATAAGGGACAGTTTGCAAAAATAAGGGACAGTTTAAAAAAAAAGGTACAGTTTGCAAAAATAAGGGACAGTTTACAAAAATAAGGGACAGTTTAATACCCTCTTAGAAACCCCTATAAACGGCATAAACCACCATAAAACGCGATGTGTTCGCTTCTCCACACAATATTAAATGAATGCGCGATCAAGACGATTCAGAGCCAAGCTTTATTTAACCAATCTGGTATTCAGCGCGATTTTCTTTATTTTTTTTTGTTTTGAACCGAAAAAAATCAATCTTACATACGATACGTTATTACAATATATGACGTGAAATGTGTGTATACATCTTCTAAATCAAACAGGAACTTGATAGAAAATTGACAAGGTGTTAACGAAGTGGCGGAACTGCGATCCCGGTGCAGTACACCTCATCATAACCCATGCATAATAAAACATGGAATTAGAGGGAACGTGTAGGTCATGCGATTCATAATTATGGAACTGCATATCATTAAGCGGAGGAAAAGAAACTAACAAGGATTCCCCCAGTAACGGCGAGTGAACGGGGAAGAGCCCAGCGCTGAATCACTCGGGTTTTACCTGCTGTGAAATGTAGCGTATAGGCGGTGCCTTCAGTTGTAGCGGTTCGTCCGAACTCTCCTTGATTGGAGGTGTTATACAGGGTGTAAGCCCCGTCAGGATGTCTGCTTCGGCTATTGGTATTGTCTGGGAGTAGGGTTGCTTGAAAATGCAGCCCGAAGTGGGAGATAAACCCCTTCTAAGGCTAAATATGACCTGGGATTCGATAGCAAACAATTCGATAGCAAACGTGAGGGAAAGTTGCAAAGGACTCTGAAGAGAGAGTTCAAGAGAACGTGAAACCACTGGTATGGAAACGGATAGAGTTAACAAGTAGGTCAATACTCAAGGGAGTTTGCTTCCTGTCTTATCGGCTAGCGGCACTGAGAGCACTGGTGGCGCCTTCTGATCTGTCTGTCGTTGCATCAGCTTCGGTTGGTGTCTTGACTGCGGTGACGAGTGGTTGCTGTCTTTGCATTGTCGTTGTGATGTGCGGGGATCGTTTGTGAAGCTTCATCGGCTTACGCGTGCGTAATGCTGGTGTGTTCTGTTCTCGTTCTTTGTACTGAGCGGCGACTGTCTCGGTGATTAAGTTGACCACCTATCCGACCCGTCTTGAAACACGGACCAAGAAGTGTAGCTCATGCGCGAGTCATTGGGTTCTAAACCTAAAGGCGTAATGAACGTAAGTTCGAGGTATGATCTGAAGGAGTGTCGTTTAGGTCACAGAAGCCGATGATGACCAAACTGATATCAGAGGTACCCTAGGAGGTCACTAGTCGAAAACCGCTTTCAAATCCACAGGACCGGCCATACGTTTCGAGAAAATTACGTTTCAAATTTTTGAGCTAAACCGTGTGGATTGCTTTTGCGGCCTGTCACTCCATTCGCGCGAGCTGTGAAACAGCGGCGGTGGCCTAATGGATAGAGCGGCTGTCTATCAAGCGGCAGGCTGTGAGTTCGCTCTCCGGATATGCTTTTCATTTTCCCGATTCTCTCCGGACTTGTACGTTTTGGTGACAATTGGGCAGTTGGTAGAAAACTACTTTCATCTTCTTTTTTCAAATCGAACGGTCATATGTCTTGTTGAGAGCTCATTACAAAATGTTTGCGTTCTTTAGAATTCATTTTCGAAAATTTCGAAAAATATTACCGACGAAGGTTTCCACATGATCTCTCACCATGCGTGACTCCAACCATTCGAACAAAAAAGTACAAGTCCGGAGAGAATAGGCAAATCATATCCGGGAACATATCCGGGAAGCGAACCCTCAGCCTGCCGCTTGACAGACAGCCGCTCTATCCACTAGGCCACCGCCGCTGTTTGACAGCTTGTATGAATAAAATGACAAGCCGCAAAAGCAATCCACACATAGGAAACTCTGGTGGAAGTCAATTTCAGCAATTTTGACGTGCAAATCAATTGGTATACTGACTTTGGTATAGGGGCGAAAGACTAATCGAACCATTTTGTAGCTGGTTTCCTCCGAAGTTTCCCCCAGGATAGCTGGAACGCCTCCGTTTCTCAATTGAACGGTTGGCTACTGTATAAAAGAGCTCCAAGTGGGCCATTTTTGGTAAGCAGAACTGGTGCTGTGGGATGAACCAAACGTTAAGTTAAGGTGCCTAACTTCCCGCTCATGAAACCCCATGAAAGGTGTTGGTTGACAGAGACAGCAGGGCGGTGGCCATGGAAGTCGGTAACCGCTAAGGAGTGTGTAACAACTCACCTGCCGAATCAACTAGCCCTGAAAATGGATGGCGCTTGAGCGGGAGACCTATACTTAACCGTTGTTAGCGTTGTTAGCTTGCGAACGTGAGCTGGGTTTAGACCGTCGTGAGACAGGTTAGTTTTACCCTACTGTTGACAGATCGTTGCGATAGTATTCCTGCTTAGTACGAGAGGAACCGCAGGTACTGACATTTGGTATATGCACCTAGTCGATAGACTAATGGTGCGACGCTACCATTGGTGGGATTATAACTGAACGCCTCTAAGTTAGAATCCCGCCTAGTCATGGTAACGATAGTGCGCCCGATGTCGGGTGGCACTTTTATGTGAGCTTGAAGCTTCACAGTTCATGCCCTTCTATGACCTTGCCTTTGGGGGGAATCCCCATTGGTTGTCAATGCCTGATCACTCAGGTTCAATGTCAGGGCGCAAGATGACTTGCAGACGACTTGGTTACTCGTCAAGGTGCTGTACTCAGTAGAGCGGCTTCGGCTGCGATCTGTTGAGGCTCGTCCTTTGATGGGTTCGTTTGTTTTGTTGCAAGTATTATTTTCTTTAAAAAGTACTTGCGTAAACAAATGAACTTTGTCTTGTCCCAATGCAGCAAAAGCACATGCATAAAGCGTTTACAAATACTAACACAAACCTGCGCCTCTCTCTTCCCTCTCTCTCTCTCTCTCTCTCTCTCTCTCTCTCTCTCCTCTCTCTCCGTTTTCTCTCTCTCTCTAATATGGACGTATGGCGTTATTCATTTGTATTGTTATATTTCATCGGTTAGTGTCCACTGTCCGTTATGCGCAGGTTTGTGTTAGTATTTGTAAACGCTTTATGCATGTGCTTTTGCTGCATTGGGACAAGACAAAGTTCATTTGTTTACGCAAGTACTTTTTAAAGAAAATATATGTCCTTTTGTTAAATTTCATAGAAATTTTGAATATGTGCTGAATTATGACTATTCATATGGATTTTATCAAAAACTACTATCTCTCACTCACTCTGTTCTCTCCTTCTCTTCGTCCCTTCTCTCTCTGTTTCACTGTTCCTTCTCTCTCTCTCTCTCTCTCACTGTTCTTTCTCTCTCTCTGTCTCTTTATATTTTCTGCTCTTCTATCAACGTTGACAAATACTAACACAAACTCTCGGCCGTTCTCTCTCTTCTTACTCTCATGTACCACAGATCACACGTTACGTTTCGGATCGCCGTTACGTTTCATAAAAACGTTTTTCCCCACATATTTTCTCACTACCGTTCGGAGTCGCGCCTACTGCGCTCTTTCTCCTGGTTATAGTTGGCGGACCCAAAACAACGCAAACCCGGCGCGAATTAGACGCTGGCGGCGGCGGGGCGAACTACACTCAAAGTGCGAGTTGGAGAACACGGGCAGAAAACGCCGAGAGAGTACGCTTTCGGGAGAGAGTCAGCGTTACCGGACACGACAAAGATGCCATGAATTAGTGATCTGGCCTACGGAACCGTGCGAATCTAACTAACATGAATTGAATGAGTTCACATTCCTGCTAACATGATTTTTGGATATAGCTTCTTGAAAATTCTGGCGCGAGCCCTATCCTAAGCCAAAAGAGAGGGCGCTGCGCGCCCTCTCTAATTATTCTTCGGTCTCTGGAGACGTCCAGTTGCTTGATTTTTGCTTGAGTTGCTTGATTTGATTGATTTTTTGGTTCAAAACAAAAAAAAAGAAAATCGCGCGGAATACTAGATTGGTTAAATAAAGTTTGGTTCTGAATCGTTTTGATCGCGCATTTATTTAATATTGTGTGGAGAAGCGAACACATCGCGTTTTATGGTGGTTTATGCCGTTCATAGAGGTTTCTAAGAGGGTATTAAACTGTCCCTTATTTTTGTAAACTGTCCCTTATTTTTGCAAACTGTACCTTATTTTTAAACTGTCCCTTATTTTTTCAAACTGTCCCTTATTTTTGTAAACTGTCCCTTATTTTTGCAAACTGTCCCTTATTTTTGCAAACTGTCCCTTATTTTTGCAAACTGTTCCTTATTTCGGAAACTGTCCCTTATTTTTTCAAAAACCCGGGATTCTACCTTCCTGCCCCGCCTCGTGGCGGTGGAATGAGGGAACCGATGCGTCCGCCTCAGGAATGTTTGAAACAACAAGACAATGGGAGAATTTGCAATCCACCTGATAGACGATGCTGGGCTGGGCGGAGACGTGGAGGGGCGCGTGGGGGTCGATCTGCATCAGCGGGCGGGGCGGCGGCACGGGCAGCGGGGGCCTGGTCGGCGGCAGCAAGCAGGGAGGGGGCACATCAAAGGAAAGAGGGCAGGTACACGTAGAGCAACGGGAGCACGTCATCATTACCTCAAACTTGGGTAATTAAACCATGTTACATGAATACATGTCACTTGCGTGAGAACTGCTGTACTATATTATTCAGGAAGATAGTTGGCCGGATCAAGTTAGAAAATTGATCTACCCTCTTGTCGCATTCGATCTACTTTCTGATCGTGAAGAGAACCAAGCGCGCGCATTCAAACGCTAATATCGATCAAAGAAGCCAGCATGCGAATCAAAGAGGCCGCGACACACACTCGAGTCTTTCCCGCGCTGTCTGGCCTCTCTCGCTCGCAACTGAGTTTCGCCAACTGACCACGGCTGGCAAAAACAGAAACTAACCTCCAGGCATATCGTTTCGGGGTTGTGGAGAGGCAATTACACTATCGATTACCTTTTTTTAACCAACACCCGTTTGAGAGTATTATCATGTTTGTGAGTATTATCGAGCACTGTCATAGCATAAATGACTCACCACTCAACTATACATCTATACTCTGCGCCAGAGCGATAGTTTTCGATCTACCTCGCTTTCAGTTCGAAATACGGTGCCATAACCGTCTGCCTCTCTTGTTTCGCGCGCTATTGCCTAGAGCTGACTCTCCGTCTTCCTTTGATCTACCCCACCGCGCGCAACTTATTGCGAGCATAGAACTATAGTTGGTCCCGTTTCACAGAGGAGCTTACCTACAAAATGCTCGAACCGCTCTGAGGATTACGAGGTTTTTGGTAGAGTGGTGTGAATATAGAAGAGGCGAGCTGGCACACACAAACGGCAAGATCCCCACCAATCTATCCCCTTGCATGCGCCCACAGACTCAATCTCTATCTGTGTCTCACCCATGTTACGTGCGCAAGTCATACTTGATCTATGCACAGCATAAACTTATGGCTCTCATCATGTGTACATCCTGACGTCCAATATAATGTGTGACGTGATATCATGTGATTGTCTGATTGTCATATAGCCTGCACCAGAGCGATAGTTTTCGATCTACCGAAATACGAAGACCGTCTGTCTCTCTTGTTTTGCGCGCTATTGCCGAGTGCTGACACTCCGTCTTCCTCTGAACTACGCTTCCGCAACTGGGAGCATAGAACTTTAAATACAGTGGTACGACGTCATAGTCACCCACCTCCGCACTCAGCTTGTCTCCTCCCTTCTTGCTCTCCTTACATAGAACCTAGTTCTATGTATATGCTCGCAATAAGATGGGGTAGATCAGAAGAAGACAGAGAACAGAGAGTCAGCTCCAGACAATATCGCGCAAAAGAGACGACGGCTATGGCACCGTATTTCGAACTACAGGGTAAATCGAAAACTATCGCTCTGGCGCAGGCTATATAACTAAAGGTGTGGTCAGTCTCTTCGAAACAGCCCTA
Source organism: Rhabditoides inermis (assembly GCA_963966185.1). NCBI lineage: Eukaryota > Metazoa > Nematoda > Chromadorea > Rhabditida > Rhabditidae > Rhabditoides > Rhabditoides inermis. The sequence goes on along the minus strand of CAWZYM010000185.1, from coordinate 324,714 downwards.
TCAAAACGCTGTTTGGTCGTGTTTCGAAGGCGTTGCGAAGGGAGTTTCGAAGAGACTGACCGCCACTTATGCATCATCTTTCCCGTCGCCCTTTTCTCTCCTCCGATGCAGCGTTCCCTGCTCGCCCTTCTTCTCGTCACTCTCGTTGCTGTGACACTCGCAGTAAGCATAGCACTAGCACTCATCGAAGTCGCACTCGCAGACCGTCCACCCGACCAACCCACCGCGGTGGGACATCGGATTACTGTAGCTCCCGAGTACTATAACTAGATTACTGTACCTCCAAAACCTATAGACTTTGTTTGCGATTACATGGAAAATGTTTTAGGAAGACGCGGCTACTGTCGCTCCGTCCGGCGACGAGACCGGTGGAGATCCGACGATCCTCCAGGTATCGTAGGGTACTGTAATAGCGAAGTATACTGTATTCAGAAAACGGGTATGATGATCGTGGGAGCCAAGGACTCTGTCGTCTCTGGAATCGGCAACTTTGGTAAGTAACTTTGGTGAATTCTTTTCAGTATGTTTATCATTACTCCAGGAGCCACAATCAAGCACTTGTTCGGTGGGTCTTCCAACGAGACGGTAACTGACCAAAAAAAACCGATTAATCGATAAATCGATCGTTTCAGATTGCGATGACGACCGAGACGCCCAACGCCGCCTGATACAATCAATACATACAACTCATCTCACACCACTTTGTAATTCCATGTTCGTATAAACTTTTGTGAAAAGGCGGTGACCAAATGTCGAACGTGGTGTTTTGTCTTCTTTCCTATATTATGACTCGTTTTCGCGTCAAACCAGAATCACAACATCGTGCCCCTTTTTTATATAGTTCTATGCTCGCAATAAGTTGCGCGCGATGGGGTAGATCAGAGGAAGACGGAGAGTCAGCTCTCGGCAATAGCGCGCAAAACAAGAGAGACAGACGGTTATGGCACCGTATTTCGAACTGCAAGTGAGGTAGATCGAAAACTATCGCACTGGCGCAGAGTATAGATAGCGCAAGAGGGAAGGTGATAAATGAAAAGGCCGCCCTTTCTTTCACTGTCCTCATGTTCTCATTCGCATGTTGATGTGTTCGCTTGCTGCGCCTACGTAACCCGAGTATCTAAGCTGACGTCACTTCGCCAGCAGTCCGCTATTGTTGTGTTCATTACAACCAGCGCTTGGTTTGTGTTAAGAATAGTCACGCGCTAGAATCGGCAAAAGGCGACTGAACGAAAGGTCCCTTAGAATCTCTGCGAGAACAATGTGATGCTGATAGATGTTATCAGGATGTTAGAAAATGGTTAAGTTTCGATTTTGGTAACGCTAGCTGTTGTAGGAAGCGAGATACGCGCGCGCGCCCCCTGAGGCGCAGGCAATCCCCCGTGTACGAATGGTTTTCTAGGGGGGGGGGGGGTGGCGCGCAACGGCTGCCCCCAGCAGACAGGAAGTGCACATTCCGCACTGCCTGTGGATCGCACTAATATCGTTCAGATCGCGTGTCCTGCCGTGTGCACAGTAGTGTTGTGGTTAGCGATTGCGCCCGTTGAGATACATAGCTCGAGTTCGGTTCCGGCAGGAGGCAATTTTTTTTGTACTACATGATTTTACATAGAAATGATTTTACATAGAAACATTGGGATTGTAAATTTTCCTATCAGCATTACCTAAACTCTTTTTTGCAAAATTTATACAATGTTGGACTCAACAAGATGGGTGAACTGTTGGATTTCTTAAAAAAAAATGTTTTGTGGTTTATGTTAATGCAAATAGATTCATATGAAATCCAATAAAAGTACATTCATCATCTTTTGAAAGGACTTCCGTAAGAGAAAAGTTTGTGTTACTCAACGTAATGCAACAAAAGCTCATGCATTTTATCAATCTAAATAGTACACAAACCTGCTCCAATAGTTCAACAAGATACAGTACAATCCGTAATAAGTAGAAAATTTGTAGAAATAAGTAATATTTATATAAAAGTAATAAATCGCTGTAACTCCGTTCAGAGGCGGAATTTTGAGTTACATCAAAAAAGATAATTGTTTTTCACTGTAGTCTGCATGTGACTACGTAGTTTGTTTTGTGGTTTCATCGCTTTGTGCCGGAGTTCTCCATATTCACGAATATCGAGAAAAAATGACGATGGTCGGTCGAGTAACATTTGCATAAAATCTCGCTCATTTTCCCGCCAACTGAGAAATGACCAGTGTCGATTAGAGAAACTAGATGGAAAACTCCGGCCAAACGCTGATGTAATCACAAAACAAACTACACACTCATGTGCAGACTACTGTGAATAACAATTCTCTTTTTTTTGATGCAACTCAAAATTCCGCCTCTGAACGGAGTTACAGTGATTTATTACTTTTAATATAAATATTACTTATTTCTACAATATTGCTACTTATTACGGATTGTACTGTATCAAACTGATTTCGGTATCTGATCGATTATCAACTGATTTCGGTATCTGTTTTCGATTTCGGTATTCGATTTCGGTAATCGATCAGATACCGAAATCAGTTTGCCGACGTACAACATTTGCTGGCCATAGTTTTTATTGCGGAAAGAGCAGGTTTGTTTACTATTTTGATTCATAAAATGCATGAGCTTTTGTTGCAAAAAAACTCTTCTCTTACGGAAATCCTTTTCAAAAATAATGAAGCTTTCATTCTATTCAGGCATGAACCGCACCCTGTTCTTCTCGCTCGCATTCGTCGCCCTTCTCGCTGTTGCCGCGGCAAGTGAGGTGAGTCGAACACTGCCCTACTTCTAGTACTTGTCTTGTTAGAAGGATTGGAACACGATCAGATATTGGCGAACAGCAACCAACTCAGAATATGAACGAATCGTCTCATTCGGGAGAAGGCTGTGGAGAAGGAGGCCGAGGAGGAGCGCGGATTCTTCGGACGCACGTGGGACTGGGTATCTGATAGGCTCACGACGGCTAGTGAGTCTCTCTCTCTCTCTCTCTCTCTCTCTCTCTCTCTTTCTCTCTCTCTCTCTTTCTCTCTCTCTCTCTCTCTCTCTCTCTCTCTCTGTTTTTTCACGCATCAAGTTTTCAGAAGACAAGGTGGTTAGTGTGTTCTCCTCTGACGACGACGCGGACACACCGGTGGTAAGAATAACGAAATTAATTGAATAAAATCACTTGTGCATGACAAATCGAAGACTCCTTCTGGCGGCTGTGGCAAATCGAAGCATTTCGCGCTCGTAGCGTTTTAGAAACAAATTAGTCTATTTCCAATTGCGCTGCTTGCGCGCGATGGGTGCAAAACCGCCATGACGCGCGAGAGGTGCGTGAGAGGCGGTTTGAACTGAGGGACCAAAAAGGTCATTGTGCTTGATTTATGGACGTCAATCCGTGATCATGACACAAACAAACTGAGTTCCTCGTAGGCACACTATGCAGGTGATGAACATCTCCGCAGGCGCCACCTCGCTCATCCAGCCTCTCGATCTTCTCTTCTTCCGTCCTTTCGAATCGATGGTATAAAAGATCAACAACCATGTATGTACAGGTGAGATAATTTGTATAGTACTGGAGTAAAAAGTGAAGGGAGCAACAACTAGTTTTGGTGACTGTTTTACTCTTGCATGTGAACGGCATCGACTTCAACGTGAGCTCACGTCACGCGACAACCTGCATCTCGTCAATGCCATCGTATTTGATCAGTTCTCGGGTCGCATGTTCAATACGTTCCTTCGCTACCTGTGGTTCGAGGCTGGTTTCACTGACACTCATCCCGGCCCCTTCTCGACTCCTCCGCAAGTCTGCACCCGCTGGAGGTGGGTCCCTGTGAGACATCTGGATGTGGAGAGTTCTTCTTCATGTGCTGTGCGCATTGCAAGGAGAAGCACTGTTTTCAGCATTTCGTGAACGATCATCACAATTACTGTGAGTAAAACCCTTTGGGAGGCATTTCTGAGCTTGTTTGTTGTACATAGACATGTCCGTATAGAATCGTACGTTGTCGGTTGTTAATGATTGTTACTTTATGAGATGTTTGTTTGATTTTCATGAAATTGTTTCAGTTGATATCATGTTATTGTTATAAGGTTGTTAGTGATGCAGTAATCGCGATCGAATAAAAACAATTTTGCAAAAGCAAAAAAGCTCGAGGCTGGGATCGAACCCGGCACTACCAGAATACCAGGCTGCTTCACTACCGCTAAGCCAACCGAAATGAAGTTCACCTTTCTTAAACGCGTTATCAACTCGCAGAAGTTGAATATCTCCAAATTCGACAAAATTTTACGGTAGGATTACGGTACTTCAACGTGTTCCGCACCAAAAATGATCAACAACATTGATCAGGAGGCCCTTAGCTATCGAATAAGCACAATTTCGTTCAATTCGGAGCGGATGACCTCAACTCTTTGCCGCTCAACTCTTTGCCGACGACACAGAGAACGAGATAAAGCACAACAAAGTAGGAGAGCGCAGAGTGGCCAAAAAGGTATTGAAAAGCGAGAATATGCGTTCAGTTCGGTCTGCTAATCGTTGCTGATTGCCTTGCGCACGAAGAACTTCTGACCGACTTGCATCAAAGTGGCCATAACGCATACTTGAACAAAGGCTGTCGAAATCAGAATATTGTCCCTCAAACGCAACGAATCAACGAACTTGTTTCACAAGCTCATAACAGCGCATCGGTGCTGATCTCCATTTGCGTACTGTCATTGAAGGTATCAATCAACCTTTCTCTCCTCTGCGCAACTTTTTCGGGTTATCAGATTTCATGTCTTCAGGCACGATTTCTTGTTTGCGTTCCGCTGGGCAGATTCTGTCCGCAATAATACAAAACTGTTCTATGGGCGCAGGAACGACTACAAGCAGTGGGCAACTGCAGCTCGAGACCGTTCACTGTGGCGAAATATGGGCTCCGCGCTTGCAAGCTGAAGGAGCATTCAAGCATAAGAGCCCGGCAACCACCCGTCACATTCAGAACTTACTTACTTGAAAGTGGTACCGGAAGCCGGCCTGCAAGAACATCCTAGTGCACCAACGGAGCGCCCACCTCGACTACATGAAGCGTGCGATCGTCCAAGCGACTGTGAAAACAGCCGCTCAGGTATCCTCTGCATGTTATCGTGACCTGTCTAGTGATATGGCTCTAGCTATTTGCAAGTCGAATGGCTATGACGTCACTCGGACAGGTACAGGTGGTCGCAGCCGCCCTCTCTCGCGCTCTCTCCCTCGTGTCTCATCTGACTCCTCTCGCAACGTACTCCCTACGTTGTGTCTTCCGTTCATTGACGACTCTCTCTCTTCAGCTCTCAGGCACAGCGTGCGCAAGTCGGGTCTGGAGATCGCCATCGTCGACAAGCCGGGTCCGTCTCTTCGCTCGCTCCTGTGCAACAACAGACGATACGACACGTCATGCAACACCAGGTCATGTCTAGTCTGTCCATTTGGTAGAGAGGGGGACTGTCAGAAGAAGGGTACGATCTACCGTATCTCTTGCGATCTTTGCAGTGAACACTACATCGGTCAGACGGGTCGCCCACTGAAGACGAGGATCGCGGAGCACAAGCGAGCTGGCGGAGTCATCGGCCGACACATCATGGATTCGCACCCTCGGGAGAAGACGTCTTTCACTGTCACCATAATCGCAGTCGAACCCTATCCCAAGCGGAGGTGTACTGTAGAAGCCCTTGAGATCAAGAATACCAACCCCATCTTGAATAGGAAGTACGAGCTAGACTCGCACACTTCTACTGTCTCTCTAGTTCCTATTAATCTCGACTTCCGGTGTAGCCGTATCGATTGATCACTGGTGTATGAGTCTTGCCGCGGGCCACGCCGCGCATTACCCCGCCCTATGATCACACGTTACCCATACCACTTATTCATTTCCGTTTTACCGCATACCTTGTAACCTATTGCTTGTGTTTTTCATTGCTTATCTGTGATTGTAGGTGTGTTCTGTCCATCCCTGATGAAGGCTTAGTGCCGAAACGTTGGATAAAAAGGTGATACTTTAAAAAAAAAGTGGTTTCCGGCTGTGATATCAAATCTCATTTGAATATTTCATCAACCACGCACATGGAGTCCGTACAACCATCGATCTACAACACTTTGAAACGTATCCTCTCATTTCGTGTGTGTGTGTGTGTGCGTGCGTGCGTGCGTGCGTGCGTGCGTGCGTGCGTGCGTGCGTGCGTGCGTGCGTGCGTGCGTGCGTGCGTGCGTGCGTGCGTGCGTGCGTGCGTGCGTGCGTGCGTGCGTGCGTGCGTGTGTGTGTGTGTTTCGACATAGGATAATGGAGTGATGATGCCCTACCTGTCGAGGTTTCCACGGCGAGTACATTGCAGCTCATGTCATCTTCTGCGCAATCTATGAACGGCACCTTGACGACGTGCGCCGCGTTTCGGCACGAGAGATGGCCGTTGCGGTGGATTTCGACCCCTCCTCCATCCACAAAGTGATCCCCGTCACAGCGCACAGGCGCGTGGAGTGCGCCTTCATTGAGCTGAGGCCAGTAGTCAAGCTGAAGTCGAGAGTCAGTGTGCGGCTTTGCGAATAGGCTCTACCAAGGTTACGGAAAGATGATCTCTACTTACAGCGTCGCCACAAGTGTAGTAGCCGGTTGCTTTAGGGTCTTCTTGGAACAGAGTTTTGTTACAATCCGTGCACAACTCATCCGAGAGTATAATATACTATAATACACTTGCGTGCGAACTGCTGTAATTGTTTGTCAAAAGTCGTACTGTCTCGGGGTTGTGGTGACAGATATAAAAATCGATTTTTTTTCAATGGGGACACCATGTTTCGGTAAGGTAGAAGTTGAGCGATAGGACATTCACAGCAACAGAATCCTCCAAGAGCATTCGCCAAATGTGTATTTTGTGTTTTGTGTTCTGTCTGCACCCATGAAAAGCGATTCGTATTGTGCAGAAGTACTAACATGTGCATCGAACTTTGTGAGTGTTATCAAGTACTGTCATAGCTGAACTGACTCAACCACATCTAGTTGGTCCCGTTTCACAGAGGGCTTACCTACCAAACCGCTCGAACCACTCCGTAATGTGGGGATCAAAAGGTTTTTAGTAGAGCGGTGGGGGGCGAGCTAGGGGACATAGGGGGCGAGCTCGCACATCCCTACTAATCTACACCACTCACCAACTCACTCTCAATCGGTGTGTTGTCGTTCCAGTCGCTACTCTCTGTTCCGTGCATCACTTATGTACATGTATATCTGCAGAACTACTGATGAACTGTTGTGCACAACCTTTTTCAACAAGCGCGCGTTCCCATCAATGTGCGAGTCTTGACGTGCACCAGTGTGATTCAGTGGTTGCGCAAATCAATTGCTAGAGAGTGGAAGAATGAAGAAAGTGCGATGGAAATCGATAGACATCGAGAGCTCGCCGATTGGACTCAAATCCGATTTTTCGAAAGCGATGGTGTAGGCGCGTAGTGAAACTCACTGTTCCCTGTACTGTGCGTGATTTCACCGATTGCATTATAGCCTGCGCCAGAGCGATAGTTTTCGATCTACCCCGCTTGCAGTTCGAAATACGGTGCCATAACCGTCTGCCTCTCTTGTTTTGAGGGCTATTGCCGTGAGCAAGACTCTCCGTTTTCCTCTGATCTACCCCACCGCGCGCAACTCATTGAGAACATACATTCGTAATACATTCGTTCCTCATTGCAGTCGCCTTTCCTCGATGCAGCGCTCTCTGCTCGCCCTGCTTCTCGTCTCTCTGATAGCGGTCATCCTCGCAGTAAGCATAGCACTATCACTCATCGAAGTCGCACTCGCCGCTGACCACACCAGCACTGCACCAGGCGAACCCACCCCGGTGGGTTGAGCCACACCACATCACATTACTGCAGCTTGCAGGTGACTGTAGCTTGCACATCAGGTTATTGTAGCGTAGCGTAGAGCATTCCTCACCCAAAACTAGATTCATTATACGTTTGAGTGATTACATGGAACCTACAGAATCAGAATATTTATCTCGAATCGAGTAGTATTGTAATTTACGGAACGATGAGGTTACGGTAAAATACAGTAATACAACGCCTACTGCGAATTCCAACAATACGGATTTCGGTGGTTCCGTGGATGCGTACGTGTTGTTGGTAATACTTGTCAACCCCTGCTTGCGGCTTCTGGAAAAGTTTCGATGTCGGCGGCGGAAGATTCGTGTTCCGACGATCGATCGCGAAGAGACGTCTCCGAGAGTTTCATCGTCTTCGAGGATTCCTCTTCAGTCTCAATGCCGTCACAGCATTGTTCAGGGGTCGGAGGGATTACAGGGGTAGGTATGCAACCGCGCGCTGGCAGAGAAATGAGAGGAATGATTTATATTTTTTATTTTATTTTGGAACCTACATAATAATAAAAAACTTACATAATATATGTTTCAGGAAGAGGCTACCACCGTCGTTTCGACCGGAAATGAGACCAGTGAAGATCCCTCTATCCTCCAGGTATTTGGGGGTACTGTAGTAATCAGGTATACTGTGCTTTTCAGAAAACGGGTATGATTATTGTGGGAGCAAAAGACACTGTCGTCACTGGGTTCAGCAACTTTGGTAACTTTGATGAATGTTTATCAGTATGTTTATAACTACTTTAGGAGCGACAATCAAGCACTTGTTCGGCGGATCTTCCAACGAGACGGTAAGTGATCGATCGATAAATCGATACAAATCGATCGTTTCAGGTTGTGATGACGACCGAGACTCCCAACGCCGCCTGAACCAATCGATACATCAATAAACTCATCTCGACTTATGCCACGTTCGTATAAACTTTTGTACAATGCTGTGACGAGACGGTGAACATTGTGTTTTGTCATGTTGTGACTCGTTTTCGCTTGAAAAAACCGGAATCACAACATCGCCACTCTTTTTATAGAGAGGTGAGAAATGAGGTGACGCCAGCGCCCTTTGTCCGTCGCTCACTTTCCCCCATGTTATCATCTGGATGCGGCGTGATGATGATGATGTGTTCGCTTACTGTGCCAACGTAACCCGAGTATCTGCCTGACGCGACCACCCGCTATTTTTGTTTGGCTGTGTATAAACCCGCAGCTTTCATATCCAGGCATGACTCGCACCCTGTTCGTCTCTCTCGCATTCGTCGCTCTTCTCGCTGCTGCCGCCGCCGGGGCAAGTGAGGCGAGTCGAGGACCTGATTGTAATGCCTTGTGTAACCATGTGTACCCTGAAGCAGCGGTCAGTCTCTTCAAACTACGTCCGAAATGCATTGCGAAACGCCTTCCAACTTGCCTTGCAACTACTGCCAACTACCCCCAAAAAGCCAGCAACCACTTCAAACTACTTCGAACTGCTTCGGGAACGGGTTTCGAAGAGACTGATCGAGTATCGCAGACAACACGCGACTTTAAATTGAGTCATGATGTGCTACTTACACGTTCAAATGTTCGTATCTTAGGCCTTAGAAGGGTTGGAACACGATAGGTAATATGCGACCGACCACCAAAGAATATGAATGTACAAATTGCTTCAACTTTCAGGAGCAGCCCGTGCAGACAGAGATCAAGGAGGAGCCCGGAGTCCTAGAACGCGCGTGGGGCTGGGTGTCTGGCGGGTTCACGACGGCCAGTGGGTATTTCTCTCTCTCTCTCTCTCTCTTTCTCTCTCTCTCTCTCTCTCTCTCTTTTTCTCTCTCTCTCTCCCTCTCTCATATCATGTTTTCAGAAGACGCGATGTTCGGTTTCTTCACCTCTAACGACGATGCTGACACGCCGGTGGTAAGTTGAACGATTTCAAAATAAAACACAATGTATGCACCACTTACTCACTTACATGTAACCTCAACGTGTGAGAGGACTATATTCCTTTTCAGATCAAGGGCAACAACACGACTCTTCTGGAAGCGGCCGAGGAAGTGGAGGCGATTGAGAAGATGGAGGAGCATATGGCGAAGAAGAATGTGGAAGAGGAGAAGAAGAAGGAGGTCGATAATGCCATCGACACCAACAAAGTGCCCGAGTAGGGAAGTGGACTGCGTACGGCGTGTGTTGTGAATAATAAATATTATCTCTTTTTTAATTCGTAATATTGAATAAAGCGAAATAGGGCTGTGTGTATTGTAGTGATAATAATAATAATAATTTATACGGTTGCATAATAACACAAAAAACATGTCATTGTGAAATTTTGACATGTCATTGGGTTAAAACATGTCATTGTGAAATTTTGACATGTCATTGGGTTGAAACATGTCATTGTGAAATTTTGACATGTCATTGGGTTCTCATGGAAAACATTGGAGGCCACTGGCACTGAAGGGGGAAGGATTGATCCATTCATTTGTTGAGGTGTATTGATTGCTTGAAAGTCTCGGGTGCTGCCTCTTTTGCATCGCTCCCTGCCATTGACGGTCACCAAATAAACAGCGATACGGCGTATGTTGTGAAAACAAAAAATATATCTCTTTTTAATTCGTAATATTGAATAAAGCGAAATAGGATTTGTGTTCTACAAGTCACAGTGAGATGTGTTCCCGACAACGCAACTATGTTATGAATCGCACTGTGTTCTTCTTTCTTGCATGCGTCGTTCCTCGGGTAAATCATCGCACTGCGTGAACAAGATTAGAGAGCGGTACGCATGTGGAATTTCTTCAATAGTTCTTCACTACGTTCTTCACTAAGTTCTTACGAATGCGAATGCAAATGCCCGAATGCGAATGCCCGTCACTACTGTCTTCTGCGGATCGGGCCATCTGAAGTAGTACTTCAGCGGACGATTCGGAACTTGTTGGACGTAGATTCTTCCTTCCAATTGCCCTATCTCAATCTAAACGAGCATTCGTTAACAAAATAATCCCGAAAATCTACCTTTTTATCATCAATATGCACAGGATGGTTACCTTCTCTTATCCCAGTTCCCTCTATCCACTCATTCCACACTTCTACTTCCTCCTCCTGCTCCATCTCACCCATCTCTCCCTCTCCCTCTCCACCATTCAAGTTCATATCGAAAGCACTGTCATGTCTATGAAAGGGTTCATGTCTATGAAAGGAGACCGCAGAGGACTGTTGGAAGGTGTTTGGTACGGCGAGGGAGAGGGAGACTGTACATCCGTCTGTGTCTCAGTTGACATGCAGATGGGAGAGGAACACTGGACACCTATGGATCTCATGAGAGAAGGAAGAGAGGGAGGCTGGGGACGAGGAGGGTGAGGAAGTACTGTGACCGCAGGAGAGGGAGCACTGCTTTGCGGCGGCAGGCTGGTCGATGGTCCAGGAGACGCACTTCTCCGTTCAGTCTTCAGCGCCTTCTTCCGTTCGCGAGCGAGTTGCAGCTGTAGCCGACGACTCGCACTTGCCTTCTGTACGTGCGTCTTCACTCGAGACCTGACAAGACTCACACTACTCCACCGATTTATACACATACCCAGTCCTCTTTGAAATGAACCACCATACGCATGAACACGCCCTTTTTTCATGAATAAATGCATCCAAAACATAAGACAACAAAGTACATACATATTCAATTACTGTCAACAAAACAAAATGTGTTTCTCCTCGTACTTCCCTCCCGTTTTTCGCTAGCTTCGCAGGCCCCCTGAAAAAAACGTCACATTTGTACCAAACTGAAACATTCATTTACCCTACCCGAGCGATTAGGAACACCACGGCCCGGAACGTTTGCGTGATGTCAATCAGATGTTTCGAAAATGATAAACACAATATACAAAGCTTATTACACAACAAACAACGAAAAAGTAAAATCAAATAGAAAACAGCTGTTATCACTTAACGGTGCACGCACCGCGTCACTTACGCGTCGCGCTTTCCCGCGCGATTCAAAAAAAAACGAAAACCATATCACTGGGGTTTTGGCGTGGTAACGGGGTTACAGACTTGAACATTTCTTTTCTTGTTTTGTTTTGTATTCAAATAGTACAAATATCAAGCCTGGGTGGAGAAAATAGCGCCACTGTTCCTTTAACATTATCTATTCTCCATCTCCATGACACCAGGAAAAAGGCATGTGTCACCAATCCACATTCATTTACTAAACAAAGTTTTATCGATGCAAGCACGTATGCTTACATATACATAGCACAGAAATATTACACAAATATTATGAATAATTATGTAATAATTATGAATAATATGAATAATTATGAATAATAATTATGTAGGGTACTTACAACGGTAGGTACTTCTTAGCCAGACAGATGGAGAGGCAGGCTATGAGGGAGGAGGCGACCGCTGTCACAAAGGCGCCACATGCCATGTAGAACGAGTACGACAGGGACTCGATGACTTTGAATTCGCTGAAGCTGTCGATCGTCTCTGAAAACAAATCATAGATGAGATGTGAGAATCAGTACTTCTTCATCTTCTTTTTCCAGCTCTTACTTTAATCGATTTTTTCTCGATTAACACTACTGTTTTGAGTGTGAACAACGTTAGCGTCAAGCGTTTGTATGGCGGGATGACTCAGCAACCAGCGGACAGCATACCAAAATACTCAGTGACTATCGATCTGCTAGGTGATAGGAGCTACTTACAACTCCTCTCTCTCCTATCTCTTCTATCTCTTCTCTCTCTCTTCTCTCTCTCTCTCTCTTTCTCACTCTATTTCGCTCTCTCTCTTCTCTCTCTCTCTCTCTCTCTTTATCTCTTTCTCTCTCTCTCTCTTTCTCTCTCTCTCTATTTCGCTCTCTCTCTCTCTCTCTCTCCCTCTCTCTCTCTCTCTCTCTCTCTCTCTCTCTCTCTCTCTACTCACGTATGGAGTCCTTGTTGTTGGCTGCGTAGAGGATGATCGCAATGGCTAGAAGGGCCGCGACCAGAATGGAGATGGGCGACAGTGGGTGAATCAGGAAGCGTTTGCAGCAACATGCGTAGCTGAAATTCGGTTTTGGGGTACTGTAGGGTACTGTATATGGAATTCAGGTTACTGCATCCCGATAGGTTCTGGAACAAAAGATTGGGATACGGTAGCAAAACGCGGTGATGCGCGTGTTTCGAAACGTCTAAACTAGCACTAGACGTTTCGCAATTTAAAAGCGATCACGCCCTTCTCCCATCCCTGGAGGTTCTAGAACGAAATACTTTGTGTTACAGTAGTACACAAGTAGATATATTGGTTAGGGTTAAATGAATGGTTGAAAGAGACTCGCCTGCCACCACTTGTCGCAGTAGTCAGATCCCAGCTTTCCTCCGGCCGCCTCACCCGGCATCTGGCAAGTGAACCCGAACAGACCCTGCTCATGGAAACACTCATATTAATATTGCTCATATTGAGTTCAAAACTTATTTCAACTCTACTATCTGCTCTTCTCTATACACTACATGAGAACGTCAATACTCACGATATCTAGCGTTTCCTTGGCTTCTTCGGTGAAGATCTTCCGGCCTGTAACACGTTCATCTCGTATTTTTAGCGTGAACGTTTTCGATAGAAAACAGAGAGAGAGAGAGAGAGAGAGAGAGAGAGAGAGAGAGAGAGAGAGCGAGTCTCACCAGGAGTGAACATGGATTCTAGCGTGAGTGCCAGAGTCGCCAGCATTAAAATGCCGTAAAGGATCTGGCAGTGACCCGAACACCACATCTTCTGAAAAATTTACTTAGTGAACACAGCAGCACGCAAATGTAAAAGGCATAAAATGAATTTGAATCGTAATCAATCTGCGAACAGGGAACGCCTATCGATCAATGAATCATCTTACTCTTATCAGTTATTTTGCAATTAGAGAGGACGCGCAGCGCCCTTTCTTGTGGCTTAGGCGCTTAGGATTGGGCTCGCGCTAGAATTTTTGAGAAGCGATATCTAAAGGTCATGTTAGCAACAATGTGAACTGATCTAATTCATGTTAGTTAGATTCGCACCGTTCCGTAGGACAGACAGTTTCGATATTTTAGTCAGCTGCAAAGAGATTTTATGCATGTGCTTTTGTTGAATCAGATCCAGACAAACCTCTTCTCTTTACGTACGTACTTTTCGAAAGAGAATTGAACTATACACTGATTGTGTACACTCACTATTGCATGTCTAATCTCCTTTCGGGCTACGTTCAACGTTCAGCTTCTCTTCCACGCTATACTGACACATCAGCAAGAACACACAAACAACGAACAGATCATGGATAAGTCATTTATGAAGTATATATATACAAACAAAACATACATACATCATTATATCGAATCACAACTTCAGCGCCTAGCTACCCTCAGAATTAGAGAATTATTGCTTGAAAACACAAAGAATGACAAGAGTAAGTTAAACTTATCAATATGCATGAAAGCAAAGAATCGCTCAAAGGAGCATACCACTTCAAACTTTGTGTATAAAGTAAGATTGTCAGATCGTAGTCAATGAAAATACAATGGTTTTTCATTGTTAAATTGTATGGAAAAAATGCTAGAAACATGCAGGAAAAGCGTCGAAAAGTTTTTGCATCGTTCGACTGTAGTGTCTTTAGTGGACAAGTTGTGCAGTCAGGAGTGCGCGTTTATTCTAAATCACACTCCTGACTGCACAAATGGGAAATGGTCCACAAAAACCATCCTTGGCATACACGGGAACAGTCTTTGTGCCGAATTGAGAAGAACTCAAGAGGATCGGGAACGGGTGGATGCTCGACATGAACGCGAGGCTCGTTCAGAGATGATCGAGTTGTCTCAATAATCTCAAATAACACTGTACGAATGGAGTTTTCGAAACAGCCGCGATGGTTAATAATAGGGGCAATAGACGCAAACAACACAGAAAAGGAAGATGCAATGTATGATGTATCAGAGAGATTGAGGATCTGTTAGTTGAGAATCAATAGACACGAACTGACAGAAGAAATCGAAATGAGCATCACTTGTAGCAGTAAACAACGACAAACACTGTCCGAGGTTGCCACAGCGTGTTGCAACATCTAAAAGTAATGGAGAATCGTCGTTATTCTCACTACTCGGTTCACGTTTAGGTTAAAACGGTTTTACAAACACCTAGAGTTCAAATTAGGTCGCCACTGTACCACTGTACCTTTAAAGAGACAGTTGCATACTACGCTAGCGAAATCGCGAGTAGATGTTTTGGTAACAGTCGGTCGTGTCTGTGGGACCTTTCTGCCACAGGCCGCACGCTACCCGTCGGCGCTCTCTCAAATCGCACAGTCTTTCGCCCTGCGGATTTAGGCGCGAGTTTCAATTCAAAGCGCGAACCACGCAAACGCGCATTACTCGAACCCGCGGAATCTTACAGTGGGTGGGCAAATCAGTTGCCGCCAGTAGAGAGCGCAGAGTGAACAGAGTGCGAGGCGGCAAAATCGATAGACATGCGAGAGCACGCGAATAAGTTCACATTCAAACTTTCGCGCGCGCGCAATTTTCAAATGCGAAATGTCCGCGCGGAGTGATGGCGGAGCTAAATATTCTCTGGACTGTACACATTTTTTCCCAATGAAACTATTGTAGTGATGCCATTATCTAGCACTTACTGCACAATCTTTTTTGTGTGAAACTGTCCTTTGAATAATAGTGTGGTTGGTAATGTTTGATTGGGGCCCCAAAATGCCAAAGATCTATAAAATTAGGAACGACTGTGCATTAACATTATGTTTTCTTGATGACACTGGGAATAAGGCCGTATGTGTCACCAATCCACTTTCTAATCACAGCTCCACTAATTAGACCGTCATGCCCGGAGATGTGCTTAGGGTTGTATTGGCTGGGAGCCACGCCCACTCTCCCCATCGCCTATATAATATATAACCCGGACAGGGAGAGTGAGCGGGGCCGCCTGCCCTGACTATTACATATGTCTGCGGGATAAACACTAAAACATCATGTGTTTGTGGCTACCTTGGAGAGAGGGAAGAATAGGCCATGTCTACCTATTACGAGACATTCCCGGCTCGAAACGGCGTTTTATTGAAGCAAGCACGTATGCATAAAGATACATATCACAAGTCTTATACAAAGATTATGAAATTCGACGCATAAATATTTTCACACACAGAAAAAAGCTTTCACCCGAGGATAGAAAATGTGTCATGATATTGTGACGCGGAAAAAAGTGGAAATGGTTTGCTCTCTCAGATCACGACACACAGTGAGTAATAGGGGGGATTGTACAGGGAGGAGGGGTACTGTATAGCCTTACAGTTGATGGAGAGTACGGTAGGGGTACGGTAATCACAAGCACTTCTCGGCCAGACAGATGGAGAGACAGGCTGTGAGAGAGGAGGCGACCGCCGTCACAAAGGCGGCACAAGCCATGTAGAACGAGTACGAAAGTGACTGAGTGGCTTTGAAAGTCTTGAAGCTGTCGATCTTCTCTGAAAACAAATCATGAACAAGATTTTTAAGCCATGTTTCCTTCTTTTTTACTCCAAGTTTTTTTTGACAATTTGAATAATATCATTCTCAATTTTTTTAGTGCGAACAGCGCTATCAGCCACCAGGCGCATTCTTTTCTATCAAGTCGCCATAAAGCGCCTTTTTAGGCTGTGTGAGTAAGCACCCAGCTGTCAATATACCAAAACATACTGATCGCCAGTGACAATCAAACTGATATGGGCTACTTACTAGTCGCTCTCTCTCTCTCTCTCTCTCTCTCTCTCCCTCCCTCTCTATCTCTCTCTCTTCCTCTCTCTCTCTCTCTCTCTCTCTCTCTCTCTCTCTCTCTCTCTCTCTACTCACGTATGGCGTCCTTGTTGTTAGCTGCGTAGAGGATGATAGCAATGGCTAGAAGAGCCGCAACCAGAATGGAGATCGGAGACAGAGGATGGATCAAGTAGCGCTTGCAGCAGCACGCGCAGCTGAAAATACGGTATTGGGGTACTGTAGAGTACTGTTTATGGGGTTTATGGCACTCAGGTTACTGTACTCACAAGGCGAACAGGTTCCATGCGAGTGCGATCACTTCAGCGACGACGGCGAGTACCATGCACGCGATCACGCCCTTCTCCCATCCGGAGAGGTTCTGGAACGAAAGCTTGTGTGTTGCACAGCGTATAACTGGACATCTGTGAAACGATACGCGGTTAAGGTCAGTTCCTTCAAGCATATATCATGAGTAATTCGAAGTAATTCGAAGGCGTTTGCTATCGTAAGTACTACGAGGTCGTTTGGAGTCGTTTGAAGTAATCCGAAGGCATATCGCAACGCATATCGGCAATAGTTTGGAGGCGAAACGAAGTGGTTGGAAGAGACTGACGGCTACGAAAGTAGAGTGACTAGGTGGTCGAGACTCACCTCCCACCACTTCTTGCAGTACTCGGACACAGGAGTTCCTTGGGGCTGACCGCCCGGCATTTGGCAAGAGAACGGAAATAGGCCCTGCTTCTGAAAACACCTATGATCAACTCAATGTTTCCATCTTTTGAATCGGATGAAAACATCAACACTCACGAATTCCAACGCGTCCTTGGCTTCCTCGGTGAAGGTCTTCCAACCTGTAACACGATACTTCAAGGTTATCAGTCAATCTTCCAGTCTCTCTGATTATTGCCCATTCTAGTGAGCATGCATGAGCATGATGCATCTTTTCAAGATTATGATTATGAGAGAGAGGGGGGGAGACAGAGAGACAGACAGAGATAGAGAGAGAGAGATAGAGGAATGGAGAGAGAGAGAGTCTCACCAGGAGTGAACATGGATCCCAGCGTGAGTGCTAGGGTCGCCAGCATGAGAACGCAGTAGAGGACTTGGCCGAGAGCCGAACAGCACATCTTCTGAAAATAAAATATTGGTTACAAACCGATATACGAATATGTAGCAATGTACAGTACACAAAATGCACACGAATGAACCACGTCATTGCGAACGCTTCATAGTCAAGCTGGCGAGCAGCAAGAATACACCTACTGATCATATCACTCCTATCAGTTGGAGGGGCGGCGGTGATATGATAGTTGATAGGAGACTGGTTGAGAGAGCGTGTGTGATCAATATTTGCTCAACAGATGAGATGGGGTTGAAGGGGCGGATATGATAGGATTTATGAGTCATCGAGAAGGGGGGAATAGCCTGTGCAAACACCACATACAAGGATCGAGCGCGCGTGGTAAATTCATACAGCAAACACATCCCGAATTTCGTGAAAGCGCTGCTCTCGAGCTGACCTGGCAAACCTTTTGAGCGCGTCGTTTTATATCAACGAATCGATGTATTGGAATTTATCAGGGAAAATGTGGGCGAGCGAGGGGACATAACGTGACAATAACGTGATTCAGAAGCGAAATTCCATATATATGCGGGTAGACAAAACAAATGACGAGAGTGCGAATCAAACATGACAGCGATAGTCAGTGGATGAGTGAGACTCGTCTAAACAGACACAACTGAAACAAAACGCACTTCAAGCTTCAAAAGAATGTGTCTAGTCAGCCCCGGTGACTCCCCTTATATGTGCCTATGCTATCACAAGTCGTTTAACAGTTGACCGAGGAGCGGTCGTCTTATCAAACCGGTGAGTCACTGCGAGAATGCGCGTGCAACTGATAGTTGTTAGAAGATTACTATTATGGACACATGACGTCATGAGGAAATGCGGGGATTCTATTATCGTACCGCTCGCTATTGTGGGATGAGAGGATGGTTTTTGATGACGAGCGCACGCGACCATAAGCCCTTGAAAATAGGTTTTTGCATATCTCGCGTTTGTGCCGAAAACCATGGAAACTATGGAAAGGAGGATTCACATAAATTTCCATGGAAAATGGAGATGCGCTGAAAACACACATACAGAAAGAGAGAATAAAGGGCAAAAAAGGTATCGAGGGAATACATTGGTCTCCCGGAAAGTGAATGGAGCGACCAAATGAGAGACTCTCTGGATATTGGGTTACTTGATGATTGTTCCCCTCAGTGGACCACTTGTGCCCGAAATAGAAATAGTATTCCACGTAGCTTACTCACAGCCCTCTCTCACACACATTTTGATCCGAAGTCGAACTGCGAATGCGAATGGCAAACAATGAGGAATTGACAAAGCAGATAAAGTAGTTCACAAATAAATAAGAAACAGAATCCCTGTTTCGGCCCATTATCCTGCAGACAGGCTACATCAACGTACTATATCTAGAGTTACTGACTAAATAATAGAATCGAAATAAGAACATCCACTGTGGTGGGCCTACTGCCTGAACGCTCATCAGTGCAGGGCCACAGCGGACGAAAGGAAAGTAGCGAACAAAGTAAAATCTGGAAAAAGAGTAGAAACCTATAATGAGAAAGTTAGAGTGAAGATTGTAAACAAACAAACAAAAAATTGCGGAATTAGAATTTGTATATTTTTTCGGTGAGTAATTTACGATTTTGGACATTGAAAAGGTTAAGTGATCTATTGATATCTCGTTTACGGAAACAGTATTTCAAAAGAACGGCTTTAACTGTAGATGCTTTAAAACCGAGACGGCAGAAAGTAATGTAGAGTTCTTCTAGTTTAACCAAAAGCACAGTGCGATCAGTGCAGCAACGGACAATGCGAAGAGCTTCTGATTTAAGATTACCAAAACAGATTTGGCGACTAGTAGTGCTTTCGGAATGCGTGAAGCGATGAACGTCGAATGTATAATCATCAGTCTTATTGTACAGACTTACAGTACAATTCCTAAAAAGTCAAAAACCACTGAAAATTTTGAGAATTTTTAAAAATTCCAAAAAATCGTTCTAACTCCGTTCAGAGGCCGAATTTCGAGATGCACCAAAAGAGAGAAGTGTAGTCCATACTGGTGCGGGTTGGATGGTATACTTTTTGTCAACATTGTAATGGTTCTAATCGGAGTTTTCGTCTTTCTCGTTTTCCATTTGACACCGGGCAATCGCTGTTTGCCGCCAAATGACCGAGTTTTTATGCAAATGAGTCATGACTGATAGCTGTCATTTCTTTCCTTGGAGTTGCATATGGATATCTCCTATTAGAACCATTGCAATGTTGACAAAAAGCGAGCCATCCAACCCGCACCAGTGTGGACTACACTTCTCTCTTTTGGTGCAACTCGAAATTCGGCCTCTGAAGGGAGTTAGAACGATTTTTTGGAAATTTTAAAAATTCTCAAAAATTTCAGTGGTTTTTGACTTTTTAGAAATTGTACTGTACTTGCCAATGCGTATCGAAACGTAAAGTAATATCGAGAAAATGTGCCTCGGAATCAGTACGATTAGTGCGCTCCAGTTGCAAGTTGCTAGGAAGATATGCTTTAAGAAAGGTGTCAAGATCAGACTTCTTGTCATAGAGAATGAGTACATCATCAACATAACGGAAAACTTGGAATTTCTCATTTTTACAGACAAGAGGGTGAAGAAGACTGTATTCGTATTCTAGAACACTGAGCGTAAGAGAAGCAAGGAGAGGGCTAGCGTTACCACCTTGTGGTACGCCCTTCACCTGTTTGAAAATAAAACTACCGTACTGTGCATAAGCGCTTTCAACCAAAACCTTAGTTTTGGCTATAATTTCACTTGCCGACATTACACGCTTGTCTGCAATGTGCATAACAGGATCGGAAGTATATTTAGAATATTTAGCAGATGTAATGAGAATATTTGGTTTTCCACAATTCTTGAAACACATATCAACAAGAAATTTCATCTTTTGCAAGATGAGATCATGCGGAAGATTAGTAAAAAGACTAGCAAAATCAGCACAATATAGAGAAAGGGATGTGTTCGAGACAGAGCGTAAGAAATCGGACACTTTCATACTGTTAGTAATCGAAAAGTACATTTTGTGGCCATTTCTGGCAGCACCTTTAAGGCAAATGTTACGAAAGTGTTTTTCTAGATGTTTGTACACTACTTGGAGTTCCATGGAAAGACCCTTAGTGATACATTCGCGTGCCGCAGTGATGAAACGACATTTTACAGGATTTTTATGGAGCTTTGGGACTCCATAAATATTAGGCAACACAGACTTATCGGGGTCAAAGATAGAAGAATATGTGAGTGAACTGTTTAGAACAGAAGGGTCACCTGTAAACGGCACATATACGGCATTGCCAGAAGCCCTACCGTAACTTATGCCTAATTCAGCATCACAGAAAGAGATGTAAAGTCGCTTGCACATTACTACAAAATTACTTGAAGCTTTATCTATAGTGGTAACTGTGAAACAATTATGTAGATCAGAAGTAATAGATTTAAAATTTGTAACGGAATTGAACTTTTTGCTCATAACACGATACTTAAGTTTATCGTTAACGCAATCGAATATTTTGTTAGTGACGATGGAAATATTACGATCACTGATAGAGAGAAGATTTTTGTACTGATTAACCATGTCAGAAATAGCATTTCGAACAGTGTTGACAACAGTGGATACAGAGAGTTTGAGATTGGACACTCTCATATTAGCGCCTTTTTTCATAAATGATCTAAGGGAGTGATTAGAGATGATAGAGAGGTCGCCTGTAAGAACGTGGCCATAGTGGGGATCACGGTGAGAATCGTATTCTGCATTGCTGCAGAAACAAGGAATCGAGTCCAGAGAAACTGGTCGGTCTCCTCTGTACTCTTTGATAACACGGCTATGATTCACCACATATTTACTCAAACGGTCGGTAGCCAGATGTGTCACTCGAATCTTCTGCTGGTCCTTGCGATTAAAGGAATTAAGAATACACAACACTTCACGAGTATTGAACAAGGAAAAGAGACCGAGGCTTTCCATATTTGTGAACAAATAAGGAATTTTCAAGAAAATCGTGTTTTTGAACAAGTCTTTAGTTTTGTTAGGAGTGTGGTCAATAGACCAATAGTAAACAGACAATAAAATTTCGAGTTTTAGCAAGTTTTGAAGAGAACGATTATCGAGAAGATATGACATCAGTTTATTTTTAGATTTATTAGACATACATAGGACGTTACGGTAACTCTCATACCAATTGCGAG
The DNA here is from genome assembly GCA_963966185.1 of Rhabditoides inermis. Classification (NCBI taxonomy): domain Eukaryota; kingdom Metazoa; phylum Nematoda; class Chromadorea; order Rhabditida; family Rhabditidae; genus Rhabditoides; species Rhabditoides inermis. The sequence continues at coordinate 302,889 of CAWZYM010000185.1, read as the reverse complement.
CATTAGCTGCTTGCACAAGGGAAGACGTATCTGGCGTTCCACCTTTACCAGAGCCCCTCCTTTTGTTGGGACGCCGGCGAGTCTTCGGGCGGAAATTGAAGTAAGGATGAGATACCTTATCAAAAGGACGAATATGAGAGCGAGTGATGGTTTCATATCCTCTGATAGAGTCATTCAGACCCACAGGATATGCTGTAACAAGTGTTCGAATCCAGAATTCTTCACGCTCTTCCAATTTAACATTATTCATACGTTTGTCACTATTCACATCCACTACCTCCAAAATAGAGAGTTTGGCAAACGACCAAGAGTGGCCATTTTGAGCAAAATGTTTATAAAGAGGAGTGTTAGAATACTTATTGTTGATAGCACTCTTATGTTCACGCATACGTTGCAAAAACTTGCGAGAGGACAGGCCAACATATTGAACACCACATAGATCGCAAGTAATACAGTAGATAACATTAGCAGTATTACAGTCACAGTTCGGAGTTTTCAAAGTCGTAACATGGCAGTTAGTAGCGTAGCAATATATTTTGTTAGAATGATCAACCTGAGGACAGATAAGACATTTAGTGTTTGGACAGTGTACACTAGTATGAGTTGTAGAATTAGATACTAGCAGAACGTTTTTCTTTTGACGTTTTACTAGTATGGAGTCACTGGTAGTAGAGAATTTGGTGATTAAATGCTTGGTTTGTGTGTTTGATTGGGATTTGGCAGGAGTGAAAGGTTTCAGAGACCCTTGAGGCGGGATGCCTAAATAGGCGCCTATGTACGACGACAGGCCTAGATGACAACTCGGATATCTCTGTTTCCCGAATCATCAAAGCTCAATCGAAGGTGGCTGCATGACAACCTCAGTAGTGAAATAAGAATAACATGTCATGGGCCCGGACCACATGAGCCCTCCAGAGAGTAAAACAAATAGAATAAAAGAAAGAAAGAAATGTGTATAGATGTGTGACTCCTGCTACCAAACACTAATAGATCCAAAAAAGTACAGGTATGGGAAGGAAATAAGAAAGATTCTAATATTGCGGGTAAAATGTAATGAAATGAATGAAAGAAAAATATGAATGAAAAACTAACTTTCTCGTAGAGAGAAAGAAAGATAAAATGAAGAATAAGTAAACCCACTCACTGTCTCAAGGTGCATTTATGAGACTAGAGTGGGGTGAGCTGCTCTGTGCGACTGGCCAGGGTACCCGGCCGGTCACGGTGAGCAGCTCCGCACAATCCTTCCAGGTGCACTTAGGAAGGCATGCCGCGTTCTCCCAGGTGCACTTAGGGAGAACGGAGTCGGCACGGTGCAAGTCTCGCCGTAAACGGTGAGAGAGAAAATGAAGTAATACTGACAGAATAACTGGTAGTAGAATACATATACAATATTGATTTATACGACAAAAAAGGTCAGACGTGCCTATAAAAGGCAGGGCAGGAAAGTATAACGTATAGAATAAAATGTGAAACAGTTAGAAGAAGTAAATGTAACGGAATAAATTAAATAGTAAGAGACAAAGATAATATAAGTAAGAGTGAAAGCTGGAAAGAGACAAGACGCGCCTCTCTGCGTAGTACACGCGAGAGATCACAGTCATGTGCTAACCAACTACAAACAATGAGGAATTGACAAAGCAGATAAAGTAGTTCACAAATAAATAAGAAACAGAATCCCTGTTTCGGCCCATTATCCTGCAGACAGGCTACATCAACGTACTATATCTAGAGTTACTGACTAAATAATAGAATCGAAATAAGAACATCCACTGTGGTGGGCCTACTGCCTGAACGCTCATCAGTGCAGGGCCACAGCGGACGAAAGGAAAGTAGCGAACAAAGTAAAATCTGGAAAAAGAGTAGAAACCTATAATGAGAAAGTTAGAGTGAAGATTGTAAACAAACAAACAAAAAATACAAACAAACAAACAAACAAACATTGGGAAAGCGTGAGGGTGAGTCAGAGGAGGGAGGGGAGAAAAGGGATGGAGAAAGAGAGAGAGAGAGAGAGAGAGAGAGAGAGAGAGAGGGGAGAGAAAGGGAGACAGAGGAGAGAGAGAGGGGGGGGGGGGGAGAGAAAGGGAGACAGAGGAGAGAGAGAGAGAAAGAGAGAGAGAGAGAGAGAGAGAGAGAGAGAGAGAGAGTTTCGAATGCGGAACAGTAAAAAGGGACGAGTATTCCGTAAAATTCTATTCATGTATCATGAATCGGTCGAACCAGTTTCCAGTCACAACCACTCGCTAACGCCAGACTCGATCAAAGTTGCGTTGTTGCGTTGCACTTTTTCCATTCACGAAACGAGCAAAAAATATACGGAACAGTTATTTCAGGCTCTCTAATCGTGCACACCCTATAACGGGTATTTCCGCAAGGTGCGGCCAGTTCTTCGAAACCGACGTGTACTAGCGTGATAGCAATGCATTCCGAACAGTTTGGGAGTGTGTAATATTGACTTTTCTCAAAATCTTTTAGAGGATTTGACAATCGCTCCATGAAGTTCTGCGAAAAATAATGTTGTTCGTAGTTTTGCATTAGAACTATACAAAAAACAAATAATAAGAAAGCTGTAGTAGTACGCAGAGATTCGTTTTCTAGATTACAAATAACCTGCAACTCATAGTAAACACGTTATTACCTAACTATACAAAACAGGAGTTTTCCTTTTTAAAAAATCAATCCCGTAATCCGGCTAAAAAAATCCCGAACAGTTTGTTTTCAGATTCTTCTGTCTGACCGACCGCAGTTGAAACGCGAAAAAATAGGAGATCATAATAATGATGTCATGACTTGCTTATCTGGTGCGTAGTTTCGATCCCGTGCCAACACAAACCCGAGGACATCCGGAAATGTGCATCTTTATGCTGCATAGGAGGTTTCCGACCGCAAACACGACTCGGCTGCGACCCGCGACCAAAAATGCGCACCTGTGCTTTCTCACTAACCATGCGCTATCACGGAACTCTAGCAAAAGTGAGTTTTCCGGAAATAGCGGCCTTTGCTTTGCAATTTGTATAGTTTTTTTCTTGAACGATCATATCGAGTTTCCTTTTTCAGGAGCCGACGAGATTCTCTACAACACGATATTCGAGGGGTACAACGCCCAGTTCCCGCCACTAATCGGCGAACCGGTGGCGGCGAACCACTCCTTTATTTGGTACGATTTTTCCATCTATATTTACACATTTCTGATTGACCAGTACGTATTCTCCCTTTCATACTAATATTTACTATGGTGTCTGTCTGTCTGTCTGTTCTTTCGGAGAGATATCTCTTTTCAAAGTCTACTCTAACTACTCATTTCTTCTAGAAAGTTTCTTCAATACCTGAGAACGCAAAATTCCAAATATCTCGTCAATAGCGATCTCTTAAAGGTAGTGTACCCTCTGAATCTGGGTGTATGCGTAGATATAACATGTCATTGTTTACGATTCAATGAGTATATTATGATAATGCAAATATACATTCTGAAACAAATTAGTTTTAAAAAATCATTTGAAAATTGGAGTGAGAAATCGTAGAATCTAATAACTTTTAATCAGCTCGGGGATGTGTGCACAACTTGCACGAAGTTACACAATTTGACCACACTATCGGCTGTTTCATTAACGACAATTTATTTTCATGTGTTTATATTGTTTCTTATGTCATTCTTATTTTGGATAACATTTTTAATATGTGTTTCTTTTACGAATTTGGCGGGAACAGCTGATAGAAAAATGATCTGCTAAACGCAGTAAGTTCTGTAAAAATCATAACTCATATCGTTGCGTAAATATGCGTATCATGGTGGATTTAAAAGAACTTTTGATAAATTTTAATTTCATTATTTTTCATCACAAACAACCACAAACGGCATGAAAATATTTCTAAAAGGCATTGATAATACAATCGTGATAATTTATATTATGGGATTCAGAGGGTACACTACCTTTAATCATAGTTATCACCTAATCTCTTAACTATGGAGAAAAATTTCAAAATACTTCAATCAGAACCAAATTTGGAGAGTAGGTGAATCGACCTAGAAAAAGTCGATAGCCGCGATACCAGCTGCCTGTGACCTCATCTTCATGCCCAAATAGGCGAATGTACCAAAATGCACCCAAAATTCATGATCTTCGATTCCTATAAAAAGTGAATAGAAGAAAGATTACGTATAATAGATTATAGAAACTGGTTTCCTTTTTCGAAAAGTCACCAAATATGGCGAATATGATCGACTTTTCGTACAGACGAGATAGAGGGTCCAATTTGTAAACTTAAGCTTTTATGGGCAAAAAAGTCCCTCTGTCAAAGTTTCAGATCGATCGGACTTTGTCTTCATACAGTATTAAACATTTTCTGAGCGCGCGTTACTTGCTGGGGTCGCGCCCACCGGATTGCTCGCTACCAGCCGCCAGGTCAACCGATCGATATCGAATAGTTGGCATTCGCAATCACTGACCCATATCTACTCAGTTGTGTCTTTTTAAGAATATGAATATGTCTAAGGGGCCCGACATACTTTGTAGCGCGTGCGATTCGCCAGCGCGCGCGATTTTAAATTAGCCGAGCTACATTTCAAAAGTCGCCAGCGAAGAGGCGCTGGCTACAACTGATGCGCTGGCTACAAAAAGTAGCAGAGGAGCTAGCGACAATATGAATTAAGCGCGTCTTGAACGAACATTGACGCACGATCGTTGTGCGCAATCTCACTTGAGGAATATGATGAGTCTGTACTGAGAAGTGATTGGGGCGCGATGAGTCCCAGAATGTTGAATCCGAGGTGCAAGACGAGTGTGTAGGTCATCAAACTCGTGCGGGTACAGCCTCGTATACGACAAAAGGTTCTGTGGATTGGTGCTTGCCAAATAGCTGGCCATTGTCATGTGCCTCTGAACGAGAAGTGGCTCATGTGCCTCCGACACATACACTCGTCTCGGTTCTTTTTCCATATCATCAATAATTTCTTTCACAATTGCACAAACGAGTTCAAAGTAAGCATCTTCATCCATTTCCACTCCTAAAAAACAATGTTTGAAGTAAAAAACAACAAAAAATAAATAAAAATAAATTCTCTTCTGAAAAATACAAGCGTAAAGTAGCTCTGTTTGGGTTCATCTCAATTCAACAAAAGCACATGCATAAAACTATTATTTCTACACTAAACAATAAACACAAACCTGCTCTCTCAAACGATATGTAGAAACGTATACTTTATCGATAATTTATTAATAGGGGCTACATAATAAATTTTCGTATTTCTTATGGAAGCTTTGTGAAAATCAATAAACAGTTACAGAACAATCGTTAAGTTTACAATGATGTTTTCATTATTTTTGAATGTATACAAACACAAGAGCTTTTTCATATATGACTCATTTGATAAACGGGTTAATAGAATGTGAGTGATAGAATGTGTGTGTGCAATAGTATATTCATATTGGCATTTGATTGTCAATGGATTTGTGATCGTTTTGAGAGAGCAGGTTTGTGTTTATTGTTTAGTGTAGAAATAATAGTTTTATGCATGTGCTTTTGTTGAATTGAGATCAACCCAAACAGAGCTACTTTACGCTTGTACTTTTCAGAAGAGAATGAATGTCCTTTTGTTAAATTTCGAAGAAATTTTCTTCTTTTTTTAATGTATTTTAAACAACAAAGATAACAACAACAAAACAACGCGCGTGAACGACGACGCAAATCACAAACAGTGGGCACATTATCGCGCTCTCCCGCACACATTCCGCATCACGAACCAATGAGCGCGCGGGGGCGGGGCTAGTGAGCGGGCCTTTCAGCGAATCAGCGAACAGCTGCACAACTGACAGACGTGCAGACCTAACCAGCGAACATACTTTTGGATATAAAACTATTGTTTCATGTTTTATTTTTGTTTATAGTTGTTCAACGGACGATTTAGAAACAAGATATTGATATAACTCTGAAACAATTATTATTTTAATGATTTACAAGCGATTTTGGCGGCCCTCCGGGCCGAGCGTTTCTGCGCGCCGCTGGATAGGACCCAAACGATCGGCGCTTCGCGCCGATCCTAATGTTGAAACGATTAAACCAGTGTAATCGCCTGGCGAATTGTCGCCACGCTAACAGTGAATTACGCGAGCGACTTTACTGGCGACTTTGTAGCTGGCTACTTTTCTCATTGTAGCCGGCTACAATTCGCGCGCGAGTATGTGCTGGCTACTTTGAAAGTCGCCAGTGCACTTTGCGCGAGCTACAATGCTGGCGACTTTTACACAGAGAGAGGTGGCGAATCGCACGCGCTACAAAAGTATGTCGGGCCCCTAAATATAACAATAATGGATTGAGTCAGTTGAAAAAGACAAAATTTCTATCTTCAACGAATAACTTTGACAAAACGAAAAGTTGAAGGTTTAAAGTTAAGTAAATAGTTTTTGAGACGTCGATAGATAGTGCTTTCTAACGATCAAATCAACCTCAAACAGTTTCAAACTCCTTCACACGTGCGCTTAACGTGTTACACCACGCTGCGCATGTGCCCCGGGATCCCGAACACATCTCTCTCTCTCTCTCTCTCTCTCTCTCTCTCTTTCTAACTATTCCCTCTCTAGGTCGGTGGCTACTATGGCCACAACGATCGCGTGAAGGTGAACTGGAGGGAGGGAGATGTGGCTCACACATTCGGCGTCGGTGAGTCAAGTTGTCTAGAAGGCATTATTTATCGTTTCAAGGCATAATTTTCTTGTTTTCGATGTCTCATCGGTCTAGAATGGAATAAATTCACAACAATCGCTTCCCGTTTCCAACCATATTATTTACTTCACTGTGATTATGGTTTCGATGCGATCTTCTGAAACAGTTCTCGAAACATCTATTGTTGAGCATCGAAACACACTGACGTCACTGTTTGAGGCGTTCCGTTCGCGGGTTATTGGATTCCACCCTGGACAGGCAGATTGTGAAAGTCCTCTCCCATCCCTCGATACATTCCTGTGGGCAGGAAGAAAAGGGACGTCGTCGCCCTCGGATTCTTCCTTCCGCCGCCCGCAAACGCGTAGTCTGTTCTTTTCTCGGTGATACCAACACACTACACAACACACAGCATTGAGTAGTCGTCGTTTTTCTCTTCCGCTCATTTTGTTACAGCTTATTTCCGCCTTAGTCCAATCAGTTTCCTGTTTATTTCCCGAGTAACTCGGTGAATTAGCCAATCTGGCGCGATGTCAGATCGGATTTTCGCATGAATGGATGTAATCATTTTTTAACATAGATGCTTTTTGAGTCGTCTTTTCTCGCAATCGTTGTCTCTTTTCGATTCACAGTCCCCCATCTGATCGCTTGACTCTCATTTCAGAATCACAAATGACAAACTGTGTAAGTAGTAAATGTCAAGCTCAGTAGTCTCCTCCTCTCGAATCAATCCTTGTATATTGAGAATAGTCCGATCTCAGTTGTTGTGTATACATGTATTGTCGATATTTCGATAAATTGTTGTTTTAATTCGTTAATGTAATAATTGACTTTAGGAAATGGGCGGTTTTCGAACGAACCATGAATCGTACTACTTTCACAATCATTTTGATAGCATATTCACTGCCAGTCTACTATCTCCGAGAGACCTCGTATTACCACTTATATATGCGGAGGTAGGTTTGAAAAAAAACTATACCCATCATCAATTTGAAAATTGAAGTACTTTTTCTTTTTACTATTCTGTTTTCTCATTGCGTTTTCACTCCATATTTTGCGAAACTCCTGCGTTTTTCATCAAAACGTCTCTTTGATTCTGCAATTTTATCTGATAAACTGTGTTCTGTTTGGTTCGACTCGCATTGCAATGACAGTCGGATACTTCTTCCCTCTTCACAGTGAGATACACATTATACCGACATCTGATTAGAATAAATCTCAGATTTCGTCATCAATTTTCTCTCGTATATGCATATGGTTCCACTTATGACTACCGCCAATTTGTAAGTTTTATGTCATGTGAAAGTTTGGTTATAAACATTTAGGTCACATGGTTTACTATTTGAGCGGATGATGGCAACTATTTTGTATAAGAGTTACGAGAAAAGGAGGCGACATTATATTGCAATTTGGTCAATGTTACAAATGCTAACAGCATCATGTATTGTATGCTTTATTTACTGTACCAGTATGTGATTGAAACATTACGAGTATTTCACTTTGTATTATAGATTCTCGTTTAACAGGCATATGTACAGTTATTTCAATGGTTATTGTAACTGTTCTGAGTGGAATGGTCGTTCACTTTCCACATTCTCCCGATCATTTAAATTTCAGGGATTCGTGATTCTTTATTTCTTGAACAAACGTTACCTTTCGAAAATAACAATTGACAACTGTGGTTATACAATAAACAAGAAATATCAGCTCGAAGAAAATATCAGGGTTATGCGGGTAAGTACTAATCAATTGTGTGGTTTGAAAGAACATCTCGGGGCAACCGATATTATTCAGGAAATGTCGTGCACTATTCAGTCACATTTAGAATTTGTTCACTCAGATCTCACTGTTCGTTTGCACTCGACTTTCACCCGGTTCACACAGTATACAAATGCAAAAGAGCGTGTGTTTTGCGAGAGCGCAGACAGATGCAGTGTTCACAGCGCTCTAGCTCTGATGTAGCGCGAGCGAGTGCGATTGAATTGCACCAGGATACTATAGAAAGTCTACAAAACATAACATATTATGCGTATTACTTGACAGTTTTGTGAGCAAAAAGTTAGCGCTCCATTGGTTATGGTTTAATATAGAAATGGTTAGTCCGATTGCCACGCATTGCCATATTCGTCGAAGATCGTCTTTGATAAACAAAATACTTGATAGTGTAATATTGTTTCTAGATGCTTTGTCGAGTGATGATCATAGCTGGTTCTCTGAATACTGTTGTAGTCATTCTGATTGGGATTCCGCACTTTCAGGTTTGTAAAATATCATACTTTCAACTTTCATGGGACTTTCATTTTAAGCATAATCAATTACATTTATTTAGTTTCTTTCCAACGATCAAAATACGATATGTTGGACGCTCTTCAATATACTGGATCTCATGTAAGAAATAAGAACTTTTCACATTATACTTTATACTATTATACTATAACTTCAAAATGTATTGTATGTATGTGTTTTATGAAAACACAATTCAGTTATGTAAAGTCCGCAATCATCTGCATCTATCAAGCGGATGAACGTTGGAAGAGGATAGTGGTGCGGTACAGAGTGAGTGGATTTAGCACTTATTTGTACAAGTACAAGTACATTACATTCACTACCTAAACCACGTACTTCTTCTGTACTAACCCTGTACTACTTAAACTCTGTGTGTTTCAGTTCTTCCGTCCAATCTTTCGAAAGACAACCGTTCGCGACATTTCTGTGAGAAGGGAGATGGAGGGTACGCTGTACGCTCAGCAGTTGAATCAGCAGTGGGAAGGACCATTGGAGAAGGAGAATAGAAAAGAGAAGGCACCATTCACACCAGCCGCCACACCAACTTCAAAGTAGCGAGAAAACAAGTGACAACAGTAACAGTACTTCAAAAACCGTGTGAGAAAACAAGCGATGTTAGGGAGACATTTTGCTTTAAAAAAATTCTGTTTCGTGAGAGCGTGCGAATGTTGTGTCATTTTCAACACTGTAGTGGTATATGAATAGAATAATATAATATTTATTGCTTCTTTCATTTTTTCATATTTCGAACACACAATCTCCATCTCTATACATTGTAAATTAAACGATTTGAAATGCTGCGAGCGAGTTTGAAATGCTGCGAGTTCTGGAACTGGCATCAGTGGCATCCATGCACATTTTATTAGAAACGTTGTTTGTTTTCTACCATAGGAAGTTACAGATGTGGCACACGGCCCACGGCCCAATGTTTTCAATGTTGTCAATTTCGGCAACATGGTACATAGTAACTCATTCAGCTCTAAATAGTAATTGCCTCGTTTCGTGATCGATGGGGAGCAGGCTATGCCACTAGTCTAGTCGCTCATTTCTCATACTCTCATCTTCGTTTTCTCATGCGTAAAACTCGCATACTCGAGATCTCATCTATATGTTAGTCTACCACTTCTTCTTCAACTCTGCTATATGTATAAGTGATATGTATAAGTGCTATCAGAAAATAAACGCTATCAGATTGTTTTGCTATTAGTTTCTTTGCTTCTTACTTCTTATGCTATCATGACAGTTTCTAACAATAAGCTACTTTTTCTTTCGTTAATTTCTCTTCTATCACCAGATTTAGCTGAATTTTTACGCGTCCACCATACTTGAATACTTGAAGGCTTCAGCCTGCAAGCGCGCTGAACGGTCTCGAACTGCAGTTTCCACTCCGTTACACTACGTGGAAACTACGATTTGAAAAGCCGCGCATACAAAGAGAATAGAAGGAACGTGCTTTATTCTGTGCGGTATACAATCATACTGTTACATCACTGCTTAATTACTCGATAGAGCACAAAAGGGAGGGTGGACCCGCGAACTGGGTGAAGGGAGACAGGCACGACCACGGACCGCCCGGCCGTTTGCAAGGCTGAAATGGCTGAAAAGAACGTTACGGGGCCAGGAGAGCGTGGCCATCGGAGGCAAGTAAGAATAACCGAAGAAGACTACCGTATTCCTAATCTCGCTACCGTATCCCCCCACAGCAACAACACAGCAATACACAGAAGGAACATATATTATTGCACGCAATAAACACCTCGTGACTGGGCGTCAGCCATCAAATACAACCAAGTGGTTCAACAGCAAATAGAAACAATGAATGGATTACAACAAACACAATTCAACAGCCAACGATACGGTAAACGGTACAGAAAGGCAGGCAATGAGAGAGTCGCTAACGGATAGTGGAACACTCCACCGCCACGTCTCGTCACGCGAGCACTCTGGACTCTGCTCATCCAGCGAGGCAAGCGCCTGTTTTGTTTCTTTATGATGCAATGTCGCCACCCACGGGCGCATTAGTGCAAATATAGGCGTTGGAAAATCGCTGGGCTATGGTGTCGTGCCATAGTCTTCCTCCCGCAGAGTACTCATAAGTCTCTTGAATCGGGAGCTACCATTACCTTTATGAAGCAATATCACGAACAATTGACTTTTTTCCTTGTAGGCCGACTGGTGTTCGGTGGTCTGCCGTGTTTCCGTCGTCTTCGTTGTGATAGCTGAGGGCTCTATTGTCGTCTATCTCGCAGTTTTCCTCTCCTATCGACATACAGACAACTATGTTCAAAACAAAATTTATCTCGATTTTTTTTGAAGAATAAATCACTGCTTGCGTCCACCCAATTCAGTCACACGAATGATTTTTTTTAACTATCACAAATTATTCCTCCCGTGTCCCGAGAGAGAGAGAGAGAGAGAGAGAGAGAGAGAGAGAGAAAGCGTTCTTGCGAGTTCCACAACTTGGTGATGTGTACATGTATCAAAAGTCATATCGAATCATATCTTTACCTATTCACTAATAATGCTGCGTGTCCGTATCAAGGTAATAAAACAAAAATCCAACATTTCTATATATTATCATTTCTTCCACATTCTGGCATAGCTGTCAAAGTATGCTCTCTTCGCTTCTTCCGCATCCGATGTTAGGTCGATGCGTTTTCCCATAGAGTTCGTGATATTCACGGGCGTCACCCTATTCCCTCGCTTTGTCAACGTTCTCCGAGCCGCCGCGCGGATAGTGTCGTGACGCAGTATGAAACACATTGAAACAGTGAGCTGCAATTTACGAATCATGTAATGGTATTTGGCTACATTCTAGCTCGTAGATGTACTGTAGACTTACCGTAAGATTCCCGATTATGAAATAGACAGGTTGAATGTACATTTCGTAAATGCCGTCTCGCCAATAGACATAGAATAGGAGTTGAAAGAGAATGAGAATCGTTGTGAATGTGACTATTTGGTACGGAACGAAAATGCATAGTAGTTCGGCGGTACGCACGTTTTCTGAAAATGTTTTTTTCTCATATATACATATATATATATATATATATATATATATATATATATATATATATATATATATATATATATATATGAGAAATATATATATATATATATATATATATATATATATATATCAGTGATTTGACAAATTACCGATAGTTTGATAACGATGTCCAATGTTATTCTTTTCTTTCAGAGCCTTTTGATAGAGTCGCTTGCATAAAGGAAGAATCACTGCTCCCATCTGCAACTTTGATTCGTTTCGCTGTTTGTCGATTATTCGGCGACTCACAATAGCCGTAATCAAAAACAATGCGCTCATTAACATTAACATTTCATTATCAGAAACATGTTCTAAACATTTTTATAAACAATTATTCGCATAAAAATTAAGAAATGTTCACCATAGGCGCGGGCCAAGTAGATCAGAAACGATAACAAACTGTTTACCACACATATGGCAATGGAAAAGTATGGTATTGGAGTGAACATGTTTTCATATTTCTCGGCATAATAGAGAGCGGACATTCGCTCCAGAGCAAACAGAAACATTGACGTGCCCTCGGAAAAGCGGCCTAAAATGTGTATCTCAAGTTAGAACTGCCTAATGATGCTCACATGTTTCAATAACAGTATACACCGTTCGATAAACATTAGAGATGTAGGTTGTTCTCTCGACAAAAAATAGATCACATAGTAGAATGTATTGTCGACAGAGCGCTTCGATACATCGCATGAATGGTTGGTAAATGAGAAGACAGACGAGGTTCCGGTGGTACACCTAGAGTGAGGCTAGCAAATCAGTTCCATTCGAGAGACGGTTAGCGAAAGGGTGGTTAGAGAACGATGAAAGCTCATTGAACGAGGATTTTAGTTTGACAACAACTTGCGTGAATAACGAGAGTCGCGAACTCTGTTTGCTAGAGCGCGAATACGAACTGGGAAGGGAAAATGAGCTGATGAACGAAATGTGTGAGTATAAATAACAACTTAGACTTCGAAGCATCACCCTCACCCACCCTTTTTAGTAAGAGAAGTTTAGTGTGAACTACGAAGACGAATAACATTAGAAGAACGGAGCTCAACTCAAAAACGCTCAGAACGAAGACTTCATTGGGCACTGAAACAAACTGATAAATTCATAAGTTGATGTGAGATACCTGGTCGATTAGAGAGCTCCATACCTCCATACAGTACTTTTTTTAGGAAGTATGAATTGTGAATGCTGATTAATAAGAATACCTGACCAACTGTAAGGATAAGGATAGATCTCGAGCAAGCAAACGAGATTTTTTTTTTTGGAAAATGTGCGTGACACACGAACTATTGTTGCCGCACTGACTTCCTTATTGCGAGAGACCGTTGAAAATGAAGAGACACGAGCACTCGCCGTCTGCGCCCTCTTTTTTCGTCACAGTCTTTTGCGCAAGAGCTCAAATTTTGAAGCGTCAAAAGGGATTGTAAACAACGGATACAATAAGCGAACACCAAAATATAAAACATATGCACTATTCAATTGAATTGAACGTTTGCTCATAGACATGTGATTTCATTTACGTTCGTGCAACTCAAATCCGATATTACAAGCATACTTTTTTACACTTTTCGCGCTGAAAACGACACAACCACCTGTCCGATGGAAACAGTAATTATTCATAACATAAATAGACGTAGACAAGGAAGAGTTTCAAAAATCAGTTGCCACATCCGGTACGCGAGCACATTTAATTTATTCTAACAAGAACGCGTGATTCAGAGACGACCGAAATAGCGGCGGCGGTAGCGGCGACGATAGTCGTCTCCCATGGGGAGAACGGGCGCGGGAGGAGAGGGGCCTCCTCCACAGCCAGGGGCTGGTGGAGAAGGAGCAGGGTAGCTAGGCATCGGAGCAGGAGCAGGTGCAGGAGCAGGATAGCTTTGCACTGGAGCAGGAGCAGGAGCAGGAGCAGGATGGCTGGGCATTGGAGCGGGAGCAGGCCAAGACGGCATTGGAGCCGGAGCAGGAGCAGGGTAGTGGGGCATGGGAGCAGGAGCAGGGTAGCTAGGCAAGGGAGATGGAGCAGGGTAGTGGGGCATGGGAGCAGGAGCAGGGTAGCTAGGAATGGGAGATGGAGCTGGATAGCTGGGCATGGGAGCAGGAGCAGGAGCAGGCCAAGACGGCATGGGAGCGGGTGCAGGTCCAGGAGCTGGATAACTAGGCATCGGAGCAGGAGCAGGAGCAGGAGCAGGAGCAGGAGCAGGGTAATGGGGCGTGGGAGCAGGTGCGGGAGCAGGGTAGTGAGGAGCAGGAGAAGGAGCAGGAGCAGGATGGCTCGGCATCGGTTCGTATCCTACCAGCGTAGGGTTGTGCTCCGGGGGTAGGGGAAAGGTGGGCGCGGCCGGGCCGGTCGGCAAGGCTAGTTCATCTCCGTAGCCGTTCTGCGGGAAGCTCTCCAGACCAGCGGAAGCCACCACTCCAATCAAAGAGATGAGGAGGAGAAGCTGAAATGAACGATGCACAAATGGACTACTACAATGAACGATTACCTTCATGATGACCGAACGAGGAAGATGCATACTGGTACTGTATGCAGTCTGTTTATATGTGATCTGGTCAAGGTAACAAAACATTGAAAACATAACTAATCGTATTAGGAGCTACAAAACTGCATATCCGCTCCAACCTCGCGCCGAAATACCATCAGATGACCACTAATGTACGCGCAACCTAAAAAAGTATGAGAATAATTCTTCGAAATTCCTTTTTTTGACGTTCTATTCAATCTAACATTCATGTTCAGATCGAAGAACGACGATTATGCGAGAGAAAAAAATTGGGCCAAATTTTTATCGGGAAATTGATTGCCGTACGCATCCGTTCGATATGAGTAATCCATCACATATCATTCTAGTCTTGCGGTAACGTTCGCGCTTTGTGGAACATGCTATGCTGGTTCGAGTCACGCCAGGTGCGAACAGTTTTGCCAAATTGAACCTTGGTAACGCTATACGGCCCTGTAGATGTGCGTAATATATTATACCCTGCGCCAGATCTACAGTTTTCGATTTAGAAAAGACTTTAGAAAAGAATAGACTAGACTCGAATACGTGAGTAATAACGGTTTATTCAGATTGTTATGTCGCATGATAATGTTTTCCCGACGTGTTTCAATGTGCGCCATTCTATGTGGCTGTCGCGCCGATCCAAGCAGCTTTCAAGGTATCCTGAACAGGATAACATTGATAAATAACGCTTGAATGGCTCACCTGTCGCCTATGAAGTAATCCACGCAAGGCCAAATAGAACTTTTGAGCCCCACAATAAACACCGAATAGATATATTGTAAGATACTTCATACTTATACTTTGCGAACTCTTCTGTATACAGCCTGAAAAAACATTATGAGAAACACTTGAGAATATTGTGCTCGCCACACGCCACACTCACCTTTGCTCTGACAAAACAGAAATCATGACAATCGATATATGCGACGACTGACTGCACTCTATATGGCAGTGGTCTCCTTGTTCACAGGGATGGCAGGCGATTGCATGGGAATATTGGCTGTGCCGAAGGTATCGTCGGATAGATTCTGCAGATTTTTGGGATGCTGTTCCATCGAGAATGAGTTGACGCCTGCGCTTTCATAATTCTATTTCACAGTATTTTTGCGCCCAGTCAATGGTCTGCAATATTGCAGTTTTCCATCGAACAATACAATATCAACTCACAACAGTCCATGACATACAGTGTCCAGGCCGCGAGGGTCAATCATTTCGTTTTTCGCCGACAACATAAAAAAAACTTCGATGTAAACGAATACATTGCTGGTGTATGCAGAATCGGAAAAAATATGTAGTGATCGGCGAACAACGTGGTGATAGTGAGTGTGTTTTATGCGCAGCACACACTACTATCTCACAGCCCCCCCCCCCATATCGTTCCCCGTTCAGTGGTGAGCGGATCGATAATGTAGGCTGGAGAGGCAAGGTCAATCGTTTGGATTGCGGTCTTCTCGGGGGCGCGCGAATATCGGACGCTCCCAAAAGATGTACAACTCGTATAATATGGTGATTTTGTGAAAAGTTCTTCCTAAAATTGCCAGTCCTCGACATTGTTGCTTACAGAAAAAAAAAACGTTTTGTTGCACTTGTACTGTGAGAATTGATGTCTTCCGCCAACAGAGAAAAAGAGAGGTGCTGCTCCGCACGTATCCTTCAACCTTCAAGTGAGAGTTGTTCTGGCACACCGACAGTAAACACACGAGACAATCAAATCAAATCAAATCAAATATTTATCCAGCATCGCTTATTCATGTACATATTGCACGCATGAGAAATGGTTTGGTTAGCGCTGTGAAATGAGATCGTTCCATTTTCAACGGTCGTTGGTCACTGTCCGTTTCCATTCTTTGCGAGCATGTGTTCTCGGTAGATCGAAGGCATCTACGAAGTCATCCTCCCACTCCTTGTGTGGTCGTCCAGGTCGTCCAGTCTTCTTGGGGGTCCAATTGACTGTAGCCTTTGCCCATCGATGGCCGTCCGCATTGTAGAGTCGTTCCGTGAACTTCCATTTCCGGTGTCGTACTCCTTGCAGAACGTCTCGTAGCCGAGTCATCTGCCGAATAGCGCTGCTCCGGATCCGGTCGCGTGGGGTGACTCCCGAGTTCGTGATAGTAGTCACGGGCGCGACTCGATTCCCTCGCTTTGTCAACATCCTGCAGGCCGCCGAGCGGATAGTGTCGTGACGCAGTATGAAACACATTGAAACAGTGAGCTGCAATTTACGAATCATGTAATGGTATTTGGCTACATTCTAGCTCGTAGATGTACTGTAGACTTACCGTAAGATTCCCGATTATGAAATAGACAGGTTGAATGTACATTTCGTAGATCCCGTCTCGCCAATAGACATAGAATAGGAGTTGAAAAAGGATGAGGACCATTGTGAATGTGACTATTTGGTACGGAACGAAAATGCATAGTAGTTCGGCGGTACGCACGTTTTCTGAAAATGTTTTTTTTCTCATATATACATATATATATATATATATATATATATATATATATATATATATATATATATATCAGTGATTTGACAAATTACCGATAGTTTGATAACGATGTCCAATGTTATTCTTTTCTTTCAGAGCCTTTTGATAGAGTCGCTTGCATAAAGGAAGAATCACTGCTCCCATCTGCAACTTTGGTTCGTTTCGCTGTTTGTCGATTATTCGGCGACTCACAATAGCCGTAATCAAAAACAATGCGCTCATGAACATTAACATTTCATTATCAGAAACATGTTCTAAACATTTTTATAAACAATTATTCGCATAAAAATTAAGAAATGTTCACCATAGGCGCGGGCCAAGTAGATCAGAAACGATAACAAACTGTTTACCACACATATGGCAATGGAAAAGTATGGTATTGGAGTGAACATGTTTTCATATTTCTCGGCATAATAGAGAGCGGACATTCGCTCCAGAGCAAACAGAAACATTGACGTGCCCTCGGAAAAGCGGCCTAAAATGTGTATCTCAAGTTAGAACTGCCTAATGATGCTCACATGTTTCAATAACAGTATACACCGTTCGATAAACATTAGAGATGTAGGTTGTTCTCTCGACAAAAAATAGATCACATAGTAGAATGTATTGTCGACAGAGCGCTTCGATACATCGCATGAATGGTTGGTAAATGAGAAGACAGACGAGGTTCCGGTGGTACACCTAGAGTGAGGCTAGCAAATCAGTTCCACTCGAGAGACGGTTAGCGAAAGGGTGGTTAGAGAACGATGAAAGCTCATTGAACGAGGATTTTAGTTTGACAACAACTTGCGTGAATAACGAGAGTCGCGAACTCTGTTTGCTAGAGCGCGAATACGAACTGGGAAGGGAAAATGAGCTGATGAACGAAATGTGTGAGTATAAATAACAACTTAGACTTCGAAGCATCACCCTCACCCACCCTTTTTAGTAAGAGAAGTTTAGTGTGAACTACGAAGACGAATAACATTAGAAGAACGGAGCTCAACTCAAAAACGCTCAGAACGAAGACTTCATTGGGCACTGAAACAAACTGATAAATTCATAAGTTGATGTGAGATACCTGGTCGATTAGAGAGCTCCATACCTCCATACAGTACTTTTTTTAGGAAGTATGAATTGTGAATGCTGATTAATAAGAATACCTGACCAACTGTAAGGATAAGGATAGATCTCGAGCAAGCAAACGAGATTTTTTTTTGGAAAATGTGCGTGACACACGAACTATTGTTGCCGCACTGACTTCCTTATTGCGAGAGACCGTTGAAAATGAAGAGACACGAGCACTCGCCGTCTGCGCCCTCTTTTTTCGTCACAGTCTTTTGCGCAAGAGCTCAAATTTTGAAGCGTCAAAAGGGATTGTAAACAACGGATACAATAAGCGAACACCAAAATATAAAACATATGCACTATTCAATTGAATTGAACGTTTGCTCATAGACATGTGATTTCATTTACGTTCGTGCAACTCAAATCCGATATTACAAGCATACTTTTTTACACTTTTCGCGCTGAAAACGACACAACCACCTGTCCGATGGAAACAGTAATTATTCATAACATAAATAGACGTAGACAAGGAAGAGTTACAAAAATCAGTTGCCACATCCGGTACGCGAGCACATTTAATTTATTCTAACAAGAACGCGTGATTCAGAGACGACCGAAATAGCGGCGGCGGTAGCGGCGACGATAGTCGTCTCCCATGGGGAGAACGGGCGCGGGAGGAGAGGGGCCTCCTCCACAGCCAGGGGCTGGTGGAGAAGGAGCAGGGTAGCTAGGCATCGGAGCAGGAGCAGGTGCAGGAGCAGGATAGCTTTGCACTGGAGCAGGAGCAGGAGCAGGAGCAGGATGGCTGGGCATTGGAGCGGGAGCAGGCCAAGACGGCATTGGAGCCGGAGCAGGAGCAGGGTAGTGGGGCATGGGAGCAGGAGCAGGGTAGCTAGGCAAGGGAGATGGAGCAGGGTAGTGGGGCATGGGAGCAGGAGCAGGGTAGCTAGGAATGGGAGATGGAGCTGGATAGCTGGGCATGGGAGCAGGAGCAGGAGCAGGCCAAGACGGCATGGGAGCGGGTGCAGGTCCAGGAGCTGGATAACTAGGCATCGGAGCAGGAGCAGGAGCAGGAGCAGGAGCAGGAGCAGGGTAATGGGGCGTGGGAGCAGGTGCGGGAGCAGGGTAGTGAGGAGCAGGAGAAGGAGCAGGAGCAGGATGGCTCGGCATCGGTTCGTATCCTACCAGCGTAGGGTTGTGCTCCGGGGGTAGGGGAAAGGTGTGCGCGGCCGGGCCGGTCGGCAAGGCTAGTTCATCTCCGTAGCCGTTCTGCGGGAAGCTCTCCAGACCAGCGGAAGCCACCACTCCAATCAAAGAGATGAGGAGGAGAAGCTGAAATGAACGATGCACAAATGGACTACTACAATGAACGATTACCTTCATGATGACCGAACGAGGAAGATGCATACTGGTACTGTATGCAGTCTGTTTATATGTGATCTGGTCAAGGTAACAAAACATTGAAAACATAACTAATCGTATTAGGAGCTACAAAACTGCATATCCGCTCCAACCTCGCGCCGAAATACCATCAGATGACCACTAATGTACGCGCAACCTAAAAAAGTATGAGAATAATTCTTCGAAATTCCTTTTTTTGACGTTCTATTCAATCTAACATTCATGTTCAGATCGAAGAACGACGATTATGCGAGAGAAAAAAATTGGGCCAAATTTTTATCGGGAAATTGATTGCCGTACGCATCCGTTCGATATGAGTAATCCATCACATATCATTCTAGTCTTGCGGTAACGTTCGCGCTTTGTGGAACATGCTATGCTGGTTCGAGTCACGCCAGGTGCGAACAGTTTTGCCAAATTGAACCTTGGTAACGCTATACGGCCCTGTAGATGTGCGTAATATATTATACCCTGCGCCAGATCTACAGTTTTCGATTTAGAAAAGACTTTAGAAAAGAATAGACTAGACTCGAATACGTGAGTAATAACGGTTTATTCAGATTGTTATGTCGCATGATAATGTTTTCCCGACGTGTTTCAATGTGCGCCATTCTATGTGGCTGTCGCGCCGATCCAAGCAGCTTTCAAGGTATCCTGAACAGGATAACATTGATAAATAACGCTTGAATGGCTCACCTGTCGCCTATGAAGTAATCCACGCAAGGCCAAATAGAACTTTTGAGCCCCACAATAAACACCGAATAGATATATTGTAAGATACTTCATACTTATACTTTGCGAACTCTTCTGTATACAGCCTGAAAAAACATTATGAGAAACATTTGAGAATATTGTGCTCGCCACACGCCACACTCACCTTTGCTCTGACAAAACAGAAATCATGACAATCGATATATGCGACGACTGACTGCACTCTATATGGCAGTGGTCTCCTTGTTCACAGGGATGGCAGGCGATTGCATGGGAATATTGGCTGTGCCGAAGGTATCGTCGGATAGATTCTGCAGATTTTTGGGATGCTGTTCCATCGAGAATGAGTTGACGCCTGCGCTTTCATAATTCTATTTCACAGTATTTTTGCGCCCAGTCAATGGTCTGCAATATTGCAGTTTTCCATCGAACAATACAATATCAACTCACAACAGTCCATGACATACAGTGTCCAGGCCGCGAGGGTCAATCATTTCGTTTTTCGCCGACAACATAAAAAAAACTTCGATGTAAACGAATACATTGCTGGTGTATGCAGAATCGGAAAAAATATGTAGTGATCGGCGAACAACGTGGTGATAGTGAGTGTGTTTTATGCGCAGCACACACTACTATCTCACAGCCCCCCCCCCCCATATCGTTCCCCGTTCAGTGGTGAGCGGATCGATAATGTAGGCTGGAGAGGCAAGGTCAATCGTTTGGATTGCGGTCTTCTCGGGGGCGCGCGAATATCGGACGCTCCCAAAAGATGTACAACTCGTATAATATGGTGATTTTGTGAAAAGTTCTTCCTAAAATTGCCAGTCCTCGACATTGTTGCTTACAGAAAAAAAAACGTTTTGTTGCACTTGTACTGTGAGAATTGATGTCTTCCGCCAACAGAGAAAAAGAGAGGTGCTGCTCCGCACGTATCCTTCAACCTTCAAGTGAGAGTTGTTCTGGCACACCGACAGTAAACACACGAGACAATCAAATCAAATCAAATCAAATATTTATCCAGCATCGCTTATTCATGTACATATTGCACGCATGAGAAATGGTTTGGTTAGCGCTGTGAAATGAGATCGTTCCATTTTCAACGGTCGTTGGTCACTGTCCGTTTCCATTCTTTGCGAGCATGTGTTCTCGGTAGATCGAAGGCATCTACGAAGTCATCCTCCCACTCCTTGTGTGGTCGTCCAGGTCGTCCAGTCTTCTTGGGGGTCCAATTGACTGTAGCCTTTGCCCATCGATGGCCGTCCGCATTGTAGAGTCGTTCCGTGAACTTCCATTTCCGGTGTCGTACTCCTTGCAGAACGTCTCGTAGCCGAGTCATCTGCCGAATAGCGCTGCTCCGGATCCGGTCGCGTGGGGTGACTCCCAATACAAAGGACGAGACAATACACATGTTTTATCGAAAAAGTACATTTGTCGACCATCGTTGTATGCAATGACAGAGCGAGCTATCTCGCACAGCAGTAGCGTATTCTTCACAACTTGTCACCTTTTGACTTCAGAGCCTTTTGTACGTGATTTCGAACTATCTGAAAAAAATCATGTTTTGAATATAAATGATGTACTTTCGGTAAATTTATGTACTCACCATTGGTTTTCAGAAGTGGAGAAATAATAATACTTGTCGTTGTATTGAACATAGTAGATGTATGCGCTAGATGTAGAACGAGAACACTTATCAGTCCCCGCGATACTGACAGCACTGATTCGATGACCGATCCAATTTCTCGAATGTTTGCGGTGTTTGCACACTGAACACATGTTATTCACATTTAGTCATTCATAGCGTACTCACTGTCTGTGGTATGTCTTCTTTCTGTGAAATATTGCCGTTTTATGCGGATGGAAGAGATCTGTGCGAAGGCCTTGTGACCTTTTTGTGAATAACTACCTTGATCCAGTCAATGCTGAACAACAAATTACGTTAATAAATATCGTAGAATACTTTTGAAATGTTTGAAACTTTTTCTTTCTACTTCGACAAATAATGCGCAAAAACAGGTCGTTTCTAATATTCGATCTGCGTTTCTAACGCTAGCCATCGGAAACGGGAGGGTGTACAGTCAACAGCACAATGCATCAACCATTCAATCAAACCGTTTATTTCAAACTGCACAACGTACACGTGAGAGAGATCAAATCAAACAAACAAAAGGGGTGAAATGTGAAAATACCGGGTAAACATGGTGAGCGTGTGGTACAGTACAGTACCCTACTAAGTACCCTACAGTACAGTGGCGTAGTGAGCGAGTGATACAGTAGTCCTACAGTACCCTTTTAGACTCCAGTGGATCCGAATCCTCCGGCGCCCCTCTCCGTCTCGTTCAGGGTGCTGCACTCCTCGTACACCACGTGGGCAATGTGCTCGCAGATAAACTGCGCGATACGGTCGCCACGCTTCACCTGCAAAGAATACGGTATAACAGAACCATGGTAAGGAATGTTACACTACATCACTTCCCTACGCATGGTGTGTAGCCAGTTTGTGTAATTGTGATAGAATACTTCGATTTCCGATCATCGATAAATACAAACCCTACTACGGTAACTGACTATAGCATTACGGAGGTACGGTGGAAAATGAATCGATTACGGTACCTGGAAGTCGACGTCTGAAAAGTTGAAGAGCAGCACCTTGAGCTCTCCGCGATAGTCAGAATCGACCACGCCGGCGCCAACCTATACGGTAATAGTCAGGCTACAGTAAGAAGAAATGGACTACAGTAACCCACATCTATGAAGTTCTTGGCGGCGAGTCCGGAGCGGGGCGCGACGCGGCCATAGTAGCCGAACGGCAGCTCCACCTGGATGCCAGTCGGCACGCACATCTTGCCTGGAATACCGTATACATGCAGTACTCCATTCAAGCTACAGTACCCTTGGCGGGGACGGTGCAGTCCTCGGAGGCGTGCAGGTCGGCTCCGGCGGCCGCAGCGGAACCGATCGTCGGCATCTGACCGAACTCGTTCAGCTTGGCGAAGCGCACGCGCAGCGGAGCCTCCTGTAGATAAAACATTTAATACAAAAAAATATTCCTCTTGATTCTCTTGGTGACAGATGTTGTTATTATTATTATCATCGGATACACTCCAATTGGTATAAGGGGGCGGGGCCTAGGGTGGAGGGGGCGGGGCTTAAGAGGGAGAGAGTCGTTTACGACCGAGACTCGCGAGCAGACTGTCAGTTATACAGCCGCACGTGTGACTCGTCCTAAGAGTCAGTTCTCACCAGATACTTGATTTTCACATTTTAAAATTGCGAAATTCTAGTTTCATTGAAAAATGAAATTTCGCAGAATGGTCACATATGATATATCATTCAAAAGCAAATTTATTCACGATATCGAAAAACACACTCTTACGCGACCAAAATAACTCAACTAAAACAATATATGAATAAAACTATAACAATATGTGCAAAACATGTTTGAAAAAATACAAATATGTACAAAAGTGATAAAAATCTACTTGGTAGACGACTTCTGGAATGGAGCCATAGTGGCGAGGTAGTCGTTCACCCAGTCCGCAGAGAGCATGTCAGCCTTGACAGTGCTCTCCAGCCTCCTCTGCTGCTCCTCGATCGCGTCCAGGATAACTGCCCTCTGTCGGCGCATGTTGTTCCGTGGGGGCTTGTGCTCCAGAGCCCACGTCCGTACGAGAGCACTGTAGAGGTGCACCTGCCTCTTGATCCGGGTCACCGCGTAGTGGAGACGAGGCCGGTGCCCATCTGTAAAATACCGGTTGGTAGGCTAAAATCATCCATTTTACTGACCGAATAACGTGTGAGCGCGTTGTTGTAGCCTTCCGCAACGTTGTTGGTCCGGTGGCGGAAGTTGCCTCGCTGGGACCACATGCTGTTGAAGACTTGGTAGTCAGCTCATCTCCCAGGAAAACTGCGGCACGACAGCGGGCGACCCAGTGAGCAACCTCGGGATAGTCGTAGCGGCAGAGGTCCTGTAAGTACTGGATCACTGTAATTTAACAGAAGAGACGTACCGCGATCATCTCGTGTTGTCCAGTGTTGGGATAGCCGCAGATGTGCTTGTCAACGAGGGCGGGGGCGTCGTGTAGTCCGGGGTCAGAGAAGAGCCAGAAGCCTGGCTCCTTGTTTATGTGGTGGTACGCAAACTTGGGTCGAGGTAGAATCGGCGGAAGGTTCATCTTCTTCCGCTTATCGTTCTTAAAAAGATGAATGCAACTAATAACATGTTCAGTACGCCTACCTCATTCTGGTGCTTGCGATAAATCGCATAGCACTTCACACAACGCAGATCTTTATCGTTGTTGGCCAGAGAATATTGACAGGACTTTCCGGGGAATACAGTGGAATACCAGCGATAGATAACCTTCTTCCCGACTTGGGAATGGTCGATGTGAATGGGAAGGATGGCGTATGGAAATGACATAGTAGTGAGTGAAGATGTACTGCACTCGATTCGCTTTTGTATCAAACACATCAATAGCCTGCAGTAACAGCTTCTGGCATATCAAATGACATACCCATTTACAGTACCGGGGGACATGCAGTCTTGTTGATTAGTAATTGGACTGCGTCTGACCGCATGATGCTAGAGGAAACAATGTAGCGATAAGCTTGTCAAAATACTTCACAAAGTCATCAAAAAACATTAAAAGGGTCTCATAATAACATGTGAGACAATTAAAAACAATATTTTGTAAACTTACAATATTTTGTAAGAAATAGTGTAACTTTGGGCGTATGCAGCTCTTTTGTAATTGAGAAATCAGCTTTGATTTTATGTGCATCGTCTTTCTCTCTCCGAGACGAGTAAAATGACGTCTTCCTTTTTCAAATTGGACCATTTTAAACGAATTCAGTATCGCCACCCGGGCTGGAATTGGCAGCTTCACAGGGGTGATCACGAAAATCCGCCTTCCTCTCCTTCCTTTTACGATCCCCCCTATGGCAGACTGCCATGCCTTGGCAGCCTGCCATTCTCCTTAGCCCCGCCCCTTATACCACTCTTATACCATTTGGACGAAGACCTTATCATCATATCTTCGTTGTGTTCGCTCGAGCTTTGTTTTACGCGTTAGTTTTCATTATTTCGGTTAGAGATGAATGTCTATCACTCACTATCATTTAAATAACGAAAATTTCACCTACCTTCTCGATCTCGACCTTGGCGCGCTTAGCGTCTCCGCCGTTCATCACGTTCTCGATAGACTGCTCCAGCACGGCGGACATCGTCAAGGCACACGTCTGCGGCAGGATAAGGGTAGGTAATCGATTGCGGATTGAAATAGCGAATATTGAGCGCGAGAACGCGTAAAAACCTACCAGGATTGAAGGGGGAGCAAGAGAAAAAATCGATAGGTGCACTATAAACACGGGACCTAACTAGACGTGACACATAGGAGTGGAACATGTGAACAGAGGGAAAGAAAGTAGTGAATGAAGGTGATGAATGAAAGAGATGAGGAGACGAAATGAGACAGAGAACCTACTGAAAAGTGCGCGAAAATCTCCCGCCCGAATTTGAATTAAAATATTTCCCGCGCTGATTCGTGTTAGAGCGCAAGAATTCGAAAGTGTGTGTTTGATTGGAGCGCGAATCTCTGCGCATTGTTTTTTTTATAACAGATTTTGTTTGTTTGTTGTTTTTGATCGTATTCTGCATTAATTTACCCTATTCAAGTCTTAAAGGCGCAACGGGTGTGTCTTTAAATGGATGTATACATGTAGATATTTGTCAGGTATGGCCGATAATCCACAAAACGGCCAGAGCGATCGGCTGACCTTTTTTGGTCGTTTGGAGGACGAGATCGAGGAGGCAGCGGCGCAACAGGGCGTCTTCAACAACATATTCGGAAGATTCTGGAGGTATTTTTTTCATTTGCCATGGTTTAACGAACACAAAAAAACAACACATAGTTGTTGTGCGCATGCCATTTGACCGCACTTTGACCGCTCGCCTCACCTCAATAAATCATGTCATTGATCCTGTTCAGGTCCGAGCCGACGACGTCGTCGACCCCTGCTTCGAATGGCGCAGCTCCTCCTTCCTCCGATGTGCCCCCGCCAGCCGAGGAGACGTCGGTGGAGGAGCAGTTCCAGCAAGCGATCCGAAATGGAGTCGAGCGGAGGCCGTCCGTCAACAGCCAGAGTGGGTCGTGATTATATGATTGTTTTAAATTTTTGAAAGTAAACTTACTTCTCATCAATCACACCAGATATAAGATGGCATAATTCTATAGTGGGTCCCCCGTTTTGGCGGTAGGCAAGCTGCGAATCGTCATTATTTTATTATGCACAAAAAAACTGAACATTGTTGCCTGCCGATTAGGAGTTTTAATATATAGAATACACTTTTCTCAAAATAACTCTTCAAACGTTTGTCCAAAATCGACCAAACTTCACACGTGTATGTCTATTGACCCGCTCTACAAACGTATGATCTCAGTTTTGAAACATCTTTACTCGAAACACCGTAATCTTCGATTCATTCATTGGTACTGGTGGGATGAGACGCATTTGCATTATTTTCTCATCGTTCTGCGTCATTTCTTCGGCCAAAGATAATTCGCCTACCGCCAAAACGGGGGACCCACTATATATTGAAGAGTGGGTTTATATATAGTGTGTTGTTGTTCACATTTATAAATTGAAACGTACATTTGCAGGGAACAACAGCTCGCAGCACGAGGAGGCGCAGAGGAAGATCTCCGGCCGGCTGTCCGCTCTGTTCGGAGGAAAGAAGACCGGGCTCAAGGACCTCAACAAACAGGTTGGAATACGTGATCCTGTTAACTATATATTGACGATTTCTCAGCCGTATTAGAGAGGGCGCGCAGCGCCCTCTCTTTTGGCTTAGGATAGGGCTCGCGCCAGAATTTTCAAGAAGCTATACCCAAAAATCATGTTAGCAGGAATGTGAACTCATCCAATTCATGTTAGTTAGATTCGCACGGTTCCGTAGGCCAGATCACTAATTGATGGCATCTTTGTATCTTTTCTCCGAAAGAAGTTATGAGCGATCTCGCACACCCATGAGGTGAGAGGCCAGCGTGTGGGTGGGTGGGTGGGTGGAAGTCGTGTCCGGTAACGCTGACTCTCTGCCGAAAGCGTACTCTCTCGCGTTTTCTGCCCGTGTTCTCCAACTAGCACTTTGAGTGTAGTTCGCCCCGACGCCGCCAGCTTCTAATTCGCGCCGGGTTTGCGTTGTTTTGGGTCCGCCAACTATAACCAGGAGAAAGAGCGCAGTAGGCGCGACTCCGAACGGTAGTGAGAAAATATGTGGGGAAAACGTTTTTGTGAAACGTAACGGCGATCCGAAACGTAACGTGTGATCTGTGGTACATGAGACTAAGAAGAGAGAGAACGGCCGAGAGTTTGTGTTAGTATTTGTAAACGTTGATAGAAGAGCAGAAAATATAAAGAGACAGAGAGAGAAGGGCAGAAAGTGAGAGAGTGAGAGAGAGAACAGTGTGAGAGATAGAGAAAGAGAGAGAGAGAGAGAGAACAGTGAAAGAGAGAGACGGGGCGAAGAGAAGGAGAGAACAGAGTGAGTGAGAGATAGTAGTTTTTGATAAAATCCATATGAATAGTCATAATTCAGCACATATTCAAAATTTCTATGAAATTTAACAAAAGGACATATATTTTCTTTAAAAAGTACTTGCGTAAACAAATGAACTTTGTCTTGTCCCAATGCAGCAAAAGCACATGCATAAAGCGTTTACAAATACTAACACAAACCTGCGCATAAGGGACAGTGGACACTAACCGATGAAATATAACAATACAAATGAATAACGCCATACGTCCATATTAGAGAGAGAGAAGACGGAGGGAGAGGAGAGAGAGAAAGAGAGAGAGAGAGAGAGAGGGGGGGGGGGAGAGAGAGGCGCAGGTTTGTGTTAGTATTTGTAAACGCTTTATGCATGTGCTTTTGCTGCATTGGGACAAGACAAAGTTCATTTGTTTACGCAAGTACTTTTTAAAGAAAATTGGTACTTTGATACGTTACATGTCATGATATAATGAAACATATGGTTTCATGGTTAGAAGTATTTATAGTTTTGCCGATCAACCTATGATCAACTTGTCCCACATGCGAGTTATTCATATTGCTAAACATACTTGATGCCTAAATCGCAGTGACTACTGTCATTGCAGTCGAACACCTCTCCATGAAAATGCGATCTTGAATACATATTGCGATAAATATTGCTATACACATTTAATTTCCCGTGGCGGTTGCAGTACTGGATGCCGGACTCGACGGGGAAGGAGTGTTTCGAGTGCGAGGAGCGGTTCACGGCCTTCCGCCGCCGCCACCACTGCCGCCTGTGCGGACAGATATTCTGCGCCCGCTGCTGCCACGTCCACGTACCCGGACAGTTGCTCGGTGGGGGATTGTTATTTTGATTGCAGTATTTGTATTTTAATCAGGCGAGAGCTGTCGTTAGTCTTCCTTCGACCCTCTCCGCAGAGTATTCTTTTGATTTGGGAGGCTAGCTTTACCTTTATGTATTTAAAATATTTCAGGCTACACTGGCGATCTGCGCTTGTGCCTGCACTGTGCCAAGATGGTGGCGCAGTACCTGCCGGAGTCGATGGATAGGGAGGGAGATGAGGAGGTAGGGGAGAGAGAGGAGGGGGAATAGAGAGAGAGAATAGAGAGAGAGAGAGAAGAGAAGAGGGAGGGAGATGAAGCAAGAGGAAGACGGAGAGACATCCATGTGATGTGAAGATATGTTTGATAATTGCAAGTGTTCTTATTAGTGCATTTGGGTTTGGACAAGGGGGAGGGGCTAGAAAGAGAGATGTATTGCAGAGTGGCCTGGGCCTCGAGGAGGAGCCTCCGATTCCCCCTCTCGGCGCTCCTTCTACTATCAATGCCGGCATTGCCACCGTGTCCAATGGTGGGTTTTGATTTATACACTGTTTGAATGTATTCGTTGATCAGAGAATGGTAGGGTAAGTCTGTATCGAGTAGTTTGATGTATTGTCGCGAGGCGAGAGTGACGTGATGCGAGTGAAAGAGTGTACCGCATGTCTTCTGATCTCTGCCAGTCTCCCGCTGCGCTGTTCGTTATTCGATGTTCTCCGCCCACTAGTTATGTTCAAGTTCAGCTTTCTTATTTAATGGTTTTGATCTGATTCCTGATTTGACCGTAAGTACGTTACATTACCATGCTTCGCCGCTGGAACTCTAAGCGTAAGCGTGAAACCTATTCCTACTATATCTCTAAAAGCGTCACCACGACAGGTATTGTTGTTTGGATGTTGGGGTTGCGGTGTTGACAGGTATTGTTGTGTTGACGTTGCCACTTGCCCTGCAGGTCCTTTGATGTGGTCGGGTCGACCGGGCGACATTGCCGCGCAGCACCAGCAGCAAGACGAGAGGAAGGTGGGCGGGAGACGGAGTTGTGATGAGGGAATAGACAGACTTTTCGCGTGTAGTTGTGAATTGTTTTCATGATGTGTAAAAACTTATGTTTCGCGACTTCTACTAATGTTGTCCGAGTTTTTTATTGTTCAATTATTCGCTAATTCTGGTTCGTTGCAATCACAATGCCTATTTGAGGACTCGTTCTCGCTGCCGCCGGCCGCGTACCGCCCGCCGGCGATGCTCTGCGTAGAAGAGCTCATGATGCAGGTGGGGTTGGGCAAGTATTCGTGATTCTCCCTGCGTCCTGCCGCGTCTCTCATTTTCCATTGTAATACTCCTTTTTGATCCATTGATCCATTTCCCACGCTTTTGATCCATTTCCCACGCTCTCGCTCTCTCGCTGGCGCTAGTTTCACTCTCATCGCGAGTTGCAATGATTTATGCGCCTCGCCCTCTGTCACTCTTTTTTGGTTTTTGGGGTGATCGGTGTTAACTGTGATAACTGTGATAGTGGTAGTGGACGATGGTAGAGCTGCGTTTGCCACTCAAGAAGCGGCTCCGCTTGCCCAGTATTCATGTTACGAAGCCTTCCATACCTTCTATCCACATTCCCAACCCGATAGCCTCACTTCGCTCTGCGTTTCATCAAAGAAGGAAGGTATTTGGTTCGTAGTTCGTACGACAAGACCATTGAACGACTGATTCACTTTTCATTTTATTTAAGTTGTGAAACATACATTTTATGTTTGTAAAATACCTCTTTCGTTGCCTTTACTCTGTCAATCAATCAATCAATCATTTATCCAGACTCGCTATATCCTGACTATACAACAAGTGCATACGGTACACCACAAGGGCTAAGCGCTGGGAGAAACACAGTTTAGCAACGGGGATGGTAGAATCGAAAGTCGAAAGTCGATATTTGATCGATATTCAGTCGATAATCATTCGATTTCCTTTCCATAATCCATTAGAACTAGATACCATTCTAGACGATAGTGGGGCTCCGGATCTTCCTTTCCTTCCATTATAATCCACAATAGTAACTCCGCGGGCTAGGAAGACAGCGTTCTCATGAGCTATTCCCCGCCTTGCTCAAGGGTACTGGGGGAAGATATTAAAAAAATTTATTTTACTCTGTACATTACATTACATACTTTATCCACCAATTCTCTTGCAGCACTCTGGCGGCGGTAGCAGTGGCAGCAGCAGCGGCGGGGGAGGAGGAGGAGGGATGGGAGGCGGAGGGGGTGTGAACGGCTCGAGCGACTCGCAGCCCGCCCGCATGCCCTCCCTCTCAGTGGGGAGTGCGGCCGGGGGAGCGGCAGGTGAGTAGAAGCAGCTAGCAGTCGATTGGATTTACTATCGATGTTTCGTGGAATAGAAAGGTGCCCATTGTGTTTGGCACATAGTATTGGTAGTGAAGAAATGAAGAAACATAGTTTTCATGGGATTGTGAACGATATTCGATCTCGATTCGATCTTGAGAAAGGATTGTAAATAGTGCCAATAGTGATCGAATCCTCGAGAAACGGATGAGATAACCTCCTCGAGTGTTGTGTTTGCAGGGGAGGAGGAGGAGAGCGGTCCGGACTGGCTGAGGAACATGGACGTCACCAGCGTGCACTCGAGCGAGGTGGGCAAGGGAGAGAGAGAGAGAAAGTATGATATTGCATTTGATTATAGTTCTATGCTCGCAATGAGTTGGGCGCGGTGGGGTAGATCAGAGGAAGACGGAGAGTCAGCTCTCTGCAATAGCGCGCCAAACAAGAGAGGCAGACGGTTATGGCACCGTATTTCGAACTGCAAGTGAGGTAGATCGAAAACTATCGCTCTGACGCAGCTTATATCCGAAATTGTTGCATGTGAACGATAAAATTAGTGGAAATGGTATTGTTTTGGTGCGATGCTAACAATGCGATGTTATGCGATGTTGCGTAGATTTCACATAATCGAGTGCATTGCAGAACAAGTCTGCGCTGCCGTCCCGCCAGTCGTCGGCGGCTCGATTCGACGTGCCCCACTCGCTAACAGACTGCGCAGTGCTGGACAGGGAGAAGGGGCAGGAGGAGAAGGGGAGGGAGGGCGACAGGGTTGGTAATGGGTGGGAGGTGGGGAGTGGTGTGAGAGGGGATGAGTTAGTGGGAAGAGCAGGAGGAGAGGAAGGATGGTAGAGTGAGTTGGAGTGGGAGGGGAAGCGAATGAGTGAGTGAGGGGGAGGGGAGAGTGGGAAGAGTAGGAGGAGAGGAGGAAGATGAGAGTGAGTGAGTGGGAATGGGAAGAGTAGAAGGAGAGGGAGGTAGGGGAGGGGGTGAGTGAGTGGGAGGGGATGTTGGAGTGGGAAGAGAAGAGAGGGGCGACAGGGTGGGTGGAAGAGAGGATGAGAAGGTGATGTCTCTCCTTGCAGTCTTCCCCTTCGACGCAGCGCAAGCAGACACTGGCTGCTCGTTTCTCTCAGTCGCCGCCGTTGTCTCCCAATAGGGTGCGTTCTTCAGTATTCCTGTTTCGATGATTAGGTTAGGTTGAGAAAATACTTATAATTAACGCTGATTTTGCTGTGTGTTTACATAGATTTGTTGGTGCGTACATGTAACATGTCACACATATTAGGGTCATGTCACGATTGTGGCTTATGATATGGTTGAGAAAGGGATTGAACAGTGTGCTTATCTCACTGTTTACGTAGATGTTGTTGCGTAGATTTGGCGGGTGATAAGTTGTCTGTGTTTGATTGCATGTACTGTTCCAGCAGCGTCTGTCGGATGATGCGGGTGCGGGAGAGGGGGAGGACGACGTGGAGCGGGCGTTTGCGAGGCGGACAGAGAGACTGCTCGACTACCTCATGCAGAGGGAGAGCGTCGATGCACACAGGTGAGCAGTTTGCTCGTACTTTCAACCAATCGTAAGCTGTGTCGTTGTCGATAGTCTATACTTTTTAAAACGTTTGCTAACTACTGTAGATGGAAGTCGGAGCTGTTGCGCGTCTCGCAGCGTATCGCGTCGACGGTGCGCGTGGATGTGTGTCGGCGGAGGGACAACATGAACATACTCACATATGTGCACGTCAAGAAGTTGGTGGTGGATGAGGAGGGGGAGGGCAAGGAGCGAGGCGACAAGCCGAGTGCGGAGGTGGGTGACTGTGACGTTGTATGTGTTATATTTGGGGTTTGGTTTATGGGGAGTTCACTCTCTGTTTGCGCAATGGACTAATCAGTGACTGTGAGAAACATATTTATTAAAATGCTAAGACAAGACGAGAAGCAAAGGTTAGATTAGACTGAGGTCCTTGGGGGTGTGGCGGTTCCTCTTCTCTCTATCTCTCTCTGTGCTCTCTCCTCTCTTTCTATGCTGGCGAGTGATTGTTACATCCACTGCCAATGATCTCGCGCACTCACACGCGACATATGTATACTGTGTGTTGATGTGCAAGTGAGATGATGGAGTATGGAGTAAATGTCTATGTAACCGTACTGGATAGTCCACCCATTGTTCATGTTTTTCAAATGTGGTTATATCTAATTGTTGAATCTTAGATATCAGTATTGTTGCACATGAAACTACTTTTTGTGTGAGTACAGTACTGTGTGCAACTGTGCTGGTTGCAGATTGTGTGGGGTGTGGTGTGTTCGGGCTCGCTGGCGCACCGCTCGATGGTCGAAGGAGAGCTGCACGCCGCGTCCGTAATGATTGGTGAGGCACATCTCTCTCTCTCTCTCTCTCTCTCTCTCTCTCTTTCTCTTTCTCTCTCCCTCCCCCACGAAAGATATGTTGTTGTCAGTGGCTGGTTCCATCGAGTACGAGCGCGCCGGCGGCCGCCTCACCGCACTCGAGCCCATTCTCTGCCAGGAGGCGGAGTTCCTCCACAAACAGGTATGGACTGGATCACTGGATGACCTGCTTGCTGTTATTGTTTACTATTGTAGCATGGACTCCATCCTCCTGAGCTGTACCCCCGATTGATTGTAGCATGGAACCATTGCCGAAGCTGTGTGTGTGTGTGCCCCTCATGATTCTGTTTTAGGTGGAGCGCATCCTGTCCCGCCGTCCGTCTCTTCTCCTGGTGGAGCGGGGCGTGTCGCGGGTGGCGGCCGAGCTACTCCGCGCCGCCGGAGTCAGACTAGTCATAGGGGTGGGTAGGGGGAGTGTACATTCCAATCATAGTACAACAAGAACGTTGTTATTTAGTTGTCCATGAGCAGTGAGTCTATGAGTTACCAGTCGAGTAATGAGTGTATGTTGAGGTGCGCGGTCGTAATTCTGATTGTAAAGTACGTTCTCATTTAGTTGTCTTGAAAGCGGTTATCATGGTTTTTTGTTTGCGTGAAGCAGTAACGATGCGGCTTGTGTGCAGGTGCGCGGTCGTGTGCTGCAGCGGGTGGCGCGATCGACCAACGCCGACATCCTGCCCTCGTCCGACGCGCAGCTCATCCAGCAGAACATTGGTGGGTATTATTAGAAGAGGCTGGAGCACGGCCCGGATAGTTGCACTGCGCGCCCCACAGAGAGAGCGGCGCGCGCACAGGCCGCTTTGCGAGTGAATGGGCGCGTAGCGATTTCAGTGAAGAAATTATCGCGCTCTAGCGTTTGCTGGTAATTCGCAGTGGAGCTGG
Source organism: Rhabditoides inermis (assembly GCA_963966185.1). NCBI lineage: Eukaryota > Metazoa > Nematoda > Chromadorea > Rhabditida > Rhabditidae > Rhabditoides > Rhabditoides inermis. The sequence continues at coordinate 268,768 of CAWZYM010000185.1, read as the reverse complement.
CGCGTCGCGTGCTTGCGGAGCTGTCAGTGCGAGCGCCACTGTCCACTGTGCAACTATCCAAACCGTGGGAGACGAACTACAGTGTCATGTTCCAAGTGGCTGTCCCGTAGATGAATGGCGGTAGTTTGAAGGCAATTTTATGTGTGTGTTTCTCTTGTAGGTTTCTGTCCCCGCTTCCAGCAGCGCACGGTGCGAGTCAAGGGCGGCCGGGAGAAGACCCTGCTGGTCGGTTGGATGCTCGCTCATTTTATTATTGTTTCTTTTTTCTTTGTTTGTGCTCATTTTATTTTATCTTGCTTATTCTTTTTCTTTAATATGATTATTTCCCTTCACTTTATAATTGTGTGTGACAAATGTTGCTTATAGGTGTTTGACGAGTGTCCGGTGGATCGGGGCTGCACCGTTCTGCTCCGCTCCAGGTGCGTGTTTTTCAGAGAAACATGGCACATTTTCGAGTATTACACACTCTAAACGCACTGTATATTGTTAAAACGGTCTTTCGACACAGCATGACTTATTGTGACACTAATTTTTCGAAACGTATACATATGCATACTCTGTGTCTGTGGTTGCAGTTGTGCGTGGCGTTTTTGTTTTAAGTCTCTGTTTTAATTATCATTTTTTGGCTAAGAGCCACTGTTGAAAAAAAGAAATTGTGGAGTCAAATGTAGTTGTGCATTTACATTTACCCTGAAACGTAGGTGTACAACAGTGCATATCTGACATATTGTGGCACTAGTTTCATGTGTGAATTTACATTTACTCTGAAACATATGTAAATGTGTCTGTGCTTGCAGTTGTCCCCGCGAGCTGCGCGCAGTGAAGCGCATCCTCCGCCACATGGTTGCCGCCATCTACTCGGCCGGACTAGAGAGGGCATATCTGGGGGTGAGTGTTGGTTACTGTAGCGTTTCACTATGCGACCAACCTCGCATCCCCAACTCGTTCGAATGATAGCAACAAAGATTAGAGCAAATGTGAAGTTAGTTATAGCGTGATAGTCGTGTCGTCATTTTTTTGTGATGTAGCAGAGACAGTGTTGTGTGATATAGATATACGTGTTGAAGTTTGTTTATCAGCATCTCTCGAGTACAAGTCGCTAGCGGCTATCTCTCGAGTACAAGTCGCTAGCGGCTTACAAAAGGATGAGATGACGTGTCATACTTTTGACTTGCAGCTGTTCGACATCCGCCTGGCGCACCAGATGAGCACGTGCGAGGTCTGCGAGGCGAGGAACGAGACGATCGAGGAGCAGAACAAGGTGGGTGAAAAGGTAAAGGTCTTCAAAGGTAGCCCCCGGTTCAAAAGATTACTCTGCGGAGGGGTCGAAGGTAGACTATGACACAAGAATTGAAATTGTGGCACTCCTGTTTGTGTTTGTGTCCAGGTTCATTATGGTGCTGTTACGTTCTGTTTCTCTTTCCTCAATCCTTAGAGGGTCGTTCTACCTGTATTGAAAGTTTGAGACTCCCTATGTTCCCTATGTGTCTATGTGCTTAGTTTTTTTTTACCGTTTTGAGATCTTGAACAACAGTTCATGTATCGTTCGTAAAATGACTGTCATGTTTGCAGTCGCCGTTCGAGGATGCTTTGGCCAAGGCGGTGCTGTCCGTGTCTCCATTCGTGGAGTTCGAGGCCCCGTTCCTGGAGACAGAGAGGGGCCGGAGCTGTCAGCTGCTGCCCTACTTCCGACAGCCACTATACAGGTCTGTTGTTGTTGTTGTTGTTGTTGTTGTTGTTGTTGTTGTTTACATGTCGTTTTCAGGCATGGCACTCCGGAGTCGTTTGAGGAGCAGGCGGATAGTGAGAGAGCCGAGGAGGACGCGTGGCAGAGGCGGCATGAGAAGGTTTGTATTTTGTTGTTTTTTAGTCCATTTTTTTGCCTAAAGCGCCATCAATTACATGTGGTTACATGTATGCGCTTATAGATTCGCTTTGAAACATAGTTTTTATGATTTTAAAAACAAAACACCAGATTATATGGTAGCGGTGTAGATTGCGTCGCTTCCTCCAAAGTAGATGGTGCGTCCGTCGCTGGTCGCGTAGTCGATGGCTCGCTCGGGTACCTCGAGGCGCAGCTTGCTCCACACCATCGTGTCAGTGTCCAGGCACCACGCCGATCCGTCGAACCGAGTGTCGCTCATTCCCACTAGTAGAGAGCCGGCGACGTGGATCCACCGGCTGCCATCCGCCACCGTCAGAGCAGCGCCAGTGAACTGGAACGGCGGACGGGCGCTGTCGGGCTGAAATGAAATGAATTTACCATAGAAATCGAAAGTAACATCTTTGACCATCCAAGCGATTGAAAGTTGGAGGTCAAGTACAGTATGTTTCAAAAATACAATTGATAATCTCAATTGATAACCATATTCGTGTAATAGTAGTAAATTGCGGTTATAAATGATACTTGGTAGGTTACTCACTGGAATGTTGGCCTCTTTGACTGTGTTGTCGTCGAGGTTGCACTGGATGAAGTGTGCTGGCTGCCAGTTGAATTGACACCCGCGCACTCCATACGCGATGGTGAGACGGGTGCCGTGAACGCGCGCCGATAAGGCGAGACCGCGCTGCAAATGGATTCACAGGTGTTCACTACTTTCACATCGAACTTTTTTATGCCATTCGACTTCACTTCGATCCTCTGTTAATTGAAAGAGCGATTGGTTTTGGACTCGTGGAGAGAGTGGTTTTAAATCAACAGCATATTTCACGTTTTCATGTGTCTGAGTAGCAACTCACAGCAAACGCGGACTCGTCCTCGCGTGTGTCGATGTTCATGACGTCAGTGATGGTACAGGTGGAGAGATCGAGGCGATGCAGACGGTGTCCGCACATGTTGGACACGATGTATCTGTGGGAGTGGGTAGGTTTGTTATATGATGGCAACACTACCTCACAGCTCCGCAGTCTCCATCGGCGAGAACCATGGTCACGCGAGAGTTGTGCTCCGTCTCGCTTTTGAGAACGTGGCACTGAATACGGTATCAGATTTATTAGATGTCTTTTTGCGTGATAGTTCAAAACTGGACACTGTTACTAGTAACTATTTTTAGTTTTTGTGTTTATTCGGTACGAGCCAACCTTGTTTTCCATCGGCACCTGCTCGAAGCCCTTGCCTTTCCACTTGTGCATGGATGTGAACTCGAGTGTGTCGTAGTTGGTGTAGAGTAGCACATGGATGGCGTTCTCGTGCACGAACACTATCTCCCCCGTGTTGTCGCAGTTTGTGATATCCGGGTACTCGAGCGTCTCCCACTCCCTCGTCTCCAAGTGGTAGATGCACACGTAGCCGCCCTTGAACAGCACCCGCTGCGGCCAGTCGTAGTGCGTGCGCTCGTACACTCAATGGGCAGTGTTAGAATCGGAATCTTCTCCAGAAGCCGCAGAGTGTGACATGCTTTACCATACAGGATTATGGAAGTGTTCCATTTATAGTCACTACGAATCACAAATGGCAAAATTTGACTTACACCGTCGATTGAATAGGTAGAGCTTGTCTCCGGCCTTGACCAGACAGTGGTCGATAGCTGCGTTTGCTGGCAGAGGAATCGACGAGGTTAGAATGGCAGGAGAGGACATGGTGAGCCTGTATGGGAACAGTGAAACGGAAGAAACAACTAACAGTCATAAGATTGCGTGCTATCGTGAACGTTTCGGTGCTATGTGCATTTGTTTGTTTATGGTCCACCCGCCTCTGTGTGATACGAGTGGGCCGAAAAAGGAAAGAGAGTGGTGTTGACAACAACGTGTTAGTGTTTCAAGAAAGCGTATTGCAAAGCAAATTGGCACGATCTCAAATTCGTTTTAATGTTAAAATAATATAAATGACAATCATACGTAGAATCATAATCACTACACAATGGCACACGAAAAACGACGTAAACTGAAAGTATGTAATATAATTGCAACTGAACACTGTACACTTTCTTATTGACTGGATTGTGAGCAACGTACGCTTTGTCTTGTACGGCTAGTTAAACGGCTAATTAAATAACTAATTAATTAACTAAACGAATAATTATGAGCATGTGGTCATTGATTCATAGAGAAGGTATTATATTTCATTTTGAAAAAAAAACATTTCAAAAAGTCAATCTCAGGTTCACAAAGTTGTTTGGGAAGAGTGATTGATGTCTCTCTTCAGATGGACGTGCCGTCCGCGCCCCGTCATCCCTTTGCCGTATCCACGACTGTGACAGGAGGAGGGGATGAGCAGAGTGAGGTGAGCATATCTTCTCAAAAGCGATCAGAACCAGCAATGTACGTGTGTAGATGAGTTCATGATGAAACATACCGTGTTCAGATAATATTATTTGAACAGACTAGATGTGTTTGTATGAGTGTTGGTCGAAACGTATTCAGTATGTGTTTTCAGGACGACTTTGGGGTGAGATTTGTTTCTTCCTTTGGTCTTTCACGGATTGGGAGGAATGGACATTTTCACTCACAAAAAGTTGAGATTATTGAATTCACTGGATGTGTTTGATGAGTATTGGACTGAAACGTAGACTGTCTGTGCTGAGGGCGACTCTGAGGTATAACGTTGGCTTTTCTAGCATACCGCAAACAGTTGATATTATTTATTATAGACATTTTATTGACTAATTATTGAGCACAGAGTGAGAGTGTTTGACTGAAACGTACACTGTCTGTGTTTACAGGACGACTCTGGTGTGGCGTCGTTCCGCGCCCTGGGTGGCCGTATGTTCCGGAGGAGAGTGCGGGAGAGGAAGAAGCGACAGGAGGCGAGCAGAGTGCAGGCGGTGGGTGCCAGTTCGAGCATATGTATTGCCTGTGAAAAGTCTCAGTACATTAGTTCTTTTTCGCGGTCTATTTGAATATACAGATTGTGCAACGTATTTTACGGTATTTGTTACACAATATTGGTAAAAGCGACGAAAAATAGCCTAGCGCAATGTTTGAAACACGAGGTTGGGGTGAATAATGTATATTGTTCTAGCGCAAATGTTCTAGCGCAATGTTTCTCGAAAAGAAAGTGTGGGACGGGGCCGTGTTGACTGTGTGTGTTGTTGCAGCGCAACGAACAGCAGCACACTGGTCCGGCAACTCGTCGGGAGGACGTGCTCGATCCGTACGTCCACCAGAGAGTCGCCATCCTGTTCGGCAGCTACTCACCCAAGGTCGGCTCGCTTAGAGGGGGGGGAGGGCGTGGGAATCTGGACATTTAGGGTTGTGCATTTTGGTCAGGGGGGACTAAGAAATTGAATGTGATTCAACACTTATTGTATGGCTATGTCGTGAAACGTATTTGGGGTGGGGGATGTGTTTGATGGGTATTTGTGTGTTGCAGTGTTACTCTGGCGTGGAATCACTGTACTTTACCGTAACCGTACCGAACAACAGCACAACAAGGTCTTTTTCAGTCTCCGAACGCGCCGTACTGCTGCGTGCGTCCGTGGGTGGTGCCGATGGAGTTCTACGGCACGCACGACATGACCCTCGGAGAGTTCCTCACCAAGTAAGTGGCCGTTGGTTTCCTTATGGGAGGTTCTAAGACGAATTTTGACCCAAGTTATGGGTCAAAGAAAGGTAAAGTTTCCATTTTTGCCTCAAGTTTCTCGCTGCTGGACTGGGGGCCACGTTTTGAAACTGAGCCCAAACTTTGACCATACTTTACCCACGCATGAAACTTTGCCCAAGAGAGTACGGGGCGCTGAAGAGAATTAGACGGAAAGGGTGAAGGTGGGTAAAGTTTTGCACAAAATGCATCCTAGAACCTCCCTTTCTCTTTGTTTGGGGGGGATACGGGTAGGAAAATATTGTTGGTTTGTGGGCTGTGTGTTCATGAACGTGACTTGATGCGTATTTTTTAGAAGAAACGTCAGAATATTCAGTGTTGTTTAGGTATAATTTAAAAAAAACATTTGTGGCTTATATTGGGTTTTGTTCGTGTGGCGTATGTCATACTCCCAATGAAACATATATCCTGTGGTCATGTATATACGGCTCCAATGTTTTCTGTCAGGTTCTGTTTCTCGAAGGAGTACGCGTGTCCGCACTCGAACTGCGATGTGTCGATGCTGGAACACAGCCGGAAGATGGTCTACGGACGGGTGTGCGTGGAGGTGAGCCGGGGGGGGTACGGTAGTGTGTACTGTACGCGCTAGGGTGGACTGAGTTGGCGCGACTACGGTAGCGTGGAATGTTTAGGTGACAACGCAGCAGGTGGTGCAGTCTTCGTCGTCGTCTTCGGGCGACGACGGCTCGGCCCAGCAGATCGGAGGGGGCGGCAACGCCATTCTCACATGGCACTACTGTCCCACGTGAGTCAGGGGCCAGGGGGGGGGAGAGAAAGAGGTTATGTTTTTTGTTGTAGCATCTGTGTTTGCTGTCAATAGGAGGGAGAAGTGGTGATTGTGATAATGTGATTGTGGCATATCATGTAATTGGATGATATGCATATGATTCTAGCATCTCTGTTTGCAGTCACAGGTGGTGTGTCTAGGGAGTGGTGTGTCTATGAAATCTTCTTCGACAGGTACAGTAGTCTGTGTGTTTGCAGATGCAAGGCCTCGTCGGCCCTCGTGCCCCTCAACCACGGCGCCTGGCACCTCTCTTTCGGCAAGTACCTCGAGTACACTGGAGCCGCCGCCTTTGCCAGGTGCGTGTTATTGTGTGTTTGGTTAGTAGTACTCCACGAATTGGTCGTCTTGTTTCATTTCGGTGTTGTTTTATGTGTGGAACGTATTTGTCTATTTTGTCGATTAGTTCTTATTTTTATGTGTGGAACGTGTTTGTCTAATTTGATCTTTAGTGAATTCATTTTAACAATAATTGAATGGGCTTTGTCGATCATTTGTTATTGTGTGTGTGTGAAACGTATCAACTTTAGCACTGTTTTTGCTATCTCATTGAACTACCTTGGCTAACCTTCATTTGATTCAGTCTCTCTTTTATTTCGACGACCTCTGCAGGGGCGCAGTCTCTTCTCCCTCTTCTCTGGCCGCGGGCGGCAGCTGCCAGCATTGCTTCTTCCACCAGCACACCCACTTCTTCTCCATGCACAACTACGTCACCACCTTCAAAATTACGGCTGTGAGTGGGCGGGAATAGTCGGATGTCAGTCAAGCGCATCACAAGTCACAAGCAGAGCAAAGATGGGCTAACGCAGACTAGCTCAGTATTGATTATGTGTTACACTTGTTGGAACGGATTTATTTGCTCTGAGAATTTCAAAGACCAAGGATTAACGAAATCTTAAACGGATTGTGCATGTAATATGGGTGGAACGTATTGAGTGTTGAGCGGAGCATGCTTGTCTTGTAGATTAAGAGGGGATCGACTTTTTTTCGTCAACATAATTAAGTGTTATTAAATTTAGAAGCACATATCATCACTCAGGTATTAACGCAAACGTTGATGAATTGCTTATGTATTATGTGTGGAACGTATTTTAATTAGTCAAGGTCAAGCATGCATGGTTTGCTCTTGCAGATGGGCACTTTTCTATTGTTCGGATCTTACATATGGGTGGGGAACTCGGTCGAACATGTCTTGCATGCCGTGTGCTTGCAGATCCGCCCGTACCACGTGTGCTTCTCGCCGGTGGTGTGTCGGGTGCAGCCCGCACTCGTCTCGTTGAAGGCCTGCGTCGATGGAGTGACCAGGTGAGGGGGGGGAGGGAGGGAGGGAGAGGGGAAGAGAGAGAGAGAGAGAGAGAGAGAGGAAGAGAGAGATAGAGGTTCAGTAGGTGTTTGGTTGTCATTAGGCGATAATGGAGGAATTGTGTTTCTTTGCCAGGTGGGGAGTGAGATGTAGTAGGTGTTGGATTGTTGGTAAGGGGGAAATGGCCGAAACAGAGCGAGCAGGATCCGTAGGCGTTCTATGGTTGGATGTGTGAATAGTACTGTGTACTGTGAGGTGCGAGGTGTCAGATCTCACTCCAGGTTGGTATAGCGTTCTCGTCCAAGAACGTTAACGATTGTTGCTGCACAATGATGTGATTAGTGAGCACTCTCTGGTGAAACTGTTGGCGAACCGATTACCACCCGTCTTCATGATTGCTTGTGAATAGTTCTGCGGCTATTGGACACTTGGTGAAACTTAGGAAATCATGTTGTTGCACGAGATGGTTATGATAATCTTTTTTTTTTTTGCGAAACAGCAATTTGACCATATTCAGTTATTGGACGATTGAATGGAATTTGAAACCTAATATTATACAACTTTGAGAATGTCTGCTCTGGCGGAGGATACGTGTCGCGTGGCGGCCGAGAGACTGGACGCATTCACGAAACATGAACACTACTCGCAGGTGGGGAGAGAGAGAGGAAGGAAGGAAGGAGAGAGAGAGAGAGAGAGTGAGAGAGAGTGAGAAATCCCCTCTCCTTTGCAGTACGCCGGCACCTTCCACACTGTGCTCAGCCAGCTGGTCGACAAGACGATGGCCGTTGTGGGGTGGGTGATTCCAGATGATTCCGATTCCGAAACATGATTCCAGATGATTCCGTGGGGTTTGTGGATTTGTGGTTATTATGTTTCCTGAAGACATCTCAAGATTACTTTCTGAAATGGTTACGGGAGAATATAGTTATGGTGTAGCGTATTGTTGTAGCCGTTGTGGGATGGGTGTGGTGGTGATTGTGGTTCCAGAAAGGCCTATTCCGGAACATGATTCCAGTATGATTTCAGATGGTTCCGTGGGGTTGTGGTTATTATGGTGTCAAAAATTCTCAGAAATTGCTTTTTGCGATCATTACTGGGATGTATTAAAGTGGTGTAGCGTAAGTTTAATAGGATATTGTTTCGGGCGAGTGTACATTATCCTTTTATTGCTATCTCTTCAGCGAGAAGAGCTCGTTGGCGGAGGAGCTTCGCGTGTACGAGAAGACGGTCATGCCCAACAACGACGCCATGGCGATCCGGGTGGGTGGAGGGGAGAGGGGAGGAGGGAGTTGGGAAAGGGAAAACATAGCTATTTGGCAACTTTGGCAGTTCTCGCGAGTACGTTGCGTACGTGAAATGCCTCAGAACTAAGTAATAGTTGGAAAGAGGAGCGGAACGTTTTGAGCTGGTTGTATGCAACAAAAAACTGGAAAATTGAAGCACTGTGGGATCAGATTTATTGTGGTTTCACTGAAACGTATGATCAGTGTGAGTATGATAATTTCAGGCGGAGGAATGTTTGATGTCCCTGCGAGAGGCCATCTACCAGCTGATCACTACGTGGAACGACCAGTCAAGTGTGCTGGGGGCACAGGTAGGGGGGGGTGGAGAGAGAGAGAGAGAGAGGGAGAGAGAGAGAGATGTTCTCAGAGCGCAGGGTTTTATTCATAACTATGTTCATTTCGTGTAGAAATCAATTGATTAACCGTATCAGTTTGGTTTGAATTTGAAAATGGAGTGAAGCGTTTTTTTCACGAAGTGAGAAGTTGTGTGGTATTTCGGTTTGTGAAATTGAGCATTACTATCTCAAACTTATCGCATTGCACTTGTTGTTATTGGTTATTGCATGAGTGCTGCTTTGTGTAAAATGAATGAAACGTGTTGGAATAGGGAGAAGTGTAACTGTGTGTTTGCAGGTGCGTGCAATGAAGAAGGCAGGCGAGGAGAGTGGCGGAGCCGCCAGTGAGGTGGGCATACTGTACATTGAAACTCGAGACATGTTCATTTCGTTAGGGAATTAAGTTTAGTTGATGTCAGAAAATGTTCAGTTACGAATGATACATTAAATAACAACGAGAAGTAACCTATTATTGCGGTGGATGTGAACTCAACGTGATGATATAGTTGCAACGTATTTCACCCAAGTGTTTGTAGATGTGGGCTGTGGTCTGTGGTACATTGAAAGCCGTGTTTATCATTTGGCATTGAGAGCACTGCGCACTGTTGCCAGATGAAATTATAGAGAACTGAGATTGTGGTTATATTTGGGTTTTTTGGTGTTGAAAATGTGAAGGCTTGAGCTGAAGGCACATTGATGGAAACTAAAGATTTTAGGACGATAATAGCATCTGTAACATATTTCACTCCGGTTTTTTTGTAGATCGGCGACCTATCGCTGGAGCGAATCGACGACCCGTTCCCCTCGTATCTCCACCTGGGACTGAAGCTCCACCCGAGAGTCGGGGTGGTGGTGAGGGATATACAGGTGGGTGGAGAGGGGGGGGGAGGGAGAGAGAGAGAGTGTGTGTGTAGAGAGAGAGGGGGGAGAGAAGGAGAGGGAGGGAGAGAAGGAGAGGGAGGGAGGGGGGGAGATAAGACGGATGGAGGGAATGAGAGAGAGCAAGAGAGAGAGAGAGAGAGAGAGAGAGAGAAAGAGAGATTATCTCCGTGTAGGACAGCCGCGGCAGCTACAAGCCCGACCTCGGTTCGATCATCGCCTACGCCCTCTCGTCGGTCGACTATCAGGTGGGGATTCAAATCGAATTATCAAATCAAATCAAATCATTCATCCGGACTCGCATCATATGATAAAGTGTTTTGCTTTCAAGGTGATAACGCCGGGATTCATAGTGGGGATTCATAATGAATATTGTAATTCGTTGAAGTTTCATTCCACTTACTCTCTAACCTACGTGTGTGTATGTTTCACTGGATGATTAAATTGCGATTGTGGAAGTGGAGGTAATCCTTTGCACGCAATCAATGTTCTATATATATTTCAGTGAATATATAATTCATGAATATGTGTTAGTAGAGACAGTTCTTCTCGGTCGGTATGTGTGGTATGGAAATCAATTGGGACCCCGTCCGCAGAGTAAATGTCCTGATTACTGGGATACTTTTCCTTTTTTTAGTGTTCTTGACCTTCTTTTATCTTTGATGAGTGGAGTATTGCAGGAGCAGCGTCGTCGTCAGCGCGAGGCGGCGGGAGGGGAGGAGGTGGCGGTGAGTTGGGGAACACGGTAATCGTGTATAGTCGTTGGCTACAGTTGTTATCAGTTTGCGTGTTACTGGTTAGTGGTGGTGTACGTGGCGTTGTGATAGGTGATGATCTCGGATACGGTACAACTCGATCATTTATTGTTGGCTACAGTGGTTAGCTTGTTACTTGTCAGTAGTGGCGTTGTGGTAGGTGATTTTTGTAGCGAGGAATTAGGATTGAGTAATCCGGTGTTATAGCCTGCGCCACCTCGCTTGTAGTTCGAAATACGGTGCCATAACCGTCTGCCTCTCTTGTTTGGCGCGCTATTGCCGAGAGCTGACTCTCCGTCTTCCTCTGATCTACCCCACCGCGCGCAACTTATTGCGAGCATAGAACTATATATCCGTTTGAAACCTATTGTTGTTCGTTTTCTCAAGGTGAACCTGAACGCGTCGTCGATGCCGTCGTCTTCGAACGAGGAGGCGACGCGCGCCGAACACGCCGAGATCGAGTTCCAGGACAACACGGCCAGCTACTATGTCAAGGTGAGGGGGGGAGTTGCAGTAGTTTTTTTTTTGTTTCAGGAATTGGCGTGCTTGTTTGTTGTTAGTTTTTTTGTTGAGCTGTTGAGCACAGGCAACTGTGTACGAAATTGGCCTTTTCTCTCGAGAATGGTACGGGTAATGTGAGCGATGCGTATATTTTGTGGGAGTTCAGTCTATCCGGGAATGGATTGTTGTATGAGTTTATCTAAGTACCCGATACTTAGGCACACTTTGCCGAGCGTTTCCGTCTGCTGCGCAAGCTGCTGTTCGCGGATGGAGAGGACGCGTTCATACGCAGCCTCGCACAGACAACCTTCTGGAATCCACAGGTGAGGGTGAGGGAAAAGACAGTATCGGTCATATGATTGAAGTGTCCGAGCATTACAACCAGCGCGGCAGCGCTGGTTGGTTTGTATTAAGACTGATCGCGCGCTAGAATCGGCAAAAGGCGACTGAACAAAAGGTCCCTTAGAATCTTTACGAGAACAATGTGATGCTGATAGATGTTATCAGGATGTCAGAAAATGGTTCAGTTTCGATTTTGGTAACGCTAGCTGTTGTAGGAAGCGAGATACGCGCGCGCCCCCTGAGGGGCAGGCAATCCCCCGTGTACGGATGGTTTTCTATGGGGGGTGGCGCGCACCGGCTGCCCCCAGCAGAAAGGGGGTGCACATTCCGCACTGCCTGTGGATTGCACTGATATCATTCAGATCGCGTGCCCTGCCGTGCGCACAGTAGTGTTGTGGTTAGCGATCGCGCCCGTTGAGACACATGGCTCGAGTTCGGTTCCGACTGGTGGCAAACCTTTTGTAATTCATGATTTTACATAGAAATGATATTGGAATTGTAAATTTTCCCATCAGCAATATTTAAACTCTTTTTTTGCAAAATTTATACAATTCTGAGCTCAACAAGGTGGGTGAACTGTTGGATTTTTTTTAAATGTTTTGTGGTTCATGTTAATGTAGATAGATTTATATGAAATCCAATAAAAGTACATTCATTATCTTTTAAAAGGAGTTTCGTAAGAGAAGAGTTTGTGTTACTCAACGTAATGCAACAAAAGCTCATGCATTTTATCAATCGAAATAGTACACAAACCTGCTCCAACAGTTCAACAAGATATATATAATCGATCCGATACCGAAATCAATTTGCCGACGTACAACATTTGCTCGCAATAGTTTTTATTGCAGAAAGAGCAGGTTTGTTTACTATTTCGATTGATAAAATGCATGAGCTTTTGTTGCATTACGTTGAGTAACACAAACTCTTCTCTTACGAAACTCCTTTTAAAAGATAATATCCTCATTTGTGTATTTTTTTTGCTGTGAATGTTACAAGATGCTGATGGGTGAGCGGATGGGAAAACCATTGTCGCCAGTCGTATGATTGAAGTATTCAATCATGTTAACATTAATGTAATGTTTGCTGCATATTTCACGTGGAAAGATAAAATAACATGTGTGAATCTTACAAGATGTTTGCAGGGTAAAATGACATTATGTGAAAATGACATGTACAGTATGATTGCAGGGTGGCAAGTCGGGCGCGCACTTCTACATCACACAGGACGAGCGGTTCGTCGTCAAACAGGTGAGAGAGAGAGAGAGAGAGGGAGGGAAAGGGGGGGGAGAGAGTTGAGTAGAGAGTAGTCACGGTCAGTAGTGAGTAGGTGGGGTATTAAGAGTTGAGGAACCTTTGCATTGAATAAAGTGTTGTAACATACTCTTTGAAATATCTCTGATGTGTATTATTTACACTTCCAATTTGTTTATTGATTTTGGATCTGTTTCCGGATTGACCTAAGCGTTCATTTCGGGTGTATGTTTCGTTGGTAAAACGTAGCAGCGTATGCATTTTTATTATTCTGTTTCAGCTGTCCCGCTTCGAGATGCAGTCGTTTGTCAAGTTCGCGCCCCGCTACTTTGAATACGTCAAGACGGCGGTCACTGAGAACAAGCTCACCACTCTGTGCAAGGTTGGAGAGGGGAGAGAGAGAGAGAGAGAGAGAGAGAGAGAGAGAGAGATGTTACATTAATGGAGAGAATGGCCAGAGGTGTATTAAATATTCTGCGTGTACTATTTTGAAGTGTTGATGAAACGTATGTTGTTGTTGTAGGTGTACGGAGTGTTCAAGGTGGGATACAAGGCGAGGAATACGTCCACACAGGTATGTCTGTCTGTCTGTCTGTCTGTCTGTCTGTCTGTCTGTCTGTCTGTCTGTCTGTCTCTCTCTCTCTCTCTCCCTCTCCCTATAGTCCTCTTTGTTCAGGTGAAGATGGACGTGTTGGTGATGGAGTACCTCTTCTACAAGAAGAACATCAAGCAAGTCTGGGACCTCAAGGGATCGCTCAGAAACCGGTGAGTACCGTATACATGTATTGTTACCGTATCTGTCCAGCTACCGTATACCCTTTTCTTACCATATCCTTCTTACAGTATGGCTCACGAGGGCAAATCGTCGTCGGATCTGGTTCTGATGGACGAGAACTTTATGAAGGACCTGTGGAACAACCTCATGTGAGTATTTTCATCGAGTTTGTGATATTGTATGCTTCGACGAAATGTTTCGGTGCGAAATGTGTGGTTTCCTCGATATAAATGCGACAATGATGTTGTTTTGTTAAAAAATATATGTGAAGCGAATATTTACACTTTCTGTTTCTGTTGAGGTTTTTTTGATGAGGTTGTTGTTTGAATGGTTCATCCTTTATATGGCCCTATTGCAGGTACGTGCACCCGCACGCCAAGGCGGCCCTCAATCAGGCGATCAGCAACGACAGCCACTTCCTCTCGTCACAGGTGAGTGGGGGGGGGGTATTGGAAATGAGATATGCGCGGACGTAATTATTATAAACACTGACTTGACATATACGGAGATTTACCCCTAATGGTTTCACTTAATGATTCCATTCCAGAAACCCATAGGATTTATGAGGTGTTTGGATGTTTAGTGGTCATTTATTTTGGTCGGAGAGTCACTGATTTTGAGAAATGCGCGAGAAGATTATCTCTTCAAAGATTTTCTGTAATTGCATTGTGCGTGAAACATATTGATGACTGATGAGAGTTGAACTGTAACAGTTGGCCGAATTGTTGTGCAGACTTTCTTGGCTGTTTGGGTTTGTATGTGAAACGTATTGATAACTAATGAAAGTCAAAAACGCCAGGACTATTGCAAGGGGATATTTCCCGGATGTTTAGTTTGTGTGTGAAACGTATCATGTGTTTGCAGCACATCATGGACTACTCTCTGTTGTGTGGGGTGGACGAGGCGAGCGGGGAGCTGGTGTTGGGCATTGTCGACTACATGAGGACGTACACACTCGACAAGAAGCTCGAGACGTGGGTCAAGGTGAGTGCAACTAGTGTTTTTTTTTGTTAAAATGTTATTTATATAATAATGTTCGGTTTGGATATGTAATGAATTTATTAGCTTTGCTGATTGTAAGTAAAGTGTATCGTGAAATGTATTTTCTATCACGTTCAGGTGGTGGCGATTCCGGGCTCGCACCTGCCGACCATCATCTCACCGGAGAACTACTGCACCCGGTTCAGTGAGGTAGGGAGAGAGAGAGGGGGGGGGAGGGGGATTGGGAGGAGGGAAGGGACTGAGTGAGAGGGATAGAGAGAGAGAGAGAGAGAACGGGGAGAGAGAATGTGTTTTAGGCGATCGACATGTACTTCCCTGTGGTGCCGGATCAGTGGACGGGACTCGGATCTGCGATGACATATTGAGGATGGAGAGAGAGAGAGAGAGGAGTGGAGAGGGAGAAGAGGATCGAGTAGCGATATTGGTTGATCCAATCACTGGGCATAGGTTTATAGGGGTGATTTGAATATTGTGTGCAAGATTCCGCCAGATTCAACCGTTGTTTTGAGTGTTTTTTGTAAGTTTGTATTGGATTTCTCGATTTCTAGAGGTGCCTTGTGATGTCAGTAGGCGGCGAATTGTATAGATTGATATACTGTGATACGAATACATGCTTCCCTTGTAGATGTTTTTTGTGATATGCACGTCTTTGTATAATAATATTTATGAAGTGCTGTAATAATGAGAGAGTGTATAAATATATCATTTATTTTAATAGTGTTTCATGTGTGACTGTTTTCTAGCAATATCAGTTCGAGTCTGATTGTATATCTCATTCATTATATAATATGATTTTATCATGATTTCAATTATTTTGTGTTCTCATCAGGGTCTAGGTGGTCTCCGAAATGGAACGCGCCTTTGCCCAGGAACGGGCGAAAAAGAAACGAGTGAGTGGTTTCGTTGTTTTGTAAACTCCACTCACAGACATCTAGCGAATTAAGGCGAAAAATGTATGTATTTATTTGCTTTGGGGATGAATGACGTAAATTGACTGTCAAGTTCACCGCGTGTTTTGAAACAAGCATGAAGCATAAGACGTGTGGTTTGTCATGTTATGGATATTCTTATTCTGTGTTCACAGGAAGAGGAGGAGGCGGCTGCCCTTCGCGAGCAGCTGGCCGCGTTCGAGAGCGACTTCGGAGATGCACCCAAAACGGAGACAAAGGCCTTCGTCCGCATGGACATCGTCAACGCCAACAAGAGCGGTGAGGCGAGGTTTTCGTGTTCATGTTTTTTTTCCATGGTCCGATAGTTGTGACTCACTCAATTTAGTAGCTTGACATGAGTTTTATGGATGAAAACGGTCGGTCGATTGTTGAGATGCACTGTTGCGGCAAGTAATCGTGAGCATGAGACGTATTCAGAAATGTTGTGTTGGAACTGTCGTTGGGCAATGTTTCCAGGTTCTATTACAAAACTATTGTTGTTTGGAAGTCTGCTCGCTACTAATTGTGTTCTGAATAGAATGTTTTTTTCTTCAGTAGCGGCGTCGGATGGCCTGAAGCCTTCTGTGTACAAGCCGACGTCTTCGGTGTTCGCCCAGCTGGCCAAGAAGACCCTCCCCACTACCACCAACTCATTCGAGGAGAACAGGAAGCTCGCCGCCGAGAAGGTGGGGGATTTTTGTTAACATTGAGAGTATGCTTGCATGGATTTGACTGCCTTTGAAATTTTGTGTTTTTTGAAAGTTTTTTTTTCATTCCATTGTTTTTATTCACGGACTGAGCGGTATAGTGTTGGTCTGGAACGTAGATGTACATTTCATGCGCTGTGATCTAATTGAATTAAGTTGTGTTTTTAAGTTAATGGAACACTGCTTTCATTGTATATTTTTGCCGGACTGACCCGTATGATGTATGTCTGAAACGTACAAGTGTAGTTAATCATTTTAGGCGCGTCGCATGCTGCAAGAGGCACATGGTGGAAAGGGACCAGCTCCGGAGGTAGGGAAGAGAGAGAGAGGGAGAGGGAGAGAGAGAGAGATGAGTACCTGATTCAGGTGGTGGCTCCGACGATCAGCCGTCCTCCGGCGTCTCTCCGCCCGCCCCGCCCCGGCCAGAAGAAGGAGCAGAAGAAGGCGCCCAGCAACCTGGAGATGTTCAAGGAGGAGCTCAAGAGGTACGCAGGGAATACGTATAGAGAGAGAGAGAGAGAGAGAGAGAGAGAGAGAGAGAGAGGCTGTCTGTCAGTCATGTAGACTGTTAATCTGCTTGATATGTTCTGTCGTGTCGAAACACTGTTTGTGTATGGTAACATTGCTTCAAGGAGTGTTAGTGGGCTGTCATATGAATGAAGTCTACACTAATATTTTCTATTTTTGACAAGACATTTAAATTATGTTTCGAGATGGTATAGTGTGAAAGTGGGTTTGACAGCAACATTTTTTTTTTCGGCTGATCCCTTGCATTTTATTTCACCAACAATCAGTGAACAGTGATTACGTTGTTAGTTAGTTTTCATTGTCAATTTCGAGAAAGAGAGAGAGAGAGATAGAGAGAATCGCGTCCACTTCCACTCACTCTTCTTTTGCAGAAATAGAGAGAGAGAGAGAGAGAGACGGAGAGAGACAGACAGACAGACAGAGTCACTCTTCTGTTGTAGGGCTCAGGAGGAGCGCGACAAGCGCAAGGACCTGCGCGACCACCTCACCCAGATCGGGGTCGACGCCGATGCGGTGGGTGCGGCTCAGTATTGTGACGTATTTGTCGCTGGTTGACTGTCAGATTAGTGGCTATTCGATAGAATGATAAGTCGATGTTGGGCTTTGGAATATTGGATTTCGGCGTATTGACGTGTACCTAATTGGAGACAATAATGCAAGCTAGTGAAACATAATTTGTCGTGTTATATCTTCCGATGTGAGATGAGAAGTTGTTTCGTACCGAACAATGAGGTGAGATCGAAGATTGTTATGAATCGAATCTTAGAAATGATATTGTTGCGACGCTACGTAGTTTTGACGTTTCCACGTACACTACACATGATCTCGCTGGATTGTTATGGTTATAGCAGATGTATCTAAGAGAACAAGTCTACATAACATTGTTGTGATAGTGAAGCTAGTTGAAGGCTGAGAGGGGTAAGAGAGCAGCATTCCCTCAACTCTTCTATCTTCCTGAACATGAGAGTACTGTATGAATAAAGGCTGACTGAGCTTGCAGGTTGCAGTCTTCACCGTATTCGTAGGGAATCGTTTTCATATCGTCTGTCAAGGAATCGATGTCAACCTTGCAGGTTGACCGTATCGCTCCCTCCCTAAACACTCCCTACATGATGGGTGGGGGGAGCGGCGGCGGCGGCGGATCAGCCGGGGGCCTGGACGGCGACACCGACCCCGTCACCACCAACCTGTACGTATGCAACCTCCCGCCCAATGTGAGTGCTCGCTAGGCGTATTCCGTTTGCTCAGACTATTGGAGACAGAAGCATAGGAACCGTGTAGTTTTGTGTTGGGCAACGTATTTTTCGTGGGGTAGTTTTTGATTTGTTTTGACGACCATTCGTTCTATATATATATAATTTTGGCTAGACTAAGTGTTATTGTATGGTATAATGTTACGAATTTCTATATTTTAAATAGTGTCCGCCATGAACATTGTTGTCTAACTGTGTGTTGTTGTTTGAGTGATCATTGAAACATATTTGTACTATTTCGTAATGTGTATTTGTTCAGGTTGACATGCAGGACTTGTTTGACACGTTTGGCACGTACGGACCGCTCGCCTCGGCAAAGGTATAGCGTTGTTTACCTGTTCAACTTGTTCTCTCTCCTCCTCTCTCTCTCCTTTTCTCCTTCCTCCCTCCCTCCCTCCCACCCACCTGCTCCAACGGCACTCCGTCACGGTCGTCATCGTCGTATATGCCGTCTCCTTTCTTCTTCTTTTCTCACGTGTTTATTTCCCCCTCCTATTCAGATCCTCTATCCGCGCGAGGGCGACAACCGCCGCACCGACCATCTCTGCGGCTTTGTCGCCTTTATGAGCAGAACCGACGCGGACAGGTGGGCGGAGTTGGAGGGGGCGGGGCTTACTGGATATTTTACAGGGCACTCGCCAATCTCGGCACGGGTCTGGTGATCGGTGATGATCCGATCAAGATGAGCTTCGCCAAGCCAGTCAGCATTCCCATGCAGGTGAGCGGAGTCTGAGAGGGCGAGGTTTGATCGACGATACTTAGCCGTTCTACATTCCACCTGCGCTGCAAGCACTGTCGCTGCCTGATCCGCCCACTGGACTGCCGTTCAATGCGAAGCCGAGACAGATGGAGGTATGGAGAGAGAGAGAGAGAGAAAGAGAATAGAGAGAGAGAGAGAGAGAGAGAATAGAGAGAGAGGGGGAAGGATAGAGAGTTGCTATTCAACATCTTCAGGTGACCGAGTTCCTCAAAAAGTACGGCAAGCTTCCGAATCCTACTGAACTTCCCACTGACGACGAGAAACAGATGAACGCCTACAAGCAGGTACAGTAGTCTAGCACCAGTACTGGATACGGTACTGTCTCGTTTCTCTCCGCTCTCTCCACTTTGCATTGCCTCTCATTGATTGTTGACTTGCTACAGATGATGAAGAATGCAGTGGTGCGAGTTGTGATTCCCACAGACAGGTAGGCGTTCAGGTCTCTCGGTGCCGCGACGAGGAGGCGGGGCGAATGGGGGCGGGGCCACACACACTGACATGTAATACAATGCTATACAGACGAGGGCGGGACGTAAGGGGGCGGGTGTAGCGGCCCGCCCCTACCGTATTCTCATTGCAGCCAGCTGCTCGCTCTCATCCATCGCACCGTCGAGTTTGTCGTGCGGGAGGGTGTTCTGTTCGAAATGGCTCTCATGAAGAGAGAGCACGGCAATCCCATGTTCCGGTATGGGCGGGGCTTGAGTGGGCGGAGCTTGTGGAATGGGATGGGTTTTCAGCTTCCTGTACGACAACTACCACCCGGCGCACGTGTACTACCGCTGGCGACTCTACTCTCTGCTGCAGGGTGACCTGCCCAATGAGTGGAGGACGTGCAGGTTCAGGTGAGAGGGAGGGAGAGGGAAAGAGAGGGAGAGAGAGGGGGGAGAGAGAGGGATGTAGGGAGGGAGAGAGAAAGAGAGAGAGAGGAAAGGAGATAGGGAGAGAGAGGAGAGGAAAGGAGAGAGAGGGGAGAGAGAAACGGTGTCTAAAGAGAGGGTGGGGGGGGGAGAGAGCGAGAGAGAGAGGAGAGAGAGAGAAAGTCCTGTTTACAGGATGTTCGACGAGGGTTCGTGGTGGGAGCCGCCTATCCAGCTGGGAGAGGTAGGGAGAGAGAGAGGGGAGGGAATGAGTGATGGTCCCGTTGTAGGTGTTCCGCGCGATGCCGTCTTCCCTCTACCACACCGCCTACACCATTCCCAAGCCCGACAAGCGGAGGGCGGATGACAGAAGGGATGAGGTCAGTTTCCTTTTTTTGAGCTGTTGGGGTTTCAAAGATCATAGGAGGAGAAAGTGGGTTGTTAGTGAGAGATATCATTAGTTATGAACATCAGTGAAAGCGAGTTGAGATTAATTTTGCTGCGTGTTGTTTACGTAATCTAGATGTTGAAGCGTATTTCACCCAATCCTCATTGTAGAAGTCGCGGAAGCGTCGCCACAGTGAGAATGCGAGCGACGACGAGGAGAAGGACAAGAGAAAGGTGAGCGGATCGATTATCGATTGATAATACGATTATTGATTGATTCAGGCGCGCGCTCTCTCGTCCAGGAAGAGAGATGAGTTGGAAGGAATGCTGCGCTCTCTCACTCCGGAAAAGGCGTCGGTGAGTGCTGGGGGCGGTGTCTGTCTGTCTTTCTGTCACTCTGTATCTCTGTCACTCTCTTTCCTCCTCTGTCACTCTGCCACTCTCTCACTGTCACCTTGCAGATTGGTGACGCGATGGTGTGGTGTTGCGAGCACGCTTCGTGTGCCAAGGAGATAGCCGACTGTATCTACGAGAGTCTCACCATCGACGAGACTCCGATTCACAAGAAGGTATGGGGGGGGAGGGAAGAGCTCGTTGTATAGAGAGTGTTTCGTTGTTTGTACGAAGTCGGATATCTATCTATGTTTTTTGTGAGACTGTCCGAACAATCCAGTCACGTGAAAGGAGTCGAAACTGAATTGTTCTCCATCTATTTCTTATCACAACTCCCTTTTGCTGATGGATGAATATGTGATTGAATGGGTAGACAAAGGAGGCTACCATTATAGAGTTATTCGACTCTGGGCATTTGAATAAACTTTGAAAGTTGTTTTGTGATTGCCATGTTTCCACGTTCGCGTGAAGCTATGTTTAAAGGGGATGATGTAATTGGTCGTGAGCAAGCCACCTATCCACCTATCCTTCAGATAGCCCGTCTCTACCTGGTCGCTGATATCCTTGCCAACTGCGCGCTGCGTGGAGTGAGGGACGTGTTCTACTACAGACAGTACTTCCAGGAGCTATTCGTCAAGGTATGAGAAGTGTGTCGAAACATATAACGTGGTGATTGCAGATCTTTGTGGCTGTGGGCCGCACTCTTCGCCTGATTGAGTCGCGGATTCGGGCGGAGCAGTTCAAGCAGGTATGAGGGAGACGGGATAGGGGCAAGATGTAGACAAGTTGTGAGGCGTAATTCCATAGCAGCACAGTGCTAGATGTGTAAGTAAAGCAGGTATCGGTATCTTGGGAGAGGGGCGGGGTTTGTGGGCAGAGTGAGTGACCATCATGTATTGCTAGAGGAAAAGTCAATCCGATCTCAATGATTGTGCTAGGTAATATTTTCCACAGTAAGTAATTACTTGAAACGTATTTTATGTTTTTTCCCAAGTTTAACCGGAACCGGAACTGGAACGGAATTGTGTGTGACAGGTTGAATCGCTATTATGTAACAATGTGAAACGTAATAGTCGTGGTCTGAATGGCATTTGTGAGATGAATGTTGTTGAATGTGATGTTCAGGTGATGTACCGCGAGAGAATTCTCCTTTATGACATCATCACCTCAAACTTCTATTAGGGAGGTTCTAAGATGCTTTTTGTGCAAAACTTTACCCACCCCCACTTTTTCTGTCTAACTCTCTTCAGCGCCCCATGCTCTCTTGGGCAAAGTTTTGGGCGTGGGTAAAGTATGACCAAAGTTTTGGCTCAGTTTCAAAAGCAGACCCCAGTCCAGCAGCGAGAAACTTAGGGCAAAAATGGAAACTTCACCCTTTTTTGACCCATAACTTGGGTCAAATTTCATCTTAGAACCTTCCTTAATCTATCAATGTTGTTGTTTTGTTTGCAGCGCGTGATGAACTGTTTCCGCGCGTGGGAGGACGCGGCAGTCTACCCCAACGACGCGCTCATCCACGCACAGAACGTGTTCCTCGGACTAGTCGAGGTGAGCTGCTGCAGATCTCTTCTCCTCTCTCCTCTCTCTCTCTATCTCTCTCTCTCTCTCTTCTCTCTTCTCTCTATCTCTCTCTCCTCTCTCCCTCTCTCTCAAGGGTTCTTCAAGAGGACGAGCGGATAGCGGCAGGGAAACCAATGACTAACAAATGCATGATCATGTTTCTCTTGCAACCCTATCTGTTTTTCAGCCCGCCCGCGAGCAGTCATCTGCGAACTCTTCTGACAGCGAGGATGTGGACGGGGATCCGATCGATATCGACGGAGAGCCGCTCGGAGCAGTGGGAGAAGGAGGGGAGAAGGGAGGAGACGGCATATACGACGACGACGACCTGGATGGAGTGCCGCTGGAGCAGGTGGGTGGGGAGAGGGAGGGAGGGAGGAGAGAGAGAGGGAGAGAGAGAGAGAGAGAGAGAGAGAGAGAGATGGTTGTTGTAGACGATGCCCGCCCCTGTTGCCGTCGCCGAGACGAAGGCACCCGCATTCAAGACGTCTCAGTGGAAGACGGTCAGTCGGAATATATGTTTCAGATATTGATTAGGTTTGGTTTGCTCTAGGATAATTTCCGCTTTTTGAGCTCTTTTGCACAAGTAATGTATTTACTATGTACATGAATAGGCGAATCTGGATAAATATTTGATTTCGATTGTGTGTATTCAAATGAATGTATTCAAGAATGTTTTTTGCAGGTTGACGCTGAGGAGGCGAAGAAGTCGGTTGGTCCGAAGAGCAAGTGGGAGGATGACGATGGAGGAGGAGGAGGAAAGTGGAGCAGTGGAGGTGAGGGAGACAGTGAGAGAGAGGGGATAGAGAGAGCGCGCGCGCGCGCGAGAGAGAGAGAGAGAGAGAGAGAGAGAGAGAGAGAGAGAGAGAGAGAGAGAGGAGGAAGAAGATGGAGAACTGTTTGTCCAGGCGCGGCCGAGTCGGACTCGAAGACGTCTCTGTTCTCCTCCAATCAGATGAGCGATTCGGACGGCGAGATTGAGGACAAGGAGTAAGCTCACTTGGTTGTTTGTTTGTTTACCTGGTTTACGCGTTGTGTCTAGGGACCTCCTGGGCGCTCAGCTGGCGCAGCGTGCCCTGGATGATCAGAGGAGGAAGCTGATGAGGGAGATTGAGGTACGGTCACTTGGTTCAAATCAAATCTAAATATTTATCCAAAATCATTGTAATATTCATGTACATATTGGGTGTGTGATTCGCTCGGTTAGTTAAGATTAAGATGTTGTAGAGAAAGAACACAGCTAGGTACCTTTATTGATTTTTCAGGTAAAGGTGATGGCGCTGCAGGACGATATGGAGGGAGAGCCCGACTGCAAACAGCAGGTATCGATTTATTGATTTTCCACATGCCAAGTGGCTAACATTGTCTTTTGTTACGTCCCAGCTGTGTATCTTGCATTTCTGAAGCGTATTGTGTGCAGGTGGACAAGTTGCGTGCGGATCTTATGCGAGAGATGGAGTCGAAGCTGGCCAAAGGGGGAGTCGGAGGAGGAGGAGAGGAGAAGGAGAAGAAGGAGAAGAAGAAAAAGGACAAGAAGGATAAGAAGGACAAGAAGGAGGACAAGGTGATTATTACTGGACTTTACCGTGATCTTACCGTAAATATGCCATGTGCTAGATTGACGTCGGTTTTGCAGGAGAAGGATCGCAAGCGCAGTCGCAGCAGGAGCCGAGATAGGGAGAGGGAGAGGGATAGGAAGAGAAGCAGGGAGAGGGAACGGTGGGTTGTTGTTTGACTACGTATTTGTGGATGTTTGTATCCGATTTTTTGGGGTGGGAATTTTAGAACATGATAGAGTAGTGAAACATGATTTTGAAAACCTTTTTTGTCTGACTACATGTTTTAGTGACCGGCGCAGTCGGAGCCGCGAGCGTCGCCGCAGCCGCTCGCGCAGTCGAGACAGGAAGCGGAGCAGGAGCAGGGATAGGAGCAGGAGGAGCAGGTCCCCCGACAGACGCCGCGAGCGGAGCAGGAGCAGGGGTAGGAGGTAGCCCCATCCCAGCCGCGCCCACTGCTTGGAACAGAACGTTTTAGAACCGTAGTGTTGATTGATATTGTGAAACCCCATAATTTAATATTTTCATTTTTTTATTTGTCCCAAATCCCCCTCTCTCATTGCTTTTAGATGAATGATATCCCCGTAAGTTCCACATGAACCCTCGTTTGTTTGTTTGTTGTGTTTTGTTGTTTGGAAGATATAAAGTATTGTATTGAAATGGGAGTTTGTTGTTGAATCAACGTAAGCGTGCGATTTGTTCTCGAAAAAAGAGAAATACGTAAAAGAAAGTGCGCCGTATGTCTCTCTCTCTCTCTCTCTCTCTCTCTCTCTCTCTCTCTCTCTACCCACGGTCGGAGGGGAGAGTACTCCAAAATCGCACAATATGCGCCGTCTGGACCTGGCCAATGACGAACTCTCAGAACATGAAACATGAATATTCCTAATAATATACATAATATACACTAATAACAACATAATATACATGAATATCCTCCCCCACAAAACATTGCGATCACGGTTACGTCTTAAAGTGACCCTTATGATGTAGCGCAGCAGCGTTGTGGTGCATTTTCTGCTTCTTTCTTCGTCAAGAGACTATATAATATCGCAAAGATGCTCACACATAGAAAATGTCTAATAAGTATTGGTCCCGCAGAGTCGCAAAGCTATTGGCCCTCCCTGGAATCTCTCTCTCTCTCTCTCTCTCTCTCTCTTTCTCTCTCTCTCTCTCTCTCTCTCTCTCTCTTCGCTCTCTCTATCTCTCTACTGCCTAATATGCTATGAATGTTTGCTTGAGTGAAGACGCGCGTGAGAAACTGCAGTGAGTGAGGGATCTGAGATAGAGAGAAAGAGAGAGAGAGAGAGAGGGGGATTATTATGATTTCTGGCGGTGGCTAATGTGCCCGGAGGCAAGCGGAAGCATACTCCGGCTGCCCCTTATTATTTCATCACTTTTGTCACTTTCTTCTCCCAGAGTCTCGAGCGTTTTCGATTCCCACTTATTTTGACGTTGGCTTATAGGTTTCATAGCCACACATAGCATATAGTATTAGCCTAAATATCTCATTACAGTACGATTTTCTATAATAAGTAACTCATCACTCTTCTAAACGTGGTCTCCTGGGAATGACATAATTTATTCACAGCCGTTCTGCCTTTTTTTGTGACTCAAGAATAGTTGAGTGAGAGCGGTCAATTCTCGGCGGATTTTGCAATAAGGGAAGTGAAGTGAAATACGTTTAACTAGGTTACCTAGGTAATTTACGGTCATTGTGACGGAAGATATTTATGACGGTCTCTCGAGTTGCGATATACTAGTGACCGTGTTTGATGTATGATGTTGTTGTGGAGCTAGTGAGAGTGAATGTGACCTGTCGGAAGTGTAGTATATGCTAATGGCAGAGAGAGAGAGAGAGAGAGAGAGAGAGAGAGAGAAATGGAGTGCCTCCGGTGTTTCGTATTGTTGTTGTTATTATTGTTCGCGTTGCTCATTCTCTTACGTGACTATGATCGTGAATGTTGAGGACTTGCCGCTGCTCGGGTCTGTGGTAGGTTTGTTTTGATTGTCTTCGAAACGTTGATACAATGTGAATGGAGCTGATCACACCTGATACATTTATAGCCGCATCGCAACGGCTGTGTGCGCAGAAAGGAAGCGAGAGGAGAAGGAGCAGGAAAAGGAGCAGGAGAAGGAGCAGGAGGGGACATGGATCACATGGATGAGCCATCGTCTCCCGACAGGAAACGAGTATCGTTTCAAGATGAGGAGGAGAGCACTTTTAAGGTACGTACATTTCTTAACTCACATTTTTAGAGCTATTTCGCCATACGTTTCACTGGAATAGTAAATGCTCTGCTTTCTTGTGCTCTCTAATATACCCTCTTCTCAAAGCGTGATAAAAAGAAACGAGAAAAAATGTGTTCATAGGATGCAGCTGGAAATTCGTGATTGGTATGAAGTCTCTTTTCCAGAAGCCCTCCGCCCACTCGAGTCTATGGTGGGAGCAGCTGGCGGTCGTCTGCTCGTGGACCCTCGTCCTTCTCACATTCCCCCTCTCACTGTTCGCATGCATACGCATCGTCACCGAGTACAAGAGAATGGTGGGTCACGGAACTCTGTCAGCGTTCAGCCGTAACTAACAAGTTTTGTTTCTCTCAAGTACAAAGACGCTCCTGGTACGAAATCGAGACACTTTTTTGCAGGTTGTGTTTGGTTGGTTTCAATGGTGGGTTCGTGGACTCTCATATTCATTTTGACGGGATTTCAACTCGTTGTAGAAGCTATAGCTATTTTGAATAAATAATTGATTGACTGACGGGGTTCTCAACAACTCGATCTAGTTCAAAAAAGGCGAAACAGTACAAACATGACAAGTTAGAGGACAAGTATGAACGGTATGGAACAACCTGAAAACCGATGATATATGATTGCAAGTAGTGTTCCGACGTTTGTAATCACTCGAATTGCATACCATACCAAAGTAAGTACTATACCAAATACCAAAGTACTATACTATACCAAAATACTATACCAAAGTACCGTATTGCAGGTAGTGTTCCGGCTGGGCAGGGTGTGGCTGGGCAGGCCGATCGGGCCGGGGGTCGTCCTCATCCTGCCATGCATCGACGACCATCAGGAGGTCGGAGGCACAGTACTCACTGCTGTAGTATTGTATAGTACTTTTTTGTTTATCAGCAGATTCAAGTTATACAACCGTCGACCTAGTCAATAAGGGGACTGACCTAAGGCTCTTGAGTACAAATCGCTAGCTGTTTACAAGGGGTCCACTTATTATAGTATTGTATAGTGTTTAGGAAGAGAGTTGGGGGCTTTGTACGTTTGACTACAGAAATGAAGATACTCGGTTTCCGCGCGGGACCACCCACACACACAACTATCTCCCCGAAGAAAACTATACTTACTGAACTGATGTTATGTGATTTGTTTGTATACGTTTCGATCACCGCTTATGACAGAGCTTGGTAGGTTAGTGTAATTAGTAAAATCCCCAGATTAAAAAAACTTACATGTGATGTGAATGAGTACCATAAACAAAAAAGCATAACAAAAAAGTTGTCATGGTTGAGGTGGACCTTCGAACAATGTCGTACGACGTGCCCTCTCAAGAGATGCTGACGAGAGACTCGGTTACGGTATCGGTCGATGCAGCAGTGTACTATAGGACATAGTGGGTGATGAGAGAGAAAGGGAGAGAGAGGGGGGGGAGCAAGAGGAGAGGAGAGCGAAAGGGAAGGGAGAGAGAGAGAGAGAGACAAGAGAAAGAGAGACAGGCAGAGAGCAGAAAGAGAGGATTCCCCTCCCAGTGACCCGATCGCCGCCCTGTCGGCCATAGTCGATGCCCACATGTCCACTCGTCAGCTGGCGCAGACCACCCTCCGGAACGTGCTGGGCACGAGGTGGGCAGTCTCTCTCTCTCTCTCTCCCCCCCCTCTCTCTCTCCCCTCTCTCTCTCTCTCCCCTCTCTCTCTCTCCCCACTCTCTCTCTCTCTCTCTCTCTCTCTCTCTCCTTCCCGCCAGCCCGCGCATTTGTAAAATGGTCCCGCATGGAAAGGCTGTTGCAGACGCAACAATTCTAAATCTGGGTTTGACTGGTCTAGCCGTAGTGACTTATTCCCCGGTGATCTTCTTTAAACAAACCTGTCCCGTGAAACATTGGACGACTTTGCGACAGCCATTTGTAGAAAGTGTACTCGACGAGTTCAACTCCGTGCTCCGAGGATTCCTCAAATTCCAAAGAACATTGTGATAGATATAGTGGGTCTCCCGTTTTCGCGGTCCTCTAATTACGAGAAATGACGCAGACACAAACCAGACAATCGGTCGATTATGGAAATGATCTCTATTCCAAGGGGCGATTGCCAAATTTGTCGAATATCTTGACCATAAATGAAAAATCTTCAAATTTTGCGACGTAGGTTTGTTTGTTTGCCTATCAAGTATGCGCTCATAAATTTTTGTGAAATTTTATTTAATCTGAACCGAGTTATTTCCAAATTTGTGTACAAAATGGGGGATAACTGCGAGTTGGTAGCTCAACTTTGATACAAAATCAGAGTACTCTAATGGGAGCAAGAATCCATGATTATACATGTTGTTTTTTCACTAGAAAACGGTTTAATATGGAATTTAATTTTACCCTATTTCATATGTTGTTAATTATTATGAATACCAGACTAAATTTTCCAAATTTCCGTACGTAGAAGTCAAGTAAACGGGTTTGAGAAGCTACCATCCAAAAATTGTAGAAAAATATTCATCTGCTGAAGAGTTATTTTCGTTTATCGATCAGATATCGATCACGACTTCAATGCGAATAAACCTCAACTACGAAGACGTCACGTACTCGTTTTTGCCTGAGGCTATTGGTACTCAAAGTGGGAAGAATCTATCGCAATTCAATCACATTTAGATCACTTTTCAAAATATGACGCGGTTACGGTAGTTACTGCGCTGGTGGCACAGTTCATTTCCCTACATTACGTATGCAATTTCATCTCATTCACACCGCTAACCGGTCTAGAAAGTGAAAAATGAACTAGCGAAACGCGTCTGGTGTCTCAATTTATCAGTCGGGACTGTCACATCTCGTATTCCATTTTTCGTTTTGGCGGACCGCGAAAACGGGGCACCCACTATACATAACTACCGATTCTACGAAACTATTCATGAAATTGACCCGTGATACGCATACGTGATACATTACAAACGAACCTACAAACTAGTTAATCGAAACTTTTTTTTCGGTTTTCGTCAATAGACGCGGTTAGATATTAGAGGGCTAGATGATGAGGACACAATATAGGCTACCTGAGGAACTGGTAACGAAAAATTCCAAAGATGCTATGAATTGCAGAACGCTCGGCGACATAATGACTGATCGAGAGGGAATCGCCCGACAGGCAAAGCGCCTACTCGACGCCGGTGAGCGATTGATCGATTTATTGATTGATCGATTGAACGATTGAATGAATGTGTGTTCATAGCCTGTCGAGCAATGCTCATAGGTTCTAGTAGTTTGTTCATATATGTATGTTTATGTTTACTGCTAATGTTTACTCGGCCGCAATTGTCTCTGTTGACACGGGTGAGTGCGCTGAGGGATGCGAGAGATGGATGCTTCCTGAGAAGAGCGAGCGAGAGAGAGAGAGAGATGAAAAGAGAGAGAGAGAGAGAGAGAGAGAGAGAGAGAGAGAGAAGGGGGAGGGAGGGAGGGAGGGAGAGAGTGAGATAGAGAGAAGCAGGTGAAGAAAGATGGGAAGTTATAGTTATAGGAAATAAAAGGTTACTTTCTGAATATCGATGTTTATATATTTATTACTCTGTTATTCATTTTCGGTTTCTATGAAATTGCTTTGTGAAATTCACAGTTCGTCATAAAATGCGTTTGAAACGTATGATATACAGTTAACATAAAAAAACCGAAAAGTGACCAAACCACTAAAAATGCATTCTTCACCACGCAAGTCAATATTTGACAATTAAAAAAACAAAAATGCATCTGACCTACTTGGTTTTGTCATTATCAACTTTCAACGGATGCGCAAACTGGACAAACAAAGAATTGCCCTTTTCAAGCCGTTGGAAGCTTGTAAATGATGAAATTATGACGTCACCTTGCAGCGACGAAGCACTGAGAGAAAATTATAACGTCACCTTGCAGCGACAAAGCACTGGGAAAAAAATAATGACGTCACCTTGCAGCGACGAAGCACTGGGGCATCAAGGTGGAGCGGGTGGAGATCAAGGACATCCGACTGCCGCGGGAGCTCTGCAGGGCGATGGCCGCCGAAGCAGGTGGGGCAAGTCTCAAGTGATAAGAACTATCGTCATGTTGATTGTGTAGTCATGTTGACCACTCACTCACGCGGCACATTCTCCTCTCAGTAGAAGTAGAAGCCTTTTCATGCGGTTTATGATTTGTCTTTTTGTAGTTTAGTCGTAGCAGATACGCTATCACATCCATATGCATATTCATCTTGAAAACTATAGCTATCAGAGAAAATGGAAAGGAGCGTGTGAGTATTGCTAGACCGTTGCATTGGTATCACTGCAGTTTGTATGTATGGGCCAAAAAGTTGATCTTGAAAGTGCGCCAAGTGTGACTGTTCCCACTTACGTTTCAGAGACTCCCTAAATACAATTGAATCATTATCCTGCAATCATTTTTGGCACAGCATGAATATTAAATTCATATCACTTTTACTGACGATGAGATAATACCTACACTCTGTCAGTCTTCTTTAATCTATAAGAGGGGTTCTAAGATGCTTTTTGTGCAAAACTCTACCCACCCCCATCTTTTCTGTCTAATTCTCTTCACCCCCCCCCCCCCTCCCCCTGCTCTCTTGGGCAAAGTTTTGGGGTATGACCGAAGTTTGGGCTGAGTTTCAAAACGTGACTCCTAGTCCAGCAGTGAGAAACTTAGGGCAAAAATGGAAACTTTACCTTTCTCTTCATTTGACCCTTAACTTGGGTCAAATTTTATCTTAGAACCTCCCTAATACCTACAGTCACTATACCTACACAGTTCGATTAAACCTGCATTCTGTCAGTAGTTGTGTGTAAATCTCCATCTTTTCAGAGGCGGTGCGCGAGATTTCGATAATCATTTTTCGTGCTAGCTATGTGATAGATATATTACTGTCTAGCGATACTTTACTTTAGATATACTTTAGATACTTTAGATATATTACTCATATTGAGATATACCTACTCCAAATTAGAGTCAGAATGTTCATCTCGAATCAACTAGCACAAAGGTAATTACGTACATTATGGTGAGGGTACGGTAATATACAGTAATCCAACGCCTACTCCAAGTATGATACTCAGTCGCTATGTGACCGCCCCCATCTTCTTTCCAGAAGCCGTTCGCGAGAGTGACGCGCGCGTCGTTTGCTGTCAGGGAGAATTAAATGTAAATGTTTATCTTTATTTTTTTTATCATTTTGTCAAATCATTTTTCATCACAAACGTAAATAGACACGGTCAATTATTGTTCCATTGAACGGTGATCGGTGTTTGTAAAAACGTTAGTACATAACATGAAAACATTGCTGTTTTCCCATTGGTTTTGGACGATTTTTTTTCTCGATCATCTTGCAGGCGGCTTTATAAAATTAAATAAATACATTTATACAACAAGTCATATCAATTCATTTTCACATACATAAAATAAATACTAATATAAATTGACATAATAAAAAAATAAACATAAATGTAGGCGTCGCACGCGCTGCGGGAGGCAGCGGATGAGCTGGCGCAGTCACCCACCGCACTACAGCTGAGACTCATGCAGAGTCTGGTCAAGGTAGACACACTCTCTCTCTCTACCTCTCTCTCTCTCTCTACCTCTCTCTCTCTCTCTCTCTCTCTCTCTCTTTCTTTCTTTCTCGCTCTCACCCATCTTCATTGGCCTTATACGGAAGTTGTAATGTGATTTATTCAGCAGACATATGGAATAGTGTTCCTCTTCAGATCTCTGCCGCGGACAAATACTGTCATCCTCCTCTAACGCTAACCATCTCTTTTCCATAAAACGCCAAATAGTAAACAGCTCTTCATTTGCTGATTGCTGAAAAATCGCGATTGCTGAAAAATCCTGGCTAGTTCGGCGGTTGTATAACATCCGATAAACAAACTTTAAAACCCGTGTTCAGATCTCTGCAGTAGACAACCACACGGTGATCCTTCCGCTTCCCATCGAACTGCTCCGCTCACTCGCGCGCCGGCTCAAAGCCAGCAAGGAGAAGAAGGACAAGAAGCGGAAGCTCATCGCGTAGAGAGAGAGAGAGAGAGAGAGATGATAATGATGATGATGAGGATGATGTATAAGTGTATTGCTTGCCGAACCTCTATTAGAACTCTATGTTTTTAAATAGTGTGTGTTTGAATGTATGATTTATGATTATGATTATGAGTTGTGTGTAAATTTGTAAATATCTCCAGAAATTTCGTGTCAAATTGTTCAAGGTGCTGGTGGGTGCATTACTCTAAGAATTTACAGTCTGTATTGATTGCTGGGTGAAACGTATCGGGTATGGGTATTTAGAATTGGTGTGGTGGTGATGATGTATCGAGTTCTACGGAGTTCAAGGGCTGTACAGGTCACATGGGTGCAATTGAGCGAGGGAAAAAGTAAACAGGGCTGATTCACTCTCTTCCCTCTCTCTCTTCTTCTTCTCTCTCTCTCTCTCTCTCTCTCTCTCTCTCTCCTTGCCCTCTCGAATCGCTATTCAAATGTGTATCGAATTCGCTTGATTCGCATTTGTGCTGCGCGTATAAGGCGCGTGTTTGCGAGCTGACGCATCACAGAGAGAGGGAGTGGCCGGCGAGAGAGAGAGAGAGAGAGAGAGAGAGAGAGAGAGAGAGAGAGGGAGAGGGAGAGAGAGAGGGGGGAGTGGCAGGCGAGAGAGAGAAAGAGAGAAAGAGAGAAAGAGAAAGAGAGAGAGAGAGAGAGAGAGAGAGAGAGAGAGAGAGAGAGAGATGGGGGGAGGAGGGGGATGGAAGAGTGCAGACGATTTCAGACGGTCACTCGTATCGTATACCATTCCAGAGTGAGAGGGTCTCGGCTCACTGTTCATTCAGGATCACGATTTTGCTCACGAAACTTAATTTTTTTGTGATTTACTGCTTACTCACACAGTATCTAACGTTGTTTACTTGCAATTTGTCTTATTGTCAGTGAGCAGACGAGAAAGTTCATCTTTCATGAGTACATGCGTTCCAAAAAGAGCTCTGTTCTTGCCTCGTTTCACTTTCTCCTTGTCATCTTCATTTCATGTTTTCATAAAAGTAGTGCGAATGTTTAGAAATACGACATACCGTAGTATCAGGGTAAACTCTAATGATGTTTTCAGAATGATCTACCAGTCCAGTGACTAAGAAAGTTCATATATATTTTATTAATGCATCCTTTTCCAGCATGTCCCCCCTCCAACCCTTCCTCCTCCTCCTCCTCTCGCTCCTTCCCTCTTCCTCCTCCATCAAGTGTCTGTCCAACCAGGGCGCGTCCACAGTGGAGTGCGCCAGCAGCTGGTGCCGCAACTATACCAACGCGGACCATGTGGTGATAGTTATTTATTATCAACCATAATCAGATTTATTTACATTTATTTTCATTATACATTTTACATCACATACATCACATATAAGACAATTTAACTTATATACTTACGCACTACACCAATGTAGACCGCGTGGTAACAGTAATGATCAAGCAAATTGAGATATATTTGCATGTTTCGAATGGATGTCGAGAAATCGTGTAATTTCGGGGGTGGTCAGAAAAACGTGTATAAACATAATGAAGTGATAATTCACGAACTTTGATAAACGAGGAACCCACAAATTAACTAACGGGTACGAAACATTCATTTTTTTTTTTACATAAGACCCTTCTTCCTGAAGTTGGCAATAAGAGTTACACACTTACTCACTTAAAATACGCTTCGCACTCGTACTAAAAAAACAAGCCGAGCAATTGTTCAATCCGCAGATACACTCCATTTGAGGAGATACTAACGGTGAAGTTGTAGTGTCAACCTAATAGTACTAGATACCGCAAACTTCCGTTATTCTAGAAGCATATCCAGGAATCCAATAATCCTCTTATCATTCCTTTCTTGCAGTCGATCTATGGCTGTGACACCACCGGAGACTGTACCAGGGACTGGCAGCAGTCGTGGCTGCCCTTCTCCGAACAGAAGGTACCACATATATATCACTATTCCTCCATTCCACCATTCATCATGTTTGGTACTCTCGCAGAACCAAACCACAACTTTGAAACCTATTTGTAAATTCCTCCTTACAGTGTTTTCTTTATTGTCTCCCGAATCGAAAAGGTACACGGTCTATGTTGTTATACTAATAACTGCAATTATGGCTACTATATCTCTATATGGCAATATCTATAATGATTTCAGTGCATGGAGCGTAATGGTCGCCAGATCTGCTGCTGCAACTGGGACTACTGTAACTCCACGCCCTCTCGACTCGGAATCAAAATAGTCATCGCACTGGTGGCAAAGTGGATCTACGACTCCGCCCACTAAGCCCCGCCCACCGAATCTGTAGTAATGATAATGTGATGTGTATGAATGTGTGTTGCCCCGCCCATTCAAGCCCCGCCTCTCTCTCTGGAACTGTGATCTGATGCATAAACATTGTGTGTGTTGTCGTATCGATTGCTCTATCAGGCGCGCGGGCGCGATAAGAGAGAGAGCGAGAGAGAGAGAGAGAGAGAGAGAGAGAGAGAGATTCGTCTCATCAGGCCACCTTCTCACAGGCCTGCAGTGGAGTGAGAGAGTCACCCCATTTACGGACAATGCTCTCCTATCACTGTGTTCTTCTCACCGCATACTCCCACTAGCGCTGTTTTCCAAGTGCCGCGTTGGTTGTTGCAAACTAATTGTTTTCCTAATTGTTTTGTCCTGTTTTTTTTACATATCTCTTTGTAGTCGTTTATATTGGATACTCGATGTC
Organism: Rhabditoides inermis; assembly: GCA_963966185.1. Classification (NCBI taxonomy): domain Eukaryota; kingdom Metazoa; phylum Nematoda; class Chromadorea; order Rhabditida; family Rhabditidae; genus Rhabditoides; species Rhabditoides inermis. The sequence continues at coordinate 234,139 of CAWZYM010000185.1, read as the reverse complement.
ATGTTAGTTTGTTGTTGTTTTTTTATGGTAAGGATTCATTCTTTTCAGTAATGAAGCCGGTGCAATTATATCTGTTCGCCTACAATGCCGTTCAGGTTCTCGGGTATGTTTTTTTTGTGAATTTGATTGTTTATTTTCAATTTCAACTTATTGTTACTGTATACCAGAACGACTCAAATTATTGTTTGTTATCCAAAATCCCAATAGCTTATCCGAACCGTGACAGCTTATTTTGCATTTTTCGCAAGCTGTGACAGCTCTGATAAGGTGATAAAAAAATTGCGGTCTTATCAGTAGATTCAAAATGCTACACCAAAATCTTTCTGCTGTCTTTAGGATGGTCCGATCATAATTAATTACTGTACTAGTGAAATATACGTAATGATGCGTCATACATGTTTTATAACGAGAATAAGAATACAGTGGTGATTGTAACTGTAATCATTTTTTCAATCTTGTTCAGAGAACAAAACAGTTAGGTTCCAAATGTTGCAAACTGCTGAGGAAGAATCGAATGTTATCTGGTTTCAGATGATTGCTGATTCTAATAGTGAAACAAATGGTAGATTGAGATTATGATACGTCATACGTTTCATCATGCCGATAATAATTCCGTGGCGAATGTAGCTATAATGCGTCACTGATTGGAAATCAAAATAATGTAATAATCAATAGATTATATCCAAATAGATAATGGATCGTATCCTGACGTCATACGTTTCATAATGTGAATAAGAGTTCAAAAGTGATTGTAACTCCAATTTGCTGAAAAAGTATATGAGAAAACTATGAAAAATACCTGTTCAAGCTCTAAAACGATCAAAAAACAGAATGATCAAAACAATTTCAGATGGGGTCTGATACTGGTGAAGACGTTGATGGGCCTGCAGGCCGGTCTCTCCTGGCAGCAGCTGTACACACAGTGCGAGACCGAGGTGCAGTTATTCCAGACGGCTGCGATTCTGGAGGTGAGAATAGACTTCTATGATTATATGATAAGATGAGTTAGATGTCGTTACGGATGTGAGAAGAGACTTATATGGATTATATGATTGTTAGTTAATATAGTATAGACCGTAAACTTACCGAAAATCATATTGCCATTCTGTTCTGATAGTTACTTCGATGTCTGTACGGAAGTGAGAAGAACTTTCTCTCGTTGTATTATGAGTTAATTGATACAGTTTCGTATTTCAATATGGCTAAATTATTGTTCCCGTTATTAGCAGGCTTATGTTTTAGAATTGAAACGTATGGGGTTTATAGTTATTTTCAACAAAGTATAATTGTTATTCAGATCGTACACGCACTCGTTGGCTTCGTGCGCTCGCCTGTTGGAACCACTGCCATGCAGGTATGAATCTCTCTCCCTCCCCCCCCCCCCTCTCTCTCTCTCTCTCTCTCTCTATCTCCCTCTCTCTCCCCCTCTCCATCTCACTAAATCACTTCTGTTTTCCCGCCATCGTGTAAGATTCTGGCCTAACCGCGACCAATCGCCAGTGCGTTAGAAAGAAAGCCGATCTTCATGCGAATCCCCTCCTTCATCAAATTAAAAACTATCCAGAATCTCAATACACGAAACATAATTGTCTCGCTATGGAGCTGGTCCCGTGAGCATCATCGATTTCCATTCAACGTCGTTGTCACTCCTCGCCAATGTCGCCCAGTTGTAGCCACTTCGTCCTCCTTCCTAATGCCTCGTTGCAGGTCTACTCCCGTGTGATGGTCGTCTGGCCGGTGCTCTACAAGGTCGCTGAGGTGAGAGCATCGACTCAGTTGTTTGCATGTTTCACACTTAGGTGTTTATATAGTTTTATCCAAGAAGCCTCTGTACCGAGATAATTTTCATCGACTGTGCCGTGGTCCCGCGCGGAAAATGAGTATCATTTCTGTAGTACATTTCTGTAGTCAAATGTACAATCCCCCCAACTATCTCCCTGAGAAAAACTATATCTGCATTACAAACTACATTACAACCTACGATCCACAAATACTACTCTTGAGTACGTGCTACATACGTTTCATGCTTTGCGTATAATGTTATTGGCTAGCATTGAAAAATGCTGTGCGCTTTAGATTCTGTGATTGATTCTAATGTGATTCTGATAATGAATCTATTTTCTTACAGGCTCGTGACTCGATCGGTGTGCCGATGCTCCTTGTCGCTTGGTCTGTCACGGAGGTGAGAGAGATGGAGAGAGAGAGAGAGAGAAAGAGAGATAGAGGGAAGGAGGGAGAGAGAGAGGGGGAGAGGGAGAGAGAGGGAGGGAAGAGACAGACAGACAGACAGAGAGAGAGAGAGAGAGAGAGAGAGAGAAAGAGAGAGAGAGAGAGAGAGTCTCTCTCCCCGCAGGTCATCCGCTACTCCTTCTACGCCCTCGGCCTCCTCGGCGCCGTGCCCCACTTCCTCGTATGGATGAGGTGAATTATGATTATTTTTAAATTTTAATTTTTTTTCAGTAATACTCTATTATTTGTTTCTTTTCTAAATGCGTATTTGATGATAATTATATCTGGAACGATATGCATTTTTTTTTCAAATACGTTTCACCATGTGCATAGAAATGAATAGTGCGATGTAGCTGTAATTTGCATTGCAATAGTTCCAATTACGCACATCGATCTCGTAAATGTTGCCATGTGGAAAGCAACCATACAGCGGATCAAAAATAAGATCTCAAAACCTATCTCTATGCTCTATCACCCATCCTTGAAATAATTCTTCACAATCGAGTAATCGTCAGATTCACTGATAAATGATTTATAAATTCTAAAGGTGTGTTTGGGACAGTGCGTATTTGCCGTCACTAAATTATATACATTCTAGGTACACCTTCTTCATCGTCCTCTACCCGCTCGGAGCATCGGGCGAGCTGTTCACGGTGGTCAGGTCCCTCAACGAGGTCAGCCCCCCCCCTCTCTCTCTCTCTCTCTCTCTCTCTTTCTCTCTCTCTTTCTCTCTCTCTTTTTTTCTCTCTTTCTCTCTCTCTCACCACCCATTAATCAATCAGTATCCCTTAACCTTTCTTAATCAATAAATCAATAACGAGTGTGCCCGCAGGTCGCCGCGAAGAAGCACTTCACGCTGGAGATGCCGAACGTCTTGAACTACTCGTTCTCGTACTGGTGGTACCTGGTCATCTTCGCCCTCATCTACATTCCCGGTTCGTTTGTTTCAAACTTGAAAATGTTCTGAAAATGTTTTTTTCCCGGGAAAAGTGGTTCCTTGACCAGTTTAGCCTTTCATCTACACATCCCTGGTGCGTTTTCTTTTCTTCTTTCCTTTTATACATCTTTTCTTTTCTTTCCTTTTATACATCTCTTTCAATTATTGGTGACTCTAAAAAAAACTCTGTAAAACCATGGACCTGGTCCTTTTTCCCTCGACGGTATGACCAAGTTGAACGGTTGAACGTAGTAGCATATCTAAAAATGTACAATAAACTTATTATGATCTTTAATCGACACAATGACTTTTGTGTAATGTACAGGAGCGTCTTTGAGCAGTTTTCTGCATTAAAGATTTTCTAGCAATTTTTTATCTTGCTCCTTTTTGTTCAAATAAATTTCCAAATTCGTTCAAATAGATTTTTAAACTAATTTTCAGGCTTTCCCCAGATGTACTTCTACATGTTCGGACAGAGGAAGAAGGTGGGTGGGGATTATGGATTATTGATTTCTTCTATCGATTGATTAATCGATTGATTTCAGGTGCTCGGAGGCGGAGCCAAGAAGGACGCTGTCAAAAAGCAGAAGTAGACTGGAACAGTATAGAAAAGTAATGTAATAAATATTTCGTATAAACCTTACATTTCAAAAACACAAAAAAAATCCATGAAAATGTTTCAGAACAAGAATTACCAAATCGTGCGCATATTTGTTTCGCTCCACTTCCCTCTGATTATTGGTTTTCAACGTCCAAGTCCTTCATTCTCTCTCTGTTTCGAGTTTCGAGTTTCAAGTATTCATAGCCCAGTTTCTACTCGTTTGATTCGGGGAGTGAGCCACAATCTCAAATGAATAGGTAATCCGACGGATTTCAGAGCGAAACGTTAGATTGGCAATGAATCGCAAAGTTTGCCGTATGCATGTTTTAGAAATGTTTTGTTCCTCCTTCTCATTCACAAGGCGCTAATATACGTTTTTGGCTATTTGGGGTTACGGTAGCTGTCACAACAAGGCGAAATATGTGTGATAGCTTATTATGACTGGGAGGCTATATAGCCGCCATCCCATTCAGAGTAATCACTAAATCAGATGTCGGCAATTGAGGGGCGGTCGAGGGTGTGATGATGTCGTCGGATTGGAGAGAGAGAGAGAGAGAGAGAGAGAGAGAGAGGGAGAGGGAGAGTGTTTGAATACGTCGTCGCACATTTGCTATTCACGGGGCGGTGGGCAAGACACGCAATCGCTATGTAATCCGTGTCAATTACATTTCAGAAGAGAGGGGGAGGGGGATAATGAGATCTTCTGTAGATTGGGCAGACACTGGGAGACAATCGTATCTCGGGAGAGAGAGAGAGAGAGTGGCTCGAACACATTGGAGTGGAACACAATGCTCGCTTTTATAGTGTTTGAGTTTACTATAACGAAGTATCTGGAAATGTATATGTAGTAGGTTTCATTTTGGCGCATTGAAGAAACCATCTGTGAAAAGATCCCCGACTTTCACATTTACTACCCCATCTTCATTACTCGCTAGTCATAATCCCCTTATTACCCTCTGTTATAGCTGTTCTTGCCAGTCTCGCGGGTTACGGTAGTCCTTCATCTCATTACTTCTCATTACCGGAGTACATAACGAGTAGATTGCGGGTTTGCCTGTTTCGAATTGACCTTGGCGTGAGGCATGAGGCATGATAGGGGAGGCTGGCAGACTCGATTAATTAGCCATATAAGGCAAGTGAGGAGAGAGAGAGAGAGCAGGCATATGGCCGCAGCCATTGCTTATGACTGTAAAAGGAGAGAGATGTGCAAGACCGTAAACGGGCAGCGAGACACACACGCGAGAGAGCGTGCTGATTGGAGAGACGCAGAGCAACAGGTGTGAGCTGGACCTAATTGGATCGGTTATCGCCTCTAGCTTTACAGGTAGTTCTAAACAGGTGATGATTGAATACTGAACGGAGACTCACACCGTGTACATAATTGACATACCAAGTGCATATCTACCGCATGGGAAAGTGACTTGGTTCCCCTTTTTCCTATAGGGAAGGTCGCGCGCCTGCCATCGCGCACTCTCACAACACACACATGCAAACACTAATCGCCGCGGCCCGGTCTCACATTTGCATAGGTTTTTAATGGGCAATAGTGTGTGAGAGTCATGTTGAATATCTCCACCGATACGTTTCCATATATCTAAACCCAAGTCATATGTTTCCATTGTCCGAATCTGCGCAAAATCGTGTATAGAGTTTCGCGCTCGCAATTTGTCTATTCACCGCGGGTCTATAGGTAATCCCCCGCAGCTGCCAGCCTCGAATAGGTGTCAATAGCTGGAATCGCGAATCAGCGCCCCTTCGCCTTTGTCTTCCCATCCCTTCCACTCCGCTGCCTTCCACCTCTGCCCTATCCCCCCTATCATCGCCCCAATTACCGTACTCGGGAGCTACCGTACCCCGGAGAAGGTATAAGTTACTCAGCCAAGTGTGAAGGTGTGAAGGTCGTTTAGGCGGTTTGTTTCGGAGTAGTCGAATAGCGGTAGAAATGACACCGGTTCTAATGGTCGACTAATGGTGGTTTGGCGGTTTTCGAGGGGCCGCGTGTCAATTGGAGTGTGTGTATGAGAGAGAAATCTAGACACCTATTACGGGACTCCAATACCGTAATGTAACGGACACTTTGTCGCCCATTTCTCAAGAATCAAGAGACACTGACTTTCTGTACACATTAAAGCTTTATCCAAAGAACGGCAATGAGAAAAACGACGGTACGCACACAATAAAAACAAAATAAACGATATACAAATCATCTGTGAGTATCTCTTCTCTCTTTTACACACACACACAACAAATGAGCACACGCAATGGGGGAACGGGGTTCGAATTCGAGAGTGTAAAGTAAAGTAGTAAAGCCTGCTTTCGCCTAGGGAGTGGCGGAGTCTAGCCTTGTCTGGATAGTCTCCGGGGTGGGAGAGGGGGTGGCTTCCACTCGCAGCTCCTCCTCCTCCTTCTGCTCTTTCTGCTCCATGGGCTGGGGAGGGAGGAGGGGGAAGGGGAGCAGACCGGCCGGTAGGGGAAGCGAGGGAAGCACTTGTTGACCCAGCATCGGAGGGAACGGCACACGCATTTGCTGCTGCTGAAAAGGAATTGTTAGTAACAATCAATCAAACAACCTGACTAGTACTGCCTAGACTCCTGTTAGTACGGTTTTCAAAGTACAGTACTCCTAACCTGTAGGTAGTTACTCCAGTAGGGTGAGGTGCGGAGGAGTTGCTGCACGGCTGCTAAGTTTCCAGCCTCGTTGAGAAGGTCCATTCCCACACTCGCCTGACGCTTCCACTTGGTCCTGCAAATGTATGTTAGGTCCCGCCACGATAGTCTACCGTACTCTCACTAACTAATCGTTGTTTTGCGTGTGGTGTGTGTGGAAAGAATGGTGGAGGAATTTGGAGAGGAAAAGGGGTCTGATTAGTTGAGAGCTGTATTTGGCAAGGCCCATGTCTGCCGCTCTCATCTATCCACACTCTCTCGCTTCTGTCTGCACGAAATGGGCACTAATGCATCGTGTGTGAGCCAGAGAGAAGAGCTTCTCAATTTCTCAATTGCGCAAATTATCAGCTTGTGGGGTGAAAATTGGTGGGCGCCTCTATTAGAGAGAGCGGATAGAGGGATAGCAATGGCAGACAATGGGATTGCGCTCGACGGACGAAAAAGAGAATGCTGCATTATGCACATTTGAGAAAGACGAAGACGACGTACCTTCTATTCTGGTACCACGTCTTGACTTGGGTATCTGTGAGACCCATGCGGTGCGCGAGGTCCATACGGTCTGAAAAAGGAAGGGGTGATCTCTCTCTCTCTCTCTCTCTCTCTCTTTCTCTCTCTCTCACCTTGCACAGACAGGTACTTTTGCTTCTCGAAAGTCGCCTCCAGCTCCTGAAGCTGCTTGTCGGTGAAGATCGTTCGCGCTTTTCTGGAAACACAATTATTTAGAATGATGATAAGAACAGAAGTAGTGAGAATCAAATCACAAACAAAAGGTTTATGATCCAGGTTATCATTGATTTTGATGTGATGAGCACCAACCTGGCCTTCTTGCTGCCCCCGGGCGATACAGTGCGGCTCTCCTCGGACCCTCCGCGAATCGACCGATCCAGGTCCTCCGAGTCTGCAAATTACCCACAAATTAGCGTGTTTTGACGTTCCCATGATGGCTCAAAGGCGCACCCGCATCGCAACACGCGGAATTCGATCCGCCGCCGCGCATGGATACATAAAAGATAATAGGGGGCGATCGAATGGCCACTGTGTGCACCTGTATACAATTGGCTTATACGGTCAGCGTGTAATTACGCGCGGATTATTGGAGTCGGATATGATGTGGAGGATTATGAGATTTGATTTGGATAGGGGGACTGGTACATGGTTGGATGATGGATCGCGCATAGCTGATTAGGAGTACAAAGGGCGGATCCAAAAGATCACACATGCGATTGATGAATGCGTAATGTGGGATGAATGACGCATGCGGAATAAACATAAGAAGAAGGAGAAGGAGGAGAAGGAGCAGGAGCAGAGGGAGAAGGAGACTCACCCGCTTCTCCACTCGTATTCGCCTTGTCCTCCTGCGAAGCAGTCGACGTGTCCAAAATGTCCGAGATGCGGAAAGAGTGGCTGATCTGCAAGTGAGCAAATGATACTATCAAATCCTAATCAGACGATAATTATCGATTAGTATTGAGTACAAAAGACGGGAAAGGCTCACCTTCCCGGCGGCACTAGTCGGTTGCGGGAGCTGCGATAGGAGGGCTGCGGTGGCGGGATCCAGCTGCAGCTGAGCCAGTGGGAAGGACATGAGCATACGCGGGTCGAGGATGTTCATGATGTACAATACGACCGCACGAGAGCGGGTGACTGACTGACTGAGTTAGTGAGTCTACCGTAGCGGGGTGGGGCCGGCGACTAAACGGCGCGATGATTGGCTCTCAGGCGAGGAGGGGGCGGGGCTAGGGAGACGGCTGGCAGAGGGGGATAGAGGCCATCCCCCCACTTCCGGCCGGGGGCAGTGAGAGAGTGAGAGGGAGTGAGAGAGTGAGAGGGAGTGAGCATTGTTGTGGTGGTGTAGTTGCCCCGGGGCCCGGGGCGGTACTGGTTACTTGTTGGCACCTTTGAGCGCCGCGGGCCGGTGAGTGGTGAGCATGGGAATCGAGAAAAGGTGAAAGGTACCAATCACCCTTTACGTTTCATTGTTTCTGCTTACCTGACAATGATATGTGGAGAGCAATGACACGCGCTTACCATCTGATAAAAAATATAACAAACTAGTATTTTTATACGTACTGTATTGTCGCCACATACGTTTCAAATCTGCAGTAAATTCGCTATGGAATAACATGAACTAATGCATTTATAAAGAGTTTCTGCAAAAAAAACGTATTATCTAAACATTTGACTTGTTCCATCGCCACATACGTTTCAGAGCACCTGTATATTCGTCACTGACATTCAATTCGTTGAAAGTCTCTATTAGAAACACTGAGCATAACCATAACATCGACTGTATCCGATCCGCCATTTGTCGCCCCAACAAAGCACTGCCTCTCTCTCTCTCTCTCTCTCTCTCTCTCTCTCTCTCACTCACTTCTCCCCTATTTTGTCCTTCCGCCCTGTAATTTGCACATGCAATTCGGTACAATTCGCGCTGCAATGATCGGCAGGCGCCTTTGAGAGAGGGCGTGAAATGGATTCGCACCTGTGTACCAGCCCGACTAGATTTCACCACTCTCTCCATTTTTGCGAGTCAACTCCTCCTAATGGTGCGATGATCGTTTTTCGACTGTCGCGGCTGCGCGGCCACTGGCGAATCTTTCCTTCCGGAATCGGGGTTTCGGGTACCTGGGGTCATGTCCGGACAGGTGCGATCGTGAGAGAGTGGAGGTATGCGCGATGTTTTGTCGCCGGCGGCAGGTGCGAGGATGGGAGTACCGTTCTGTTTTGACACCGGAAGGAGTAGTGAATGGTGAGTGAGAGGTGAGATGCTTGGGAGAGAGTGCCGCGGGTGGCTCACTGTCCGGAAGTGGTGGTAAATGTGGTAATTACGGGATATTTCGAGTTGGCACCTTTATGGGAGTTGATGGAGCTATGAGAGATGGAGAGGAGCTCAATAGCCACACCATCACAGGTAGCTTCATTGTCTTCTCTCGCACCTGTCTGCAGTGCTTATTGCATTGCGCAAGCTCCTCTTCCGATCCACTCACTGGAAACAACGGCCACAAAGGCGCCGCCGCGAAAGGTCAAAAGGTCCGGTAATGACGGACCACAATAGAAGATGGGGGAGGAAGTATAATGAGGTAAAGGAGACATGGTCCTTGAGAGATGCGCCAGGGATCAGTGTAATTACTGGCGGTTATTAGATTGTACCACCTGAGCGGAAGTTGCAAGGACGAGGTGGTTTTTGGAAGAGGGAATGGGGTGGAAACGACTGACTCTGTGAATATGATTGAGGGTCGTGTCGAGCGAATTTTTGAGAGAGACTATGGATTTCGAAAGTAATGATGATATTTACAATTTGAGGAGGCCGATCAATGTAACTGGAGCACCGGGACGGCCTCCAACCCTGCGGACATGTCAGCAACAAAGTAAAACTGTTCTATGAGCGCAGAAACCGTCTACATCTACAAGAAGTTGACAACTGCAGCTCGATACCGTCGTAGAAAATAGTGTGGTTGTGTTAAGTTGTGGTGGTATGATGGTGTTATGTTGTGGTGGTGTGATGGTGTTATGTTGTGGTGGTGTGGTGGTGTGGTGGTGTGGTAGTGTGGTGGTGTGGTGGTGTGAACTCCCTATTGCCGTAATATGGGCTCCGCGCTAGTTTATTATTTCAATAATTTCCATAATGAAATGTCCGGTTGTGGGCATTGATCTGTGGAGTGATTCGATAATCGAACCGATTTTCCTTCCATTTTTGTCGGATGTGCGGTGAGGCGAAGGTGATGGGCGGAAAATATGGGGAGAGAGAGGGAGGGAGAGAGAGAGAGGGATAGAGAGAGAGAGAGAGGAGAGAGAGAGAGAGGGGGAGGGAGGGAGAGAGAATGCAAAGGCGATTTCCAAAACGGGGGTAAAGGGAAAGGGTGGGGAAATGTGTTGACTGACAGTATTTGACAACCCGCGACAACGCAACAATTATACGGGCCTGAAGAGGAGGAGTTTATACCATTATAACCGGCAAACGGTCGGGACCAGGGTACGGTAGTTACAAGGATACTGTAATATCTGGACGATTGGCAATAACCGTGGTGTGATCGCTGCGTGAAGCTCTTCAGTCTATTCGAGTGACCGGCGCATCGTTCTCATCTCGGAACAAGCGAGAGCCACTTGACAGTCTGTCATTGTCTCATCGACACTGTACCTATTGTGACGCTTAGGGATGACCCAGGGGTTGACCGGAAGTGATTGTGTATCTTCAATTCAACATCTATCCGGAATCGTTGTGATCAGCACTCACTCAAAGTGTTTCACAAATATGCGTGATTCCCAAGGAGTAACGGTTCTCTCTCTCTCTCTCTCTCTCCCTCTCTCTCTCTCTCTCTCTCTCTCTCTCTCTCTCTCGACTTGGCGCGTCCTTGCGAGTGAGTGAGGGTTATGAGTGCGCGAAATCGGCGCTATGGCCGCGTCAATTTTGACGAGAGGTGTAATTGTAATAGACTCAGGTGAGCGTAGACGTGTGTGTGTATGCCTAAGTGGGTATTAATGTCCGGGACGCCCACAATTGGTCAAGGTTATCGGAACTACAGTGTGTATGGATTACCCCCACTGTCAATACGGAGGATGCGTAATTGGAGGTATCTCGCTCACTCCGAGTTATTGGAGTATTAGGGGATCGGGCACCGGTAATGTGGGGTGTAAGGACGTGTTATTGTTACGGTATATCAGGAGTTCAGGAGGCTCAGGGCTCAGGGAAGGTTACGGTACGTCTGTGTACGGTAATCGGAGCGTAAACATCCGGTGTTACGTGGGTTGGACTGTTGATTGGGTAATTTGACTATTAGGAATTAATGTGTTGTTGCGCGATGGTGCCATGGTGGTAATGAGTGAAAGCTGGAGCGCGCCAAAGTGACAGGTGAGGTGAGAGATGTTATCTCAGGGGAAGAGAGAGAGAGAGAGAGAGAGAGAGAGAGAGAGAGTCCGGTAACTGGCAGCGAATCGAAAGTGAAGGGGGGACAGATGCTTACACAATACTCTTTTTTCGCTGTTCAATGGTTATTAATTGTTGAGTTCGATTTGATCAGACGTTCGCTATACTAAGCGCGCAACTAGCTCAGCATTTTCCGATCAAAAATAATCGTGCTCTAGTTGGCACCGTAGTACATGGATGATGCGAACTGCCGTTTTTCGTTGGCGTTCATACCATTAACTTGTGGAACGTCTAACATGACCAAGTAGCGTAGTGGTAACGCTCTCGCTTACCAGGCACCTGTTCGAGAGTTCGAATCTGGGTACCTCCGCAAAGTTTTTTTCAAATTGAAAACACCATCCAATGGATTCTGATCGTTGTCCAACCACCCTAATGTCTCTCGTGAAAAGAGTGAAACTCATTTGCAGGCCCACTATACAGACTGGTCAGTGTTAGTGTTTTTAAAGGATAATTGTGTTCTTCAAAACTAATATACGTTCGAATAATGAATATTGCAATCTCTCATGGTGAACTCGATTGTCCTCTCGACAATGGCAGATTATTAGGGATTATGGGATTAGAGTTTTCTGGCACGCTTACTGTATGATTACGGTAACAAGGTAATGATGGATGGAAGAGGGGGGGGGGGGCATGCATGTTGTACATGGGTGATCGAGTCGTTGACCCGTGAGCTCCTCTCTGAGGGGCCTGCACAATTTGCTAATTCGCTAATTCGCGTATGTTATTGTAGAGAGGACAACCGACTGTGAGCATAATTGGCTACGGTATAATGGGATGAGTGGGGGATTTTGAACGGTGGATGTTTTTTTTTTATTCCTTTCCGTTTGTAGCCGCCATGAATGATAATCACAAAATTGTCAGCTACGCAGTGTGAAATTTGCAATTTCGTAAACACCCATCGGCAGTTTGAAGCGATGACCTACAGTGATGAGACATGGAACGGAACGAAAGCTGTTGCGAAAAATGTACGAAATCAGCTAGGTACGACGATGTTGAATGGAAGTGAATAGTGTTCACGAGACCAGCTCCATATCGAGACATTTCTGTTTCGTGTATTGAGGTTCTGGACAAAAAATTGACGGGTTTGATCGGAAATGTATGCGAAAGGTGCAAAAGTCTTCTATGATCATTTTTTGTTTGCGAGATGTTGTTGTTTTATGTTGAAAAGTTTTTTGAACGAAAAGTTTTTTTTTATATTTGTAGTTATCGAGAGCAAAGAATATCTTAGTTAAAGGGAGTGTACACTCTGAATTCCGAAGTTGAGTTAGCACCGGGATGTGAAAATATGTTGAAAACGACTCAGTTTTGTCAATACAACTTTTTGCTGAAAATGTCTGCAAGTTGGTGAAAATTGAGCGCAAAATGTATCAAAATGCAGAAATTGGTGCCAATTGGTGCCAATTTTCAATGTTCAACATAATTTTTGACCGACTTATAGGTATCTCCGACACATAGTTGCATTGACAAAAGTACATCATTTTCAACATATTTTCACATCCCGGTGCTAACTCAACTTTGAAATTCAGAGTGTACACTCCCTTTAACTGTTATCAGTAGACCAAGAGCTTTCGAATTATGCTTTCGGATTGAAAATCGAGTAGCGGCCATATCGAGCCGTGGTAGAGGACCAGGCCTATTTATTTTATTACTTCTGAAATGAACGGAAATTTGTATTAAAATACAAATAATGTATGAACTTGACAGTTTGGTAAATTTTTATTAAACACATCTGAGTAATTTATATAACTTTTAGGAATAAATATCATTATCAGGATTACGGTAGTTCGTAGTGCGTCGTGGTAAAGTAAGGTATTTCTCACTACGCACATCCGCGAATTTTTTGAACAAGGTTTTTGTTTATTTTCTGTACTTTTTGTTTGTTTCTGGAAGTTTCTGAAGTTCTGTTTTCGTATGTTCGTTCATTATGTATCCATACCCAAGGTAACGGTTCGAACGCACGCCAAGAATCTAGGAAAACGCGCTGGCGAGCGTTTATTTCGCTTGGATGTGCAGGTTGTTTGTATGTGTCTGCCCGCCCGCTAGAGAGGGCAACGGATACTCCGTCACATTAGAGACGCAGAGTTGTCGTCGGTTGCGAGAACCGAAGGAATACTAATGAATAAATATTACAATAAAACAAATACACATCATCTATGCCATAGGGGTTTTCTCGTTGCATTTATGGTTTCCCAGTCGGTTTCGAAACTTATTTTCCTCGCGAATGATTCACGCGCGTTTCGTATACGTTTCGCTGCAGTTATATGTGTATTTCGTTGTGTATCGGTTAAATAGACAATGTATCTCCATTGTTTCAGGGTATATGGATGATCAGAAAGAATTGATCTTCGTCAAACATGCTCTGCCGTATTTTTTGAACAAGGTTTTTGTTTATTTTCTGTACTTTTTGTTTGTTTCTGGAAGTTTCTGAAGTTCTGTTTTCGTATGTTCGTTCATTATGTATCCATACCCAAGGTAACGGTTCGAACGCACGCCAAGAATCTAGGAAAACGCGCTGGCGAGCGTTTATTTCGCTTGGATGTGCAGGTTGTTTGTATGTGTCTGCCCGCCCGCTAGAGAGGGCAACGGATACTCCGTCACATTAGAGACGCAGAGTTGTCGTCGGTTGCGAGAACCGAAGGAATACTAATGAATAAATATTACAATAAAACAAATACACATCATCTATGCCATAGGGGTTTTCTCGTTGCATTTATGGTTTCCCAGTCGGTTTCGAAACTTATTTTCCTCGCGAATGATTCACGCGCGTTTCGTATACGTTTCGCTGCAGTTATATGTGTATTTCGTTGTGTATCGGTTAAATAGACAATGTATCTCCATTGTTTCAGGGTATATGGATGATCAGAAAGAATTGATCTTCGTCAAACATGCTCTGCCGTGCACGAAGCAGGAGCAGTTCAGCAACGAGTACGTTCACATCTTTGTTAAAGGGTCGAAACAGGATTCCGTTGTGTATCTAGCTCTTTTGTTATTTTTTCTGATCTTCCTTCTTGGAAAAACTCATTTTTGTTTACATGTTTGTGTGTTTCAGTGTGAAAGCGGCGTTCGCTCGTCGCAACCTGTACGGCGGCGAGGGCACGCCGGCGCTCGCCTCCGTCAACGTCGACGACATCGCCGACCTCGTCGTCGGACCCGGACACATCGCCGTCTTGTTCAAGGTGCGCTCCAGCTTATATCGTCTTCTGAAGCCTTGAGATCACCTTGATGACGTCATGTGTATAGTCTTCTGGAATTTTACCGACGTATCTTCAGGATGGCACGATCTCTGGTCTGTCGTACAGCGAGAAGGAGCGTGCGGTGTCTCCGCGAGGCGCGTCTTCGTCGTCGTCGGCCCCGCCTCCGCCGCCTCCCCCGGCGAGTGGACAGCCCAGTGGGGCTGCTGGTGGCGGCAGTGGAGGAGGTTAGCATGTCACATTTTGGTTATTATTAAATGTTTCACTTGCGTATTGCGCACGTTTGTTTTGCGCTTGAAACATTTGCAAACTATTATACCAAGGTTTTCAATGTTTCCCTAAATTTTCACAGATGGACAATTTTGTAATACGATGTTCATGCATGTCCTCTTAGGTTCGCACGCGTCGCACGTCTCGGCGGTGATGGCTGCGAACCGGAACAAGTTCCGCCGCGTCATGCTCTCCTCCTCCGGGGGCAGGAGGGATCGGTGAGTGTTTGCTTATCATATTGTTTATCATAAGTTATGCAACCAAGGTATGACGGATCACGAACATGAACGTGAACGAGGCTTCATCGATCTCCATCTAGCAAATAGGGGTTCGATGAAGACCATCGATGAATGAAATGAATTTTGTCCCAGACCTCTGACAATGTTAGTGGTATCATTCAGACAATACAAAACTCTGGTAGGCACATTGTCGCTATAATTTCGTCCATAACTTATTGTTTCTGTGAAACGTATTTATAACAAGAACCGTTTTCAGTCCATTCGGCGTGATCGTGGACCGCAACCGTCCGCTCGTGCCGGCATCGGCCATCCCAGAGGAGCTCATAGCACAGGCGCAGGTCGTCCTCCAGGGAAAGCCCCGAGAGGTTTGTTTACTTGTTGTTGTTGTTTACATGTACACTTTTGTCTTGCAGGTGATAGTGCGTGAGCTGCAGCGGACGAACATGAACGTGAACGAGGCGGTGAACAACCTGCTCAGCAGGGACGACGATGAGGGTGGGTTGGAGATGTGCGAAGAAAATATCATTGTTGAATATTCTCTTCCCCGGTGTAAGTGAATGTGTGAAGCGTGTTGTCTCAATATTATATTTTTTCGTGCAAAAAGCTCACGCAATTGTCACTTATTACATTCCCAGGTTATATTGCATTTCAGAAACGTATGTTTAGAATATCAATTTGCTGAATGCAATCTGATATTGAAGGAGAAGGTGCGGTCTCCTCGAAACCACCCCTTTCAAACGTAGTTGCGCGAAGACAGAAGAGACTGTTCGCTGCTAAGTAGTGTTCTTCTCGCTCATTCAATAACCCTTGTTCAGAGGAGGACGAGGGTTCTGCGGAGGTGTGTCTGTCGGAGGACCTGCTGTCCCTGCTGGACGCGTCGGCGCAGGGTGTGCTGGAGGCGGACGGGCTCTACGGGGACTCGTTCGAGTACATTCTCAACAGGGACATGAGGAGGCGCGGCATCGACAAGGGTCAGTTGGGGTTCTCCCATACAACCTCATTGGTTTGATTGGGAAGAAAGCATTGCATTATTTCAACGTCTAATCTTATTGTTGCACTCTCTTGATGTGTATTTATGATTATTGTGTGAAACTTATCAGCTCTGGCTTATGGAACACAGTGGAAAACGGCGAAAAAATTTTTTTCTGATCATCTTGCAAGCTGCTATAGAGAACACACAATGTTTTACTTCTTTTACTTTTGAAGCGTATTTTTTTGTAATTTCATTTCAAAGTTTTATGTCGTAGTTGTTGCAGAGAAGGAGAAGAAGAAGTCGTCCGGGGCGGGGGCGGAGTCGAGTGGGGAGAAGACGGAGAAGGTGCTACAGTGCGACGAGCAGTGGGCGCCCTGGAGCGGCAGGAAGTGAGTGAGAGGATCGACCAGTGAGAAATAGGTTTCACTTAAGAGACGTGATACCAAAGATATTTTCGATTTAATCGGCAAATCAACTGTATCGAAACTCAATCTGGGGAGTGGGGAGAGTGTTGCCATCAGAGACATGATTCAAAATATGTGTTTTATGCAATGAGTCGTCGTATTGCTGAATTGATGTTGAAATTGAAAATGAAGGCATAAAATGAAATGATTCATGGCGTTGTAGGTTCACGAAGATGGCGGTGACGCAGCACGCGCTGCTGGCCGTGTCGGAGGAGGGTGTGCTGTGGTCGTGGGCGTGGACCGACCACCAGCCGCCCACACAGCCCGATGAGCACGCACTAGAGATGCTCGGCGAGGCACATGGTGGGTCGCTTGCCATTGATGGCGTTCACTTACCGTCCTGTCCTCGTCGTTGACCTGTTTCCGATAGTTTCCTGTATGCGTGGCGTTACATTATTATGTTACCAGACACTGCAGCCCGGATCACATTGTTATGATGATGTGTCTTGATGTATGCAGTGATTTGCTTTTAGCCCGTATCGTTGACCTGTTTCCTATAGTTTAGTTTCCCTTATGTATTTCGTGTTATGACATGCATTTATTCTCAATGTATGGAATGCTTTTCCTTGCAGCCCGCATCGTCGACCTGTGTGCGTGTGCGTCTCGCGTGGCTGTGCTGCTGGAGGATGGCAGTCTCGCCTCGTGGCTGTGTCCGGGCATGGTCGGCAGGAGGGCGAGCCGCGCCCTCGCCTGCCCGCCCGCAAAGCTCCAGTTGGCAGAGGGAGAGAAGGTGCGGGAAAATAAGTTTCATGGTGATATGTGGTGGTCTAGATAGGCTACATGACATCAATGCGATTGCCAATGCGAAGTGAATTTTCGATTTATTTGAAAATATGTTGTTTTAGGTGGTGCAGTTGATGTGCAGTGAGACGATAGCGGCGGCGCGTACGAGTGTCGGGGGGTTCTGGTGGTGGTGAGTTAGTATTACTGTATTTTGAATTTCGAGATGTGAACACTATGCTTTAGCGGTCTGTACCCGTCGAACGAGCGTCGCAAGATGTGGGAGAAGTCTCGGGCCAAGACGCGCAAGCACGTCACCTTTGACACGAACGAGATCAAGGAGGGCAGCGAGGTATGGGGGGATGATCATGCGTATATTGAGAGGGATGTTACGTGTAAGAGCGTGTTGCTATCTTATTAAGTCATTGGAACGATCTGAGATTGTTATGGGTTTACTCAGCTGCAACTCAGTATTCTATTGAAACGTAGTTATGCCTGTATATATTCAATGACTACATTTAGGTGCGCACCAAGTCGTGTCCGATCTACACGGCCGGCAGTGTCGCCATCAACATGTCGCCCCACGGCAGCATGCCCAAGGTGAGCATATACATACTAGGCTACTAGGCCATCTCATCTCACTGCACGTTGAATTGTAATCGATGGTTGACTTTGTTTGATATGTTTTTCGTGAAACATATTTTATTCCATCTTTTTCAGATTGGTGTTCTGATGGAGAATGTGTGGACGTTGTCGGAGATGTGCCGGTTCCGCGTGCTGGACCCGTCTGCCTACGACACTGACGTGCCCGCGGCTGCCGGAGGAGGAGAGCCGGCCGACAAGGACAAGGACGGCAAGGCGATCGGTACGGGTGAGTGGGGTCGAAGATGTATTGGTGTTTGGGAGACAAGTGTTTTGTGGCTGATGAGGGAATTTGGGCAACAAAGTTGTATTGGGAGAAATATGCTTTGTGGTTGAGTGAAGTGTTGGTGTGATTTATTGACCTAATGAATACTTGTTTCCGCTAAAGTATCACTGGGAGAAATATGTTTTGTGGCTGAGCGACTGTGTTGAATCGTTATAATGATCTAATCAAAATTCGTTTCCTCTTGGAAAATTTTTCCAAGAGGAAACGAATTCTGATTAAATAAAAATTTCCAGGAAAAAATACGTTTTGTGGTTGAGTGAAGTGGTGTAGCAATTGTTTTGCCTAATCAGTATTCGTTTTCAACATAATTATTCAAGGTTCGTCCCGCAAGCGTCGCGCGTCGACGGACGTGTTCTCGTCGTCTCCGAAGGAGGAGGCGTGGCCGGTGGAGGAGGTGCTCTTCCTCCACGAGCAGCCCGCCAACGACACGGCAGTGGTCAAGATGGTGAGGGTGGGGGGAGGGGAGAGGGGGACCATCAACTGTATATTTCAAGGTTTCATTTCGTCGGTGAATTAAATTTTCAGCCAGTATTGGTTGTCAAGTTTCATATCGACAGTGCTTTGAATTTTGGTTGAAACGTAGAAACGTACATTCGTAAAACATAGTTCGTAGGTTTGTCGGTGTTTTGGATATTCTGTAAAATGTACATACAATGTCTGGGCATATTTTTTTGTTAATGGGGGAAACTTCAACAGTGATGTATTGGTTATGTTAATTTCGGTGCTGATTAGTAGGTAACACGAAACGTAGATTGTATGTGTATGGTGATGGTTTGTTGTTTCTAGATTGACGGCGGCATCATGATGGTGGAGTATGTGCGCTCGCAGCAGTCGATGGAGTACGCGACGAGCAGCTCGGCCGGAGTCGCCGCCGCCGCCACCGCCGGAGGAGCACAGGTGACGATACGTTTCAACCACTTTGTATCAGCTCCTGTAAACAGTTTCACAAAATCGTAGGAGTGGCACCGGTAGGCGGTACATTATACGTTTCAACTAGTTTTTATGAACTTCTATAAACAACTTTATCTAATAGTAGGTTTAAAAAAATTTCACTAGACTTGCGGATACGTTTCAACCCTTTGTATTAACTAATGCAAACATTTTCAAAACTAATAGAATGCGAAAAGGTTCCTCTACTAAACAGTTGTTATCAAGGATGGCGCGGAGGAGAAGCGCACGACGCGTCTGCGCAAGAAGGAGGACTTTGTGGCGCTGACGCCGCGCGTGAAGAGCGCCCGGTCGCCGCGCATCCAGCAGGCAGAGCCCCTCCACTTTGTACTGCCATCGGGGGGAGGAGGAGGACAGGCGAGGAGGGTGCTCGCTGCGGTCGCTGATGAAAATGGTGGGTATGAGGCTATGGCTACATCGTCATTACTGTATTGTTTCGTGGTGGCACTATGGTGAACTAGTGTGGCGTATTAGTCATGCAACCCATTTTTTTCACCATGTTCAGGTTAGACAAAGTAAGATGGGTGGTGGGATTATTAGTCATAGCACATGCGATGTTTACCAGTACATG
Organism: Rhabditoides inermis; assembly: GCA_963966185.1. NCBI lineage: Eukaryota > Metazoa > Nematoda > Chromadorea > Rhabditida > Rhabditidae > Rhabditoides > Rhabditoides inermis. The sequence goes on along the minus strand of CAWZYM010000185.1, from coordinate 214,477 downwards.
TGTACGAATCACAAGTACAAGAGTCTATACTTTTTGCAGGCGTGCGCGTGTTGTGCGAGCGCGGTCGCGGCGGTCGTGTGGTGGTGTCGCGGCTGTCGGTGAGGGGCAAGCTGCTCAGCGAGCACCTCCTACCCGTGCACGCAGCCAGCCTCACTGCAGCTGGACAAGCTGGGGCCAGTGCCCAGCTGGCGTTGATGAACCACGGAGATGTGAGCTCATTTCAATCTAGTTGATGGATAGATGAGTGATTGTTCGTGATTACTGTGTTCTGAACTGTCCACTCTTTTCAATGTAATGGGAGATGACGATTTTGAATAGATGATTGATTGCTTGTTATCGTGATGTGTTACTGTGCTTGTTCAGGACGAGGTGCTGCTTTTGCGCGATGCGTGGGGCGGCGTGTCCCCGCTGTGCAGGGACGCTGCGATGGGATTCCGGGAGCCGTCCGCCATGCAGCTGCCTCCACTGAGACACACTGCGATGAGTGTGCTGCGGGAGGAGAGTGGGACGGGAGGAGGGAGTGGAGGAGTAGCAGCCGGCGCCAGCAAGAAGGGATGGGTGAGTGCGGTCAGACAAGAACATTGCATGATGGAGTGGTGGAGGTTATAAATTGAGATACTACGCAGTATTGAAGCAAACCGCTGAAATCAAATTTTAATGGTTATTGTGTTGCATATTTTTTAGAGGTCATGGATGCACAACATTATTAATATCGAGCGAGAATAGGTTTCTCATCATGATCGTGTGAAGCATATAGTGTACTGTTCCGATTGCAGACATGCCGTGTGTCATCATTGAATCCATTAACGAGGAGTGTAGTAGGTGCCACACCCTCGGATTCGTACCAAATTGATAGAATACCTTAGTTAGGACCTTAGCCATCAATTCGTGGTGTCCGAATTTCCTGAATGAACTATACGTTTCCGGTACGAAAACGTACAGGGCTCGTTTTTCGCCTTCCTCTCACCCTACGCGGCGGTCAAAGACCGAGCCGTTGTGGCCTAGTGGCGAAGGCGTCTGACAGCCAAACTGACCCTCGCGAGTTCGATTCTGCGCACATGCTTTTCGTTTTGCCAAAATCTGACTGTCATCATTTTCTCATGGTCCATGAAACAACTCTTTCAAATAAGTTTTGTAATGAGACAGTCTATGACAGGAGATGACAGACAGATGACAGAGATGACAGAGATTATCCGTGCGCATCGTTACAACCTTCAACTCTACAATATTTGCGCACTATCAAAGTTCATACGACAGTGTGAAATAGCTCGACGACGTTCGGGACTTTTCTGACAGAAGACGTTGCGACGGCTGATGCGAGTGGCACTACGTCACTTCGACGATCGAAGGCGGACATCGCTATCAAAAAGATATCGGCAAGACTGTCTCATAAAAAAACTTATTTGATAGAGTTATTTCATGGACCATGAGAAAATGATGACAGTCAGAAAGTACAAGTCCATAAACTTTTGGCAAAACGAAAAGAATGTGCGCGGAATCGAATTCGAGAGGATCAGTTTGGCAGTCAGACGCCTTCGCCACTAGGCCACAACTGCTCGGTCTTTGACCGCCGCGTAGGGTGAGAGGAAGGCGAAAAACGAGCCCTGTACGTTTTCGTACTGGAAACGTATATTTCGTTTAGGAAATTCGGACACCACAAATCGATGGCTAGGGTCCTAACTAAGGTATTCTATCAATTTGGTACGAATCCGAGGGTGTGGCACCTACTACACTCCTCGTAAGAGTTTGAGGGATGTATCTATCGTGTTGAAGTGGTGGTGGTAGTGGTGAAGGTTATAGAGTTCTATGCTCGAAATAAGTTGCGCATGGTAGGGTAGATCAGAGGAAGACGGAGAGTCAGCTCGCGGCAATCGCGCGCAAAACAAGAGAGGCAGACGGTTATGGCACCGTATTTCGAACTGCAAGCGAGGTGGATCGAAAACTATCGCTCTGGCGCAGAGTATAAAACGAGTTTACCCTATAAATTGAAGCCAACTGCTAAACTTGATTTTATTCAAGTTTCGTGATACATATTTCTTCTGTATTTGTGGCATAGGAAGTACATTGTTTCTGTTGAGAATTATTTTCCCATATTCAACGTGTGAAGCATATAGTGTACTGTTCCGATTGCAGACTTCCCGAGTGATGCTTTCTTTTCTGAATCTACGTAAGGACACGTCATTACCACTCTAGAAAATTATTTTTTCCAGCATTAGCGTGGGAAGCTTACAGTACATTGTTCCCGATTGCAGACATCGCGCGTGTGCATCCTGGCGTGTGTGGTGTCGCCTCGGGAGGGGACGGCGGAGCGGCGACTGCCGGGCCTGGTCGACACGGTGCTGCAGTGCGACGCTGAGGCAGTCAAGCAGTGGTTGGATGTGGCCGAGCAGGATAAGGGTCAGGGGGGGGGGGAGAAGGGGATAGAGATTTGTGTTGGAGAAGAGGATACCCAATCGATTAGTTGAATAGAGGTCCCAGAAATATGTGAAAAGATTGAAGCATACTTGTTGTTGTTCCGGATTACGGGAAGAGGAGGGGGAGGAGGGAGGGGAGAGCGGTGTTGGTTAAGCGGTTGTGAGCGGCGTGTACCTTGTATCTGGACATGTTATCCGAGTTTTGTTGGCAGTAGTGTTGTGTTGTGAAGCGGTTCAGCGGTTCGTTAGATGTAATGGATTAGCTTAATAGAGGTCCCATGAAAGTGTGACAAAGTTGAATCATATTTGTTCCGGAAGTAATGGTCGGGCTTTGCAGACGGCGCCTGGCTGTCATCCGAGGTGTCTTCTCGGGGCGACGGGGCGCGGAACGTGCTGCACGTGGCTGCCATGAACGCGTTCGCCGACAAGAACAGACACGAGGCAGACACGGCCGAGGCGCCGGCGGGAAGTGGTCAGTGGGGTTGGGGTGATTGGTGTAGTTTTGTTTATGTAATATTATAACACGGTGCGTTCCAGATGCGGATTCGGCTGCGGACGCGGCGCGCGCATTGGATCAGAGGTGGCAGAGGATGCTGCGACAGAGACTCGACAAGAACGAGGACTGTGAGTGGGGAGGGGAGATGGAGAGGGGGAGATGGAGATGCGGTGACTGTGTCCATTCCAGCCGCTATCGCCAAGGTGCTGATGGAGGATGCGTCTATGGAGACGGGCGAGACGGCAGCGAGTGGAGAGGCGGAGGAGGCAGCTGGCCCGGCGGATAAGAGTGCGTTTTCGAATGTTTCGGAATTTTATAAGGCATTGAAGTTTTTGAAACCTAAAATATTTCATAGGTTTTTGAAACATAGAAGTCATGTTTCTTTTGTGCAGAGTACATTCTGGTGGCTCGTGATTTGTATATGCAATATTTGATTTTCAAATTGCGTTTTTCTTCAGAGTACTTGGTTGTTGCTCGTCCGTCGTCGGATCCGCGGGCTCGCCAGCAGGCCGCGATGGACATTGTGCGCACTCTGCTCTCCCACCCCGCACTCGACAAGCACGTCGAGGCACTACTGCAGCAGAAGGTCGGTGGAATGTGTAGGGATTCGGTTACGACGACATGTCGCCACACTGCACACAGCTGCGGCTCCATTTTACTTTTCAGTTGGTTTGTGATTGTTGAGAGGAGGTGGAGTTTTTTTGGTATGGTATTGTTTAGAGTATATGTTGCGTTTTCGAAACTCGTGAAATTGAAGATATGTTTCGCTATGGTAGGTGTTGCGAGGCTGAAAGATATTTGAAACAGTATTTCACAAGACGGTATTTCCAATATACGATCGAAATTGGAATTTATCATTCCGACGAGATGATATTGATTGGGTGATACCTATTGTTGACTGTGTTGCAGGACACGAACGGACACACTCCGTTCATGTGCGCTGTGAACATGCGCGCGTATACGGCGGCCCGTCTCATCTGGGAGGCCATCAAGAAGACGGTCGGGGCAGGAGGGGAGGGAGCCAAGGTGGGTGGTTCTTGTCACACCAATTAATGTAGCTCGTGTTGGTGTGGGTATATGAAACCAGTGAAACGTATTGTGTTGTAGGCATCGAGCGAGGCCCTTCTGCCGTTTATCTTCCCGGCTGGCAGCCGCGCCGACGACTCGCCCCTCTTTGTGCTCTGCTACAATGACACGTGCTCGTTCACCTGGACCGGAGAGGACCACATCAACCAGGTGGGTAGGAGAGAAGAGTAGAGGATGATATTATTCGCGAGTAGAGGACATTCCGATTCTTTGCTGAGCTTTACAATGTTGTGTGAAACATGACTGGTTCTATGTGTTGCAGGACATCTTCGAGTGTCGCACGTGTGGTCTGACGGGGTCGCTGTGCTGCTGCACCGAGTGCGCCATGACATGCCATCGGTGGGTGGGGAGAGGGAGGGAGGGAGGGGAGGCGTTTCACACGTGTTTGTGTGTTACTGCGACCATAGCATGTGCTAATTAATCGTTTTAGAGTTGATAGGATTTTCGATTGATCGTGAAACATATGATTTACAGCGATTGCTAACGTAATTTACGCGTCAAGTGATAGTTTTCGATCTAGCTCACGCATCTCGAAAAAAAGTGTGATCTCAAGCTTTCTGTCTTGTGTTTCTCTATGGTCGCAATCTGACTCTCCGTATTCCTTTGATCTCCGAGAATGGAACCATTTTGTGGTATTAGTTATTGAACTTCTCCAATTATATATTTTGAGCAAACGAGATATTCGTTGTGTAGTGAAACATATTTATGCTTTTTGCTGTTTGTATTTTTCTGTGAAGAATAGATTCTTGTTGTATGAACACTCAAGTATATAGCTGAAACATGTTTCAGTAACCACGACTGTAAGCTGAAGCGCACGAGTCCGACTGCGTACTGCGACTGCTGGGAGAAGTGCGCGTGCAAGGCGCTGGTGGGTGATTGGGGGTATCCGGTATGACACTAATATATACGAGTTTTAAACAACTCGTGTAAAATAAAGAAAATGTACAAAGATGAGAAGATAGAAAAAATAATACAACAAAACGAATCTCAAATAGGGGAGTCACCGTTAAAAAGCGGCAGGGGAAAGCGCAGCAGATGGGACCATTGTGTTAGACAGTACTATGATGCAAATGAGAAAAGCTAGTGACACGGACATTGGATACATTTTCCGGGCGCTGACTCGGAATCGAGGTCGGACTACTCGTATTTCATGACCGCGTAAACCCCGGGAAGGGCGTAGGTTAAACAACCCTTCCCGGTCAATGACGACGAATCCGGCCAGGATCTTGTAGAACATCACGAGGTCCTTGACGTGCCGCCGCTGTTGGAGTGAGTGCAGGCCCAGAATCGCATTGCGATGGTCAGCTTCGTGACTGACGCTGTTACACCTACCAAAAATCAGTCGGGTGACGTAGTTTTGTACCCTCTCCAGCTGCTTGATGCATGCCTGGTCGTGATGGTTGAAGACGCAGGTACCGTACTCAAGAAGTGGCCGATCATCGGTTGTGTAGATGTCGAGAAGAAACTGCTGATCTGTAGAGACCACCGAGCGTTAGATACAGTAAGCGCGATTGTAGGCGTTGGCGTAGATCGACAGTCTGAATTCAAATCAAAAATCAAAATATTTATCTCGAATCAAGTAGCACACAATATCGATTACGTAAATTACGGTGGGATACGGTAAAATACAGTAATACAATGCCTACTGCGAGTTCCAACAACACGGGTTTCGGTGGTCCCGTGGATGCGTACGCGTTGTTGGTGATGCTTGTCATTCTGAATTGCTTTACTTTTATGGACGCATAGATTTAAGGGAGTTGTGAAGCGTAGATGTTACTGTTGGTAAAGGAATGTGCAAAGGTAGACAGTAGACTTGGTTTGATTGTATACGCGTTGCTTCTTTGATCTCTATATGGGTTATTCCCGAAGAGTTTTAGGAAAGTTGCGAAGCGTAGATCTTACTGTTATAATGTGATAAGGGGAACATTGATTGTTTCGGTTTCAAATAGATTTATAATGTGTACATTGAATGTGCGTATGTGTGTGCAGGTGGCGGGCAACCAGCAGCAGCGCGAGTGGCTGCTGCGGGAGCTGCTCCGCGAGAGCGAGCTGTGGAGGGCCGTCAACGGACGAGGTGGGTCATTGGTATTGATTAGATCTATCATCTATGTCAATTCAAATCAATACATATCGAATCAAGTCGATCAATACCCAATGTCTTGATTCTATAGGCGAGCATGTGCTGTTGTACCTGGCGCGCACGGTGGGCCGCCAGCAGGGCGAGCAAGCCAACTGGACCAAGCGGAGGCGGCCCGCCGCCGCGGCTGCTGCTGCGGCTGCGGCTGCATCTGGTAAGGAGTTGGGGAAGGGAGCATTGTTCTGGATCTAATTGATTCCATTTATTAGGTTCAGTTGGGTATAGGTTGTGCTGCGTATATTTTGTGGTTCTGAGATCATATGTAATGGATCGAATTTCTGTTCTGATTAATTATATTGCGGTAGCTGGCAAAGTGTAGTGTGGATGTAGCGTATTGTGCTCGTTCTTCATACAAGAGGTCCCACGAGGTCCCATAATATCGGTAGGAGTGGTAGAAGGGAAAGGGCTGGTCCACGATGTGCATTGCAGACTCTTGTATATGCACGTTGTCTATTGCAGAGCCTTGTATGCCGGAGCACGAGCTGGAGCCGCCTCGGTTCGCGGGCCGCGCCATGCAGCTGTGCTGCGAGGAGTGGCCCGTGCTGCGCAGCGCCATCGCAGTCGGCGAGAAGCCACTCGCCAGGTGAGCACATTTCCGTCATCTGTTTTCAGCTTGCTATTATTTGTTTCTTTGGCCTTGTCGCTCGCAAGGTGGGTGCGCATGTATCACTCGTATGTCGTAAGCAAGTAGAATCAAGTTCGTAATCAGTATTAATATTTTTTTTCATTATACGAAGAGTTTGGTGTTTATTTGTAGACGACAACGTGAGAGTTGAGAGTGAAAAGTGTCCATTAATATTACAAATGAGAACCAGATAATCAGTTCTTGTTGAAGCATATCTTTTCCAAGTAATGATGAGTTGTGTGTTGTGCAGGGACGTGTTGATATCGGAGGAGCAGTTCATTCTGGGCGGTCAGATGGGCGCGTCGCACCTCGACAAGCTCGTCTTTGCCCTGCTGTCAAAGTGCCCCGAGCAGGTGGGAGTGGGGGGAGGGTAGAGATTGTGGGGCTGGGGATGTACACTGTCCTGTGAGCAACATTAGTTGATAGCACAGGATTGTGTATGGATATGAAACGTCTCTGTGTTCTTTTTATAAATTAGACTTGTTTATGATGTGATTTTGGCATCATAAAATTCCGCATAAACAATTGTACACATCAGGAATACGCACACTAATAATTTGTGTGAAATTATTCTACGTTTTTTCAGCACATGGAGGCTGTGTTGTTGCTGCTGATCAAGCAGTTTGAGGTGTTCGCCGACAATCCCGCCAAGCTCAAAGAGGTACGGCATGGTTCCTAGCTATTTACAGTTTTTATAATAATTCTATTTATAATAATAAGTGTTGTCATATTCAGATATAACGATTCCGGATAGATGATTGATTGATTGATTGATAATAATTTTTGTTCAGATCGAATCGTCAGCCGCTCGTCTGGCGCGCTCTGTGTGTCGCATGTTTGTGCTGGCCGTTCTCGTCAGTCCGGCTGCCGCCGCCACCGCCTGCAATGGTGAGATTTGTAATATTAATTATGGACTGTAATGCTTGGAGTTTTGCTATTGATTACTTTGTGTTTTAGATTTTTTCAAAGTTGTTATTCCTAGGAATCGCTCCGCGCACGTCGGAGGGCCGTAAGTCCGCGCTGCAGATCCACATCTCTGGCTACTTCTCCATCATGCCCATGAAGGCGGCCGGCGCGGGCGGCAAGGACGCCAAGAACAAGGCGTGAGTCGGGTTGGAGCGATCGGAAATTATATAAACATTTGGTTTTGTACGTTTCAGTAAGAGTTTATGGTGAACCAGTTTTTTTTTGTTTGATTCAATAGTGTTGCTCCAATAGTGGTACATTCTGAAATATGTTTTTTTGCTGTGTTTCGTGGCTGGTGCTGCGGTGCAAGCGGGTGCTGGAGAGGCTGGGGCCGCTCGGAGTGTACGAGGCGGTGCGGGTCGCCGACGGACTACTCGCCCCGATTAGGATGGGAGTCGTGAGTCGTCCGGGTCCCTCTCTCTCTCTCTCTCTCTCCCTCTCTCTCTCGTTCTCTCTCTCTCCTCTCCCCTCCCCCTCACCAAATGGTCCCTCTCTCAGGTGCGTGCCGGCTGCAGTGTGCAGACGTCTGGCGACCCGATCGAGGCGATGGAGAAGTTCCTGGCGAGTGAGACGGACGTGTCGAGTATGTTGAAGACAGTGGCGGGAGGAGGAGGAGAGGAGGGTGCGAGTGGAGCAGGAGGAGGAGGAGGGGAGAAGAAGAGGAGGAAGCGGTTCGGATCGAGGAGGGACACGGACAGGGACGACGATGATGGACAAGGAGGAACTGGAGGTGGGTTCGCGATGGATATGCGTCCCTTGTCTGTTGAGATGGTTATGCTATATGATATTATTTTAAAAGAGATACGTGTGTTGGATATGTGAAACGTGACAGTCAAGGTGTTGCCTGTTCCAAGCTATTTGTAGACTGGATATCGGCTGTGCATATGAATACATAGTCTCCTTGTAGGTGTGCGTTCGTGTGGTGGAGCCTTCACTATGCTCCATGAAATTGATATCGGCTTGATGATTAAAATTGATGTCGGCTCTTCGATGATTGATTCGTTGCAGGCGGCGGCGGCCGTGTGGATGAGAGTGACGGTGGTTCGGAGAGTGAGAGCGAGGGGGAGGGCGAGGCGAGTGTGCGCCAGCTGAACAGCACCATTGGAGGGGCAGCGACGACGGGCGACGAGAGCTCGGCCAGCGAGGGTGGGTGCGGGGGGGAGAGGAAGAGTTCGTATTCATGTTATAGTGTTTGTTTTGTTACGAGCTTTTTTGTGGAAAACCCCGTATGATATTGTTTTCGTCAATAAATGGTTCGCTAAGTTGTGTAGGGGAAACATTTTTCGCGAATATTTGTGAATTGGCCAGTGAGTGTGAGTGCAGGGGAGAGGGAGAGTTCGTGATACTCATGTTACAGTGATTTTAAGAAGTTCATTTTTGTTGAAAAACCATGCAATGGATGAAATTGTTGTTCTTGTTACATATTTGCGCAATTTACAAAGAATTGTGAAGTTCATTGTTCATTGAATTTATGTTGCAGGCCGCAGTCCGACGAAGCGTTTCGTTCTGCACGTTGACGAAGACGGCGACGAGTCGATGACGTCGATCTCATCTGGAGACGAGGACGATGAGGAGGAGGAGGAAGAGGAGGAGGAGGTGGAGGGAGACGGGGAGGAGATAGAGTCGGCCGAGGGGGAGGAGAGGGAGGAGGAGGAGGAGGAGAGACACGATGAGGAAGGCGACGGAGGAGAGGAGGACATGGACGAGACTGGTGAGGAGGGTTGTCATGGATGCGAATTTAGCTGACATGCATTTACTATGTTACTGTAGCGTGTTGCGTATTGTTTGCAAGTTTTTTTGTTAAACAAGCTGAATTCTGCACATTATAGATATTACTCATCTATGTATATACTGATTTCATGAAACGTAAATGTTATGTGACGAATTGTTCAGTTGCGTACGGCGAGTCGGAGGGCGAGGGTGTAGTGGTGGGGGCGGAGGTGACGGCGCGGACGACGACGGGCGATGAGACGACGGAGGGGGAGGGAGACGAGCACAGCGAGTACAGCGGAGACGACGACGACGGCATTGTCATCCGTGAGTTGCAAGGTCAGGCGGGGGGGGGGGGGCTGTTCGGTATATTGTCATTGCAAGGGAAGCATTTGTAATTGTTGGGTCTTGATAGGCTAACGCCGCCAAAGGATTTGAAGATAGTGTTGTAGTTGGTTTTTGGTAGTGTCGTATCATGGTCTTGCTTTAGCTGTTCCTGTTCTATTTGGTTCTACCTGTTAGTTGCAGACCCGTCTGGCGAGGGCGAATCTCGTCGTGACGGCGAGGGCGGCGGCGGTGTCGGGGAGGAGGCCAGGGAAGGCGGCGGAGAGGCGGACGCGGCCAGCGAACCCAGCAGTGCGCCCACCATACCGTCAGTGGGGGGGGAGAAGGGCTTTTCCTTCAAGTTTTGACGTATTGGTTGCGTCAAGTAGGCGCGTTGTGAAGTGTAGACGGTCCTAGAGGGAGAGGAAGGGTGATTGAACTGATTGTGACTGTGATTGCAGTATCCCCGACCCTACCGTGAGTGCGCGCGAGCGGGACGCGGCAGCCCGTCGGAATAGGATCTATCGGGAGGGAAGCAGCAGGCGGTGGGTGGGCTGGTCAACATGTTATGGAACTGAACAAATACGTTTCATGGTTTTAATATGTTTTGAGACGTTTGTCGCAAACAATGTTTCCTTGCGAACATGAAAGAAAAAATTCAAAGGTTCTTGTATGTTTCGTATGACAAATTGCTTATAGTTGATAATAGAGTTTTCTCATTTCATTAATAACTCCAATTGCAGTGGCGTAGTGTCGCGCTCGCACGGCTCGAGTGTGAGCCGCACCCGGCCGCTGTCGATCCCCGTGCGGTCGTTCGCCGAGCAGCAAGCAAACAGGAGGAGGAGGGAGACGGCAGGTGAGGGGAGCGGAATGGGAAAGACTGTCACAGAAGGGAGCCTAGAGTAGATCCCAGAGTATATATACTTGGCAGAAGAGAAGTGAGAGAAGCACATCTGACAAGGCGATAACATGTGATAGCCCTAGAGGGCGTACTAGTAGATCTCAAGTGGTTATTTAAGTATGTAACCTCGTATTTGCAGTGTCGGGCAGCAGCGATGGCGGAGAGAGCAGTGCGAACAACAATGCGGGTGGAAGGCCGCGAGCGTGGGGGGACGGCGACGACTGGCCCATCTTTGCGTCCAGCAGAAGGAACAGGACTGCCATCAGTGAGTGGGGGGAACTGGGATGGGTCCCGTTGCTTATATGTTTCAAGTGGATGTCAAGTTTTGGAATTCATTTTCATGTTTAATTCATTCTATCTATTATCTCTAAAGTATCTTTATTTTCATTGCTAGTTTTTAAATACGCATTTACTGTAATATATTTCACTTGTGAGGAATAAGACTGCCATCAGTGAGTGGAAGAGGATGTAACGGAAGGGTTCGGTCATTTTTATGTTTCACGTGAATATGAACTTTGGTTTTTATGTTCATTTTTAATTTATCTTTCTTTAGAACGAGTTTTAGTTACATTGGTTCTTTTTTATATTTGAGATCTGAGATACGTGAGATATTTTAGTAGACATTAGAAATGCGTTTATTAGAAAATTAGAAAATATTCACTTGATGTTGTAAGGTACGAATAAACCAAAAAAGTTTCACTCAAGTTGCTTTCTGTTTGCGTTGATTGTCATTTCCTGCAGACACTAGCTCGACTGCCTCTGCTGTGGCTTCTCTGGCGGCTGCTGCCGCGAGTGGCAGCACAGCGGCTGGCGCGTCGGCGACGAGTGCATCAGCCACGGCGGCCGGAGAGGGAGGGACGGCAGGAGGAGGAGGAGGAGGGGCGACGGGCAACAGCGGATGGAGGACCACCACCTGTGAGTGGGGGAGCGAGGGAGTTGTATAGCGGATAACTGTGGAGTATTGTTGGTTTGACAAACTATAGATGTATTGTTAATGTGCGTTGCGTATTTTTCGGTGTTTTTGTTCGACACGACACATTGTTGAGTTATTAATTGTAGACTGTATGCATTCGGTGTTGATTGATTGTTGATTGCTGTGTTGCAGTCGCGGAGACGAAGGAGGAGGCTAGTGTGGCTCGCACCAGCGCCCAGCTTGCCACTGCGTTCTGTCTACTCATCAGACAGGTACTTAAACAATAATTTGAATTCAGCTTCTATCACACAGAACGTTTGATTTTAATCGTTTTTCTCTGCATTTTGTGATAGTTGAAACGTATGATTAGCAACTTAAAGGATACTAAATGGAAATGCGGTATTAGACTTGTTTAGGAATGTCTAGCTTATAAATATGCCTGAAACATAAATTTGAGTGCTACCACAAACATTACTTTAATTTATTTGTGGTTTTCATTATTTAGCAATTGATTTATGTAGCAGTCGGTATTATGTAGGGAATGTATGATTGATACTTCATGGAAGAGCCCTATTAGTAATCTATAACTAATAAATGAGCCTGAAACATACACGCAGTGTGTTTGTGTGTTGCAGGTGTGCGATGTGATGGGCGGTGCGGACTCGTCGGCGGAGGGCGTGCTGTCCCTGCCCGGCTGGTCGTCCGTCCGCGTGGTGGAAGCGGCCGAGGCGCGCCTCGCCGACTCGTGGGCATGGCTGCGCGTCGTCATGGACAGGACAGAAGCGCAGATCAAATATGGTGCGTTATTGAGAGTGTATTGGATTTTCTATGTTTCCTCTGTTCTAGTTTAGTATAATGACAATTTGTGTTCAATTTCCTGGCATTTTGCATAGTCTTTAATTTGCAGGCAACGCTCTGACGGCGCAGGCAGTGTCGCACTGCTACCAGCTGAATGCGGACATGAGCCGCCTGCGCTCGGCCGAGCCGCGCCACAAGAAGAAGAAGGGAGGAGGAGGAGGAGGGGACAAGGACAAGGAGGAGGCTGGGGAGGAGATGAACACGAGCACGCAGTCGATCCCCTGTGGGGTCGCTACCAGGAGGGGCGCCATCGACTATCTGGTGTGTTTGTTATGGTTTCGTTCGCGAATTTGAACATCATTGTCTTGATCCTTGGTCTTGCTTCTTGGTATCTTGTTGTTGCGTATTTGAGAGAGGAATCTTTTTTTGACTATTTGGTGGGGGTGATTCGAGATGCAAAACTGCAGTATTATTGGGTAGCTTTCAGACTAGCTATGTTAGTAATTTGTCGTTGCGTATTTGAACGAGGTATCTTTTTTGACTATCTGGTGCGTATGGTTTGGTTTTGTTCGCAAATTGCAACATCATTGTCTTCATTTGTAGTCTTGTTTCTTGATATTTTGTTGATGCGTATTTGGAAGATGATTTTTATATGTGATTTACAGATGATTTTTATATTGCCCCATTCAATTCGATTGTGTAGCTATTCAGACTAGCCATGTTAGTCATTTCTTGTTGCATGTGAGAGGATTGGTCTTTATATATTTCCTTGTTTCTCTTGTGTCGTAGCATACTTGACCGCTGCTCGTTTCAGATGTGTGCGATGCGCGGTGTGGCCGGCGAGTGTGGGGACGAGGTGCCGCAGCTGGAGATGGACGCCCTCCGACCCGCCGCCCTGGTCGTCGACGCCTACCTCGTGTGGGTGCACGCCGCCGATAAGGCACGCCATCATACGGTAGGTTATTTGGTCGTTGGTTTATCAGCCTTAGTGCACACAATCCTACCGTGGGCTCTTTGGCTGGAACAGAAGCTGGTAGTTTAGCATAGAATGTATGGTTTTAGGCGTGTGATAAAATGGTGAGGGGGGAATGGTATGTTGGACCAGTATTGTTCCCACAGTGTCGCCAGTGGTTTGTGATGACGATGAAACGTAGACATGGTTATGTCATCTAGTCGAACGTGAATGTTGCCTACGACGACAGATTTTTTTTTAAATCTCGAATGATTGCAGGCGACTGCTCTCGGAGACGACGACGCTGTGGTTGACTGGTCGGCGAGGGAGGCGGACCGACAGACGCGCTTCTTCCGCCGCTCAGACTCGCTCAGCTATCCCGGAATGAGCTACGGACATGTGAGTGCGATTGGGTTTCTTCTAGAAGCAACACAATTATTAATATGGAATGAAGAGAGCGTCAATATTTCTAATTTGAAACGTAGTTATCACTGTATTGAAGAATGAGCTACGGACATGTGAGTAGATTAGTTGGATTATTTTTATTCCACCATCAGCTAAGTTATTAACATATAAATGAAGAGAGTATGGATATCACTAAATTGGAAACATATTTATCAGTGTATTGAACAAAGGCGTGGGATGTGGGATTGTTTTTTTTTTTTGGAATAGCAATACTGAACCTATTAACATTGCATGAAGATAATATGACTAATTCTAGATTTGAAACATATTTAGCACTGTATTGAATAAAGAATGAGCTATGGACATCTTAGTAGATAGTAGGATTCTTTTTTCTTCTACCAATAACACGTTCATTAACATTGAATGAAGAGCGCATGACTATTTCTAAATTGGAAATATATTCACTATACTACTGTTGCAGGCTGCCGACACGATCACACAGCGCGCGGGCGACGCGCTGCCCCTGTCGGAGCGTCCACAGATGCTGGCGCCTGATGCCAAGCCGGCGGCGCTGTTCGGAGCGGCCCTCCCACTGAGGAAGGCCGACGAGCACCGACGACTGGCGGGCAAGCACGGCGTGGATGACGCCAGTCACATGGGTCTGGCTAGGCCCGCGCCGGCCATGTCCGAGGCTATGCAGAAGGAGGGACAGGAGATGGACACGCGTGAGAAGGTATGGGGGAGAGGGGGTGAAAGTGAAGACGGTTTGCTGCTTGCATTAGCACATCGAGTTCTAGTCTATTTTGCACTCGGACTGAAACATATTTATCATGCGTTTATAGCAGGAATTGCTGTTGCATTAGTACGGTTTGAGTAATGATCGATTTTGCATTCTGACTGAAACATAAATGTCATATGTGTTTTCAGGTTGCATGTCCGGAGGGCATGCTGCCGGTGACGCTGGAGCAGCTGTTGTCGAGTGTGCGCGAGAGCGGCCAGCAGGCGCGCCTCATGGCCATGGGACGGTGGCAGAACACGCTGCACGTCATGTCGGCGGTGGGTTGGAGTGTTGTGAATGTGGATGTATGGAAGCAATGCGTCTTTAACTTTGTTTTAAAACGTATTCATATTGTGGTCTTGAAATCTTTTTACATAGTGCACCACATGTCGGCCGTGGGTAACATCAAGTATTGTGACTGACACTGGATGGTTTGATATCCGGAAATGGTATGTATTAAAATACGATAGTAACAGTACCGTATTTTACATGATGTTGTCATGTCATGTCGACAGTGGGTTGGAGAGGTGTGATATTGAGTGGCATGATACCGTTGTCATTAGACGATAGGGACAGTCCCGACTTTTAACTTGTTTTGAAACGTATTCATATCGTAGTCTGTGAATATTTTTACATGCACGTCATGTCGGCGGTGGGTGAGGAGAGGAGAGAGTGCTTTGAAGTTGTGATACTGTATGTTTTTTTATCCAGCCAATGCCTTCATTCGAAGATGAGTGTCGTTCGTATTTCACTTTGATTTTGAAACGTATTCATATCGTAGTCTTGAAATCTTTTGGCATATTCCTGATGTGTGGTCCGTTTCAGCAGCTGTGCGGCGAGTTGCAGTGTGCCCTGGGCGGGGAGTGCGTGGGCTCGCCCCTGCTCACCCTCCTCTCCGGCTTCGTCTCCCGACAGCAGCTGTTCCGCAAGAGGATGGACAGACTGCGCGCCACCGCCACCAAGGACGTCAGCTTGGAGGTGCGTGGACCTGTTTGATATAATGATAATAATAATAATAATAATAGATAAACCGTAAAACAGTCAAGCACTGAATGAGGATAGTGGAGATAGTTCGGACTGTCTTGATTAGAAGTAATAATTGATTAGACATTGGAATGATATCATAGTATTTTGTGCTTGAAATATGTTCCTTTTTGTGCATTGTAAAAGGGATTGCCGGTACTGAAGCCGTGTTTATTTGAGAGAATCAGCCTGGACACTCGTGAAAATATCATTATCCAAATGCACCCAGTACTGATTAGTATATCGTCGGCATTGGGAATAATGTTCCGTCGATGAAACTTATAGTTGATATTAATTCAACAGGAGAAACGAATTTCATTGACTGTGCAAGTTGTTGTGAAGTATTTTTGGACGATGACACATATTCTGTCTGGAATACCAGTTGCATATTCAGGTGCACCGCGACCCGGCTCAGCTGGTGCGAGACACGGTCTACCAGCTGAACCAGACACTGCTCAAGCGGCAGCAGACCCAGCAGACGGGCAGGGGCAGGAAGGAGGACAAGAGGGCGGAGGGAGGCGAGAAGAAGGACGAACAGCCCATTCTGGCAGTGCACAAGGTGGGTGGAATGGAGGGAGGGGAAGGAAGGAGGGAGACACACACACAGAGAGAGAAAGTGTTGTGTGTTCAGGTGAAGGTGCGTTTCGTGGACGAGCCTGGAGAAGGCACTGGCGTCTCTCGCAGCTACTACTCTGCGCTGGCCGAGGCTCTGCCCGCCCTGACGAGCCTGCCGTTTGAGCGGCTGGGTTGGGGAGGGGGAGACGAGTACCTATATGGAGAGCACGGACAGGCCGCAGCTGCTGCCGCCGTGGCTGCTGGTGAGTTGAAATTGTTTAAGTAGCGGTCAGTCTCTTAAACTATTGCCAAAATGCCTCACAAGACGCCCCTACCAACTTACCTTCCAACCACTTTGAACTACCTCTCAAATGCCGCCAACCACTTCAATCTACTTGCGATTCTCCTCCTACTTCAAACTACTCCGGTTCTTTGGAAACGATTGTCGACGAGACTGACCACGCCTTTAGAGACAAACAGACTCATTCCCACCTCTCAGGTCGTTCGAGCAGCAGCCGTCGCCAGGCGATGATGTCGGGCACGGCTATCGCGTTCATGCGTCGTCGCCGCCGCCTGCCGCTGGCCGTGTCGTCGCAGGTGTACCAGCCGGCCGGCGGGCTCGAGCCGCCCCCGCCGCAGGAGAGGAGGGACGAGATGGGCGCCGTGGTGGGTTGGCTTGACAACATGGTTGGTTGATGGTTGGTATGAAATTGTAGTAATTGACATATGAGATGTGCTAGTTGATGTGGTGTTGCGTAGTTTTTGTTGGTACCGTTATATAATGTTTTAAGAGCAATGTAATTTTTCCGTAATATCGGGTGGGTGAATGAGCGGATTGTGGCATTTGACATTTCTGTTGGTTTGATAGCTGATTATTTAGCTGGACGAGCTGCGTCCGGTGCTGGACATGGAGGGCGACGGTCCGATCCGCGTGCACACCAACGTCGCCGACAGGATCTTCTTCAAGTAGGTCCTTCTATGACGACGACCCGCTGCCGAGGGATTTTATCCCGACACTTCCCATTACAATAATCCAATACACGATTGATGAACACGTGTTTATTTGCTAGCGAGATATCATGCCAAGCAGTCGGCCCCCCTCCCAGTCTCTCTGTCCGGCTTTTATGCGATCAGAGAGCCTGGACGGGGCTTAATACCAGAAACAGACCTACACATGATGTACTCCCACAGCGATGCCTGTCGTGATGTGTCGATTGCCGGCTCTCATGTGTCTCTTGCAGGGTTCTTGCCATCCGGCAGCCGGCGGCCGCGCGCATCACTGGCATGATTGTCGACCTGCCCATTCACCAGATCCCCATGCTGCTCAACGCCGACACGCTCAAGGGGTGGGTTGTTGTTGTTGTTTGTTGGTTAAAGGGTCGAAACAGGATTCCGTCATGTGCTAGCTATTATGTTCTACTATCTGTTCTCCTATCTACTTTGAAAAACCCTCATTGTTTGTAACTTGGATCAACCCGTGAGTTATGTGTTACACGAGCTGTTCGTATTTGACGAGGAGTTTTAACGTTGCAGCTTGATATCCAAACAGACTGTTTCGAGTTTCTTTGGTATCTCAAGTTGCCTAAAATCGGAATTTTCAATATATAATATATTTTTTTCTGTGCTAATGTTTTTGAAGAGCATTCAAATTGCAAACAAATATTTGAATGAGTGTCATGTAGATACGTGGACGACGCTGTGGACCTTATGATGGCGACGGGTATGCCGACTGATCTGGCGATGCTGGGCGAGAATGGAGAGGCGGCGCCGGCTGCCGGCGTGGTACAGGGACAGGGAGACGCTGCCCCTGCCCCCGCTGCCCGCCCGGCCGAGGACCGGGGAGGACACGTCGACACGCCCACTGTTGGTCAGTCTAGAATCCAGAATATTGGTGATGCTAGAAGGTGCATAGCGTGCAATAGCAGCATTAATAAGTAGTAGTGTATGGAAGACTTACATGTTGTGTGATGCGTATCTCTTCCAGGTTCCCCCCTGCCGGCTGCTTGCCAGTCGCCGGCTGCCCCCCAGCAGTCGGACTCTGCCCCCCTGTTTGTGCGTGCTGGCAGGCGGCACTGTGTCGTGCCCGTCTCGGGCCAGCTCTCCCCCATCCGACTCAGCGCCTTCAGGAACGTCGGACGGTGAGCGGGTTTGGGTGTTTATTGTTAATTGATGAGTTGTGATGACTATTTATCGATGCAGTAAACGTGGGACGATGAGCGGTTTGGTTGATTGTGTAGTGTAGTGATAAACTCGATCTAATTGATGTGGTTAGTTGTGAGCGGTTTATTGATGCAGTGTGAAACATATTGAACATGTTTATTCAGTGTAAATGTTTGACGGTGAGCGGTGTAGTTAGTGGATTTTGGAGTGATATACTGGTGGATCCTACAAATTGTTCTGCCTTGTTGTGATCTGTTTATCGATTCAATGTGAAACGTACCCGTAAGCTGTAATCCCGTAATGTGTCTCCATTCAGCGTGATCGGGATGGCGCTGTCGCAGTGTGAGATGCTGCCGCTGCAGCTGGCCCGCCACGTGCTCAAGTACATCCTCGACCGGCCCGTCTCCTGGCTAGACCTCGCCTTTGTCGACCCGCAGGTAGGCAGAGCAAGAGGGGACAGGGCTTGGATAATGGGTTGATGAACGATGTCTTCGTTATCTTTTTTCAATGTGGATGCGCATGGAATTGGTGGAGTTTATTGAGAATAGCATATCAGTGTGGTTTGAAACGTATGCGGTGTTGGAAATGTTTGATGGAGAGAGGGAGAGGGAAGTAGTCTCTGTTTTCGGTTGGTATTGAGGTAGTTGTTATCTTTTTTCAATGTGGACGCACATGGAATTGGTGGAGTTGATTGAGAATAGCATATCAGTGTGGTTTGAAACGTGTGCTGTGTTGGAAATGTTTGATGGAGAGAGGGAGAGGGAAGTAGGCTCTGTTTTCGGTTGGTATTGAGGTAGTTGTTATCTTTTTTTTTCAATGTGGATGCACATGGAATTGGTGGAGTTGATTGAGAATAGCATATCAGTGTGGTTTGAAACGTGTGCTGTGTTGGAAATGTTTGATGGAGAGAGGGAGAGGGAAGTAGTCTCTGTTTTCGGTTGGTATTGAGGTAGTTGTTATCTTTTTTCAATGTGGACGCACATGGAATTGGTGGAGTTGATTGAGAATAGCATATCAGTGTGGTTTGAAACGTGTGCTGTGTTGGTAATATTTGATGAAGAGAGGGAGAGGGAAGTAGGCTCTGTTTTCGGTCGTTATTGGGATAACAATATTTTTTTTCCAATTTGGAAGCATTTGAAATTGATGTTATTTACTGAGACTACATGTCTTGAAACGTACGCGGTGCTGACGATATCGATTGACTTGCGATAATGTGGGTAATGAGCGAAATAAGTAAGACGAATATTGAGTTCGCTGCAATGTGCGAGAACTTTCTTATATATATATGAAACGTATATGTTTGTGTTGTTGTAGATGTTCGAGTCGCTGCGTTCCCTGCTGCACTCGAATGGCGAACTGCCGGACGCGTCGTTCTACGAGGACTGCGCCCTCCGATTCGAGATGGTCATCCCCGCCGAGGAGGCCGGCGGACAGGTACGAGGAGGGAATACTGTAGTAGGGATAGGGAAGTACGGTAGTATATGGTGTCGTGTGGTACGGTAGGCAATATATACTGTAGTATGGGAGTACTGTGGTCACTCTATATGTCTCGTTTTCAGTCGCGCACGGTGGAGCTGAAGCCGGGCGGTTCGGAGATTGACGTGACGCGGGAGAACGTGGTGGAGTACGTGTATCGGTACGCG
The DNA here is from genome assembly GCA_963966185.1 of Rhabditoides inermis. Classification (NCBI taxonomy): domain Eukaryota; kingdom Metazoa; phylum Nematoda; class Chromadorea; order Rhabditida; family Rhabditidae; genus Rhabditoides; species Rhabditoides inermis. Next base: position 194,591 of record CAWZYM010000185.1, on the reverse strand, counting down.
GAGGCGAGGATGCTCGGAGAGAACTCGGCCTGTCTAGAGGTGGGTAGGGTGGAAACATGGAACAATTGATTTGCTTTGGGTTTGTTTGTGCTATTAATCGGACCGTGTTGCGTGTTGTTACTGTGTTTGATGGTATTGGCTGAGACTAGAATATCATCGTGGTTTGAAACCTACTTGCTCACAGGCTCTTCGCTCCGGTGTGCGTGACGTGATCCCCCGCGAGTCGCTGGCGGGTCTGACGGCCGAGGACCTGCGGCTGATCCTGTGCGGCACGGAGAGCGTCTCCTTCCACCACATGCAGCACTACACCACCCTCTCCGACGAGAGCAAGGCCTCACAGGAACAGGTCAACAAGTGAGTACATCGGTATATGTTATGTGGATTTTATAGTTTGGTAATGATGATTCGTTATGGCCAATATAATTGTTCACATTTATGTTATGTTTCACATTTGTTAGTACTGAGTGAGTTGTAGAATAAGGTAATATAACCTCGTTCTCGCTTGTTAAACTGTTCATATTAATGTTATGTTTCATGATCTGATAGTACTGAGTGAGTTGTAGAGTAAGGTAATGCTGTCTTGTTATGGTGATTAATGTTCATGTTCCCTGTTTCAGGTTCATGGGTTGGTTCTGGTGGGTGGCGGAGCGGCTGTCGGCCGAGGAGAAGCAGGACCTGGTGTTCTTCTGGACGGGCTCGCCGTCCCTTCCCTCGTCCGAGGAGGGATTCCAGCCACTCCCATCCATTCTCGTACGACCGCCCGATGATGCGTTCCTTCCCACTGCGAATACGGTATGGGGGGAGAGAGGAGAGAGAGATGGGAGGAAGTGAGAGTGAGAGGGGGAGCTAGAGAGAGAGAGCGAAGAGGGAGGGGGAGAGAGAGAAAGGGACCAGAAGAGAGAGTGAAGTGTTGTGTTTTCAGTGCATCAGCCGTCTGTACCTGCCGCTCTACTCGTCGAAGAAGATCCTGAAGGCCAAGCTCCAGCTGGCGATCAAGGCCAAGAACTTTGGCTTTGTCTGATTCCCCATCTACTATGTAGACGGACGTTTCCATATCGGTTGTTCCATCACCTGGCTATTATCGAATTGTTTTGTTGATTTTCAGCTTTTTGTTTCCCGCAATTTCCATTATCGTAGTTGTTGTTTCGTATTTACTACTATTCACTATTTACTTGCATGATGTGTGGTTGATTTTGTAAGCCGGTTTTTGCTTGCTCGTGTTGTAGGATTTTCCCTTATTTTCGAGGATAAAATTTGTGTAGAGTATTGGGTTTGAGAACACTGTAACTACGTTGTAAACTACATCGTAGTTCCTCCCGTTTCGTGTTTCTGCATCGATCCCTGATTCCAACAATGCAAATCGGGGGGTGAGATGGTAATCTCGGAGAGACAGAGTGAAACGTGGCCGAGAGAGTGCGCGCGTGCGAGAGAGACAGAGATAGCGACAGCTGCAGGATCGCAGTGTGCATCGACTGTCTACATTTGAATACATTCTTTATTGCGTGTTGAACTGTTATGATTTTGTTGTGTTGATCATACTATTCTTTAAAAAAAACGTAGATCCTGTCTGTCTTGTACATCGTGTGGTGCTTTCCAGTCTCCCTCTCCGATGATGTATTGGAATTTTCTTTTACATTACTCTAATTGCTGTTTTCGTACCTTATTCTTCCACTGCAGCCATTCCCCTCTCTCCGATGCTGCCCCCTCTGGCGGTGCGTCGTTGTTTTCTGCGCGCCGACCGCCTCTCACCCCACCCGCTGAAGCTGCTCGCATGGATGGTGGTGTGGGTGCCTCTCTACCTTATCGTGGGTTCTTCAGTTATTTTGTTTACTAGTTTTTTGGTTGTTGCAGCTGTTTATAAAGGTTTCAGCGCAGTATGAGTGATATGTGATGCTTAAAGCGTATGCGTGTGTGTGAGATTCAGGTGTAACCCCTATCTATCTCTTGGGTGGTTGAGAGTTAGTTTCCGAGACTGTGGGTGGTTCGTGGGTGGTTCCAATTGATCAAATGTTCTTTCGAATTCTATAACATCATCATGACGTGGTCCCGTGGTCATGGGTCGTTAACTCACTTTATTTTTGGGGCTGCAGTTGCGGTATTAGGTATTTAGCGCAACATCGGTTATACTGGGCGATTGAAACTTATGTGTGTGATTCAGGTTGAACTATAACTATCCCATCTATCTTCTTGTGGATTGTTGAGAGAATGAAATTTATTTTTTATTAGTTTATATAAAATGTCAGTCACATGGAGTAAGCGTATAGATTGAGACATTGAGGTGGCCAACTATCTCGAACGCTCGCTTCTCCCATTCCGATTGATGTGCTACACACAGTCGGATATGCTGTCAGACCGGCCGATGAGGGGCGATCTGGAGGTAAGCGGAGGTCTCTCTCTCCCCTCTCTCTCTCCCTATAGAATAGAATAGTTTATTCATAAGTTGGTATGACATACACACAAATCGAACAATGAAATAGTACAGCTACGGTTCGGAACTGTTCGTATTCGATTTGCGGGGCTTCACTTTCTCCAGACACTGTTGACATTACTCCCTTTCTTCCTCTCTCGCTCTCCATCCTTCCCCTCTTCAGTCGTGCACCCGCGCGTTCTTCGGTGACCGCCGTCCCTCCCCCGACTGCCATCTGGACAGACCACCCAGGGTGCTCGTCGAACCGCGCATCGACAAAGGGGTGGAGAGGTGGGGCTTCCTTCTTACTTACTTGTACTGCAATTGTTTACAAACGAATGAGAAAGAGAAAAAATGAGAAGAGAGAGAGAGATGGAGAGGGAGGGAGAGAGAAAATGAGAGGGAGGGAGAAGATAGAGATAGGGGAAAAGAGATAGGAGAGGAGAGAGAGGAGAGAGTGAGGGGAGAGAGAAATAGAGAAAGGGAGAGAGACAGACAGAGAGAGGTGGGGAGAGAGAGAGAGAGAGAGAGAGAGAGAGAGAGAGAGAGTCCTTCTCTCCCTCTTCAGCGTGCTCGTCATCCGCACCGGCCCCGGCTCCGTCGACTACCGCCAGTTCATCCGGACCACCTGGAAGAACAGCGTCGAGGTGGGACAGTTATAGTTTCTAACCGTAAATCAATCTCGTCATTATTGATTCGTATTTGTGACGGTGTGTTATAAGATAGATGTGAAACGTAAGTAGGGCATTTTGATACAAAAAGACACTTTGATTTTTTTCTGAAATTGAGCGTTCTGTCTGATGAGTGAGATGTTTCTGTGTGTCTTTCTGCCAAAGTTGAAGAACAGCGTGGAGATGAGACAGTTTATTTTTATTGTTTTGTCGACACGCATATGGCACGTTCTCACGTTCATTGTTGATTCGCATTGATGTTCTGATATGTGATAGATGTGAAACGTAACTGAACAACTGAACGTTGTCCACATGTCATGTGTGGCGCGTCACCTGTGGACTTGTGGTCTTGTGGTGTATCACTGCTTTGTCCAGAATTGCCGTGTATAGTGGCTTCCAGTCTCGCGGTGTGCCAGTAGTGTTTGTGTGCGCGACGTCCGCCCGGGCGGAGATCGCGGCCGAAGCAGAGCAGTACGGAGACATACTACAGGTTGGCTTTGTCCACCTTCCTTATTCTCCGTTCATGTTTTGTCCAAGAACGGCTCAGCGGAAATGGAAAGTGGAAATGGAACCTTCAAAAAGCTTCGTTTTCAGTTTGATTTCGCCGACTCGTACCACAACCTGAGCTGGAAGATGATGGCCATCTATGGATACGTGCTCGGTCACCTCAACAACGTAAGTATTTCAAATTCGTAACACTTATTTTTAGAAAAAGATATTTAAAAAAATTACCTTACCACAACCCTTATGTGTTTTGCAAGAAGACAGAATTGTACTTTTACCGTAACCACTATTTTGTAAGATTCTCTATTTTGTAACCCCTATTATGTAAATTTTGTAATCCCTATTTTGCAATATTACTTTTTGCAGACCTCTCAAATCGTGGTGATCAACGACGACACGATCGTGAACTCTACAGCCCTTGTGGATGTGATGGAGAGGGGCGGGAAAGGGAGGGAGGCGAGCATCATAGGCAAGGCGAGTGGGCCCCCTTCTCGTCGAGTCTCACCGATTTATATTCAGCTCATTCGAACATCAGTCATTTCAATCAGTAGTAACTAGCAAAACGGGAGTGTAAAGGTGTGGTCAGTCTCTTTAAAACAGCCCTTATAGGTTTGCAAAATGAATCATAAAACAGTTTTTGTGTTTTTTAAGCGATTTTTTGTGGACTCGCCGATTCCAGTATCGAGTCGTTCCAGAACCAAAGACAGATGTGGTGTTGGGCAGAATTGATCCAAACTATTAATGGTATTAACCAAAATAATCCGAATCTAAATCCAAAATCTCAGAAATTTTGAGAAAAGAACAAGTTTTCTGGGGACTTGGCTTGGATTGATCCACTCGTTTACAAATATTTAAATGGTTTTTGTTTTGAATGATGACATTTTCCTTTATTTGAACTTTTCGTCTATCACGGCGCCTTTGTAACTTTACAATAACATTAAAAAAATCAAATTCTACTACTATTGCATTAATCCAAAATCCAAAATTTGGATTAATCTGAAATTCACAATTTTAGATAATGGATTAATCCAAATTTAAAACCCTGGATATCTGGGATTAGAATTAATTCAAAATTCAAAATCCTGGATATCTGGGATTTGGATAAACTCAAAGTTCAAACCCAACTCGAATTAGGATTTTGCCCAACGCTATTATAAATCAAACGTAGTTAGGTTTAGTCTGTGAGTCTTGCTGGGTCCGTGTTGTGTTGATGATCCATTATTGTGCGTCTTCTCTCTGCCACTTGCTTCAGTAGATCGGATTGCGATGACGTCATACTAATTTTTTGATTTCTAATAATGTGCGACACACGAGTTTTTCACCCAGTTGAACGGGTTCTATGTATATTTTGTTCGGTGTTCAGAAGGAATAATGAAAATGACTGACATTTTCATTTTCCAATTTTGTTTCACCTTTTTCTCCTCATGCGTTTCTCATTATATGAGAACTGTTCAATTAGGTCGATGCCACCACAGTCAGTCCAAACCATGCCACTCAAACGCGATTAGCTCACGATAAGTCAACCGCTTCCGGTCGAAGCTCCGAAATGGATCAATCAATCAATCAATCAATCAATGAGGAATAGAATAAAAGTAAAGGAAAAGTACACAATACGTAATCAAGACATAACTACATAGTGAGAGACACAGTTAATGGTAGAAAGAGGGGTTTCAATCATCTATTCAGAATCATGCATGTGGTACTGGTACACCACGAAGAGAGGAACACTGTTACCATGGTCGGATATGGAAAGACACTCACACACTCACTCACAGAAGCACTACATATATCAAGTCAGCGTTTGCGGAGATTGATACCCAGTCGATAATCTCACCGAGTCCGTTCTCGCTGCTGACTGGCTGTTGTTGCGCCAGCCCTCTTTTCTCGGGTACGATGAGTGCGCTCATGTCACCTCGACGCGCCATCTCTTACGATCACATTCCGGCATGGATGATAGCGCATAATTACAGTAACTCAATATGAGTAGCTGAATCGGTCAAAGTGAGCGGCGTAGTTCGGTGATGGCATCCCGGGGTTGATCAGTGGGGGATGCAACGCGTGTGTCTGCCAGATTGAGTTGGACGAAGAGTGGACGTTGAAGCCAGACCTTCCTCCTGACTATCAGCCTATCATCTTCCAGACGCCATGGCACAAATCTTCCAGACGCCATGGCACACAAATCAACGATCAGTCAAGTCGTATGCGAGGATTTATAATTGGAACCGACTGAGAGTGGTACAATGGCGATCGAGCCGATCAGCCCCTCCTGTTCGGCCATTCCCGCTTGTGCATCATTTGAAACAAACGTGCGTAGTCGGGTCCGGAGGGGCGGATCGGACGGCGACGAGACGCCTTGAAGCCACGGCTGCGGTCGAACGGGTCGTCGTAGCACAGAGAGACCTGAAGCGAGAAAGTGGGAGAGAAAGAGAGAGAGAGAGAGAGAGAGAGAGAGAGAGAGAGAGAGGAGAGAAAGGGAAGAGAGTGAGAGAAAGTGAGAGAGAAAGAGAGAGCGAGGGAGAGAGAGAGGAAGGGAGAGAGAGAGGGAGAGAGAGAGGGGGGGAGGGGGAAGAAAGAGAAGAGAGGAAGAGAACTATACCGATATGAGAGCGGCAATAAGAAGGAAGATCGTAGTGAAGTTCATATTGAAGATGAAGTGTGTCGGTGGAAGCCTGATCGGCGTTTAAAAAGACGTTCCAATTCATTAATGTCTTATTATAGTTCGCACGTGACCGCTGTATAATATTCTATACTTCTATACACTATACGCTTCTGTGCGCAAATGGACTAACAAAGACTCCTATACAGTGTGATGTTTGATCGCTTATCTTCGTACAATGAAAACCCCCAAGTCACTGTTCACTGATGTCTACGAGTTACATCGATGAACAAAACATAGTCAACATTATTGACATGTAATACACATGTTTATCTATAGTACATGTGTATTACATGTACGCATCCACGGGACCACCGAAACCCGTGTTGTTGGAACTCGCAGTAGGCATTGTATTACTGTAATTTACCGTATACTGATGTAATACACATGTCTATGTATCTATAGTACATGTGTATTCTGATACGGCGGTCGGGCGTTCCTCTTGCACAGGCGCCGATCCAGTGTTCGCCTAAAATGGCATATTTTGCAAGACAACGCAGTTGTTGTAGTAAAATATTTATTATGATATACTACGGTGACTCGATAACAAGTGCTTATCTTCCATAAAGCTCGAACAATCTCACAACTCGAAGCCTGGATAGCAACAAAAGGGGACAAAAGAAGGCAAACCTGCCGAACTGTGACGGGACAATCAATACCCAAGTGACAAGAAAAAACGCGCGGGAAAAATGGAAAGAGACCGCGCTATGCTTGGGTCCCGGAAAGAAAACAAGCAATGCGCGCTACGGGCGGCGCAAAAAATACAGGTTCGAGAGAAATTACGAAAACAACCTCACTTGACGTGAGCGAGGCATGAGAGAACAACAAGGAACGGGGAAGGGGAGGGACGAAGAAGCTCTGTCGAGTCGGAATTACTTCTTCTTGTCCTTCTTCTCGCGGTCCTTGCCCTGACGATGCGTCTTCGACGCGAACGCATCGCTGAAATAAAACGATATCACAGAGAAAATACAGTCCCTAGCGGGCCCAGGTTTAGGGAGGGAGTGTGAACCGAGTGTGAACAGGGTGGGCCATGTTATCGAGTCACCGTAGTATATCATAATAAATATTTTACTACAACAACTGCGTTGTCTTGCAAAATATGCCATTATAATAAACTACGGTGACTCTATAACAAGTGCTTTTACGAATCTACCTGGTGCCCGTAAGGAGGGAACGCTGAAAAACAGTCTGTCTGTCTTTGCGATAGAAACGCTGGAACGTGGAACCGTTCTTCTTCCAATTCGCTGCTTCGAGAATTACGCGCACATCCACCCCAGCAAAAGCGGCCTTAGATGTGGACGCGGCGCGGGTGGAGTGGGCAGAGAACTTGTCATCGACGCCTGCTAGAGACAAAGTCTCTTTTATCCATCTAGCTACTGTGGAGGCTCCCACACTCCCATGTGGTTTGTTCCACGACACGAAGAGGGAGGTGGGACGCGCCGGAAAAAGTTCCGTGGTCTTGACATAGGCCAGCAGCGTCCTGAGCGGACAAACGAGGGGGTCATCAGCCGCCGAGATAACCACCTTGTGCGGGTCTCCCGTCCCTCTGTTCTTCGTCATTCCTTGAATGGAGAACACCCACATGGACGAGCCTCGTTGAACCGAGGAAAGAGAAAGGGCGGCCAGTTCTGAAACGCGCTGCGGAGAGAGGAGAGCCACCAGCGACACCAGTTTGAGAGTGAGGAACTTGAGAGACAGACCCTCGTTAGGGCCTGCCTTTTTCCAGTACGAAAACACCTGGTCCGGGTCCCAAATATCCGAGTATTTGGGTTTAGGCGGATCATGCTTGAACAGGCCCTTCATGAAACGAGACAGGATAGGAGACTCATGTAGAGTTTTCCCTGCCACCTCATCTACTAACCCCACGAAAGTAACAATAGCTGCTTTATGCAAATTGATGGTGTTGAACGCCAAGTTTTTGTCTTTCAACGAGGCCAAGAAATTGATTACCTCGGACGGGGACGGGCGAGAGAAATCAGTCACGTGCTCAAACGCACGCCACTTGGAGAAAGCAGACTCGTACTGAGCCCTCGTCGAAGGAGCCCACGAGGAGAGCAAGATCTGAATAGCCGTCCTGTCGAGACCTTGAGCGGCCCAGACGTGGCTCAAATCAGCCAAGCGGCCAGGGAGAACCTTTCGCTGGAAAGGCACGGATGAGGGCGTCCCTCCGGGTCCGTCACCAGCCTGGGATGAACCCGGAGGTGAAGAGGAGGCTCTAGGGCCGCCCTCGAAAGCAACGGGAACCACGCCTGCGACGTCCACAGAGGCGCCACGAGGATCAGACGCGCGCCCTCGTTTCTGGCCTTGCGCACCACCTTTCCCACCATCTGGAAGGGAGGAAATGCGTAGCACCAGAGGCGCGACCAATTTTGAGACAAGGCATCGACCGCCTCCGCTTGCGGATCTGGAAACAGCGAATAGAATCGAGCCAGCTTGTGATTGAGGCGCGTAGCGAACAGATCGATGTCCGGAGTGCCCCACTTCTGGAACACCGTATCTAGGGAGAGAGAATCTAACGACCACTCCTGGTACTCTCTGTGCTGGGAGCGCGATTCGAAATCAGCTTCTACATTGTCCACCCCCCTTCTGTACGTCGGGAGGAGAGAGAGATTTCTCTGACGAGCCCAGGACAACACTTCCACCGCTAATTGATGTAGTGATCTACTAACGGTACCACCCCGCTTTCGCAAGTATGCCACAGCGCTCACGTTGTCTAGTTCCAAAATCACTCTCCCGTCACGCCAGTCTTTGGCAAAGCAGCGCAGGCCGAAAAATGCCGCACGCAACTCCTTCACATTAATATGATCGCCCGCCTCGGAAGGAGGCCATCTCCCTCCCGTACGGGCCGAAGCGCACACTGCGCCCCAACCGGCACCTGACGCGTCCGTAGTGACAGTACCTAGGATGTCTGAGTGGGCGAAGCAGTAGGAATTCTCGTTATCCGGGAACGAAGCCCACCAAGATAATTCGCTGCGGGCCTGGGCCGAGAGAAGAGCAACATTATCAAACCCAACGACCTTAGTCGCCTTAGCCAGGCACCGCTGCAGTTCACGCACTCGCAGGATCACGTCTGGAACACCAACGCTGCAGGCGACCGCTCGACCGACGAACCTGGCGAGAGTCCTGGCCGCCAAATTCTCACGCTGCAACAACCTAGACGCCTCCGATTTGATCGAGGCTAGTTTGGAAGCGGGAATATGCATAGAGAGCGTGTTGGAGTCAATGACCATTCCAAGAAATTCAATGCGGTGAGTGGGTGCCAATTCCGATTTCTTGTCATTCACTTTGAACCCTAGGTCGGAGAAAAGCGCGCAAGCGAAGGCAGTCGCCTCCTCCAATTCGGCGGCCGAGTGGGCCATGAACAGAAGGTCGTCTAGGTACTGGACCACTCTCACACTTTTCTCACGAAGCGCATTCACCACCGGTTTCAACACTTTAGAGAATGCCCAAGGGGCTGTACTCAGACCAAAAGGGAGGGCGCGCCATCTCCATATCTGACCCTTCCAAGGAAAAGCTTTTTTCGCTCTTTCGCTCGCGCTGAGCGGCTGTAATCATTCGCCATGCCGAAAGGCAAAACATCCAAGTCTTCCAGCAAATTTGCCAAGCAGCCCAATTCTGGCACTACTTCAACTGATTCTACTACTTCTATTCCTTTTTCGGCAACACCTATTCCATTCCTCACTCCTGACCTGTCGCCTACTTCCATTTTGAACTCGGCTGACCACCTTCGCGACTTCCTCTCGCAGACATTCAATGAACTGAGCGTCACATTGGGCGCTCGTCTGTGCAGTATGGTGAACGAGTCCATCGCCTATTTGGAGGAGCAGATCGAGGAGCTGAGGCAGAGGATCGACGAGCTCGCCAAACCCAAGGAGACCCCTGCACCTGTGAGTCCACCGATTTCCACACCTATTGGAGATGGAGAGGAGAGGAGGAAGCGTGTCATTCTGACCCGCGTTTCCCGATCCTACCGGAACTACTTTTTCGAAAACACTACCTTGTTTGGACTGAAGACGACCGATTGCCGAATTGTCGCCGACCGTGATAGTGACGTGTTCAACACCTTGCTTCTCTCCTTCAACTGCCCCGAGGATGCCACCTCTTTCATCCGCAAATTCAACATGGACTGTCTCGCGAGAGACTGTCCAGCGAGAGCCCGTCCCGACTACTGCCCGGAGGATGCTGCCAAGTACGCTGCCGCCTGGAGGGAGGCGATTCGACTCAACGACACTGCTGGCCGGCGCGAGTGGACTGTGCGAGGACTCGAGCTGTTCAAGTTGCGACTGCCCGGTCAGTGGACAAAGATTGACCGCTAAACTTCTATCTACAGTCTCTCTTTTCACATGTTGCCTCTTTGTAACTTCGTGTTATGCATTCAGTTCATTTCTTTTTATATCAACATTGTTCACAATTTTGCTCATCATGGTGCCTGAGTGTTTACGTTTACGTTTCATATATTTCCTCAAATTCATAATTTTCACTTCGATCGATGTGTTATTCGTTACACGTTTCTTTCACACTTTCGTCTGATATCTGATCTAACTGTTTTTGCAATCGCCATGTTTTGTTTTGTGTTGCTCTTTCCCCCGTTCTCTTCTCACACGCAGAGAAAATGTCGCGCCCGTCATAAGTGCTCTTGCAGCCTGCGGGAATAGAAAATATTTGTGAATCACTCGCAAATAGATAAATATTATTAAAAGCCATGAAGTTACGGCTCTCTGGTGCGACCAGCACCGACCAATACGCATCTTTCAGATCAATTTTTGCCATAAAATCGCCTTTTTCAAGCAGAACCATTGCTGTCTGCAAGTTCTCCATTTTGAAGTGCGGAGCGTTGATAAATGCGTTTACCCGTTTCATGTTGAAAACCGGGCGGACAGACCCATCCTTTTTTGGGACCGGGAACATAGAGGACAAAATCACCCTCTCCCCGTAAGGTACTAATTCAATCGCCTTCTTTTCCAACATAAGGGCGATCTCAGAATCCAGAATATCTGGGACGTCGCGCGCGCTCATCTGGCCGACCACGAAGGAACGAGCCGGGACACGGGCGAACTGAATACGGTAACCCTGCACAATTGAACGAATGGTGGGGTCCGAAGTAAGCCGCGCCCATTTATGAAAACGATTCGCAATAGTACCAGCTATGTACGTGGGAACACACAGAGCGCCTGGTGGGTCGCTATGACCTGAGGCAAATACGCGCTCAACATGCAGGGAGGCATGAGTGGGGGGATTCACAACGACATCAACCCCATACCGCTTTCCGCCAGACGATGGGCCCGGCTGGTTCGTGTAGGGACGCTTGGCTGCCTTGTGTCCCGAGTGGCGTGAAGAGCGACGGCCTCCCGATGAGGAAGTGGTCTGACGCGACCTGTCTCTTAACCAACGAAATGAGTCGAAGCCTGTGTGACAATGCACTCACCTTCCACTCAACTTTTCGATGGCCCGAAGCAGGTCGGAGCCGGCGCCCGCGGCCGCGATGCGACCGCGCACGGTCGAACCGAACAGGAGCGGGGTCAATTCTGAAGCAAGGAAATTCATATTTGCCTAACACTCGACTACCGGACTAACCCTTGTTCAGGTCCGTGTAGTATTCCTCCTTCGATATGAGGATGCGAGGCAGATCCACCACCAGGTGCGGGGGAATCCCCAGAGAATCAACGACCCTCGACCGTCTAATGCAGATGATGTCCTGGACAGCGATGCCCAGGAACTTGGCCGTTGCCTCGATGTAGCCTTCCCGGGCACTGCCTGAAGCAACAGGATAAAAGCGATAAAAAGAACACGCTCACCCTCCGACGCTTCGCCCATCGAAAGCGCTGATGCCGCTGCAAGGATCACGGAATGCAGCTCCGTCAGACGGGCCTCCGAGACCCGAGCAGCACCCTTCACCGGACCCAGCTCGGGATCGACCGCGGGAACGTGACCCAGCACAGAAGCTGGCATTGGTACCTGCGTGAGCAGCTCTTCCCTCTCAGAGGACCTCACTGAAACCAACCGTTTCGCACCACCTAGGAATCAAGACTCACCGCTAACTCCTTTCGCAATTGACTCGAAGAGAGTCAGCTGCTTCTCCGGGAGGCGCACCCGTTCCTTCTCCTTCTTTGTCACAAATGACGGAGGCGGGGGAACTGCGGGCGAGGCAGATGCAAAGTCAGCCAACTTGGGGATCTTGTAAGGCTTCTGCAACGAGTCACATTAGCACCAACAAGAACAGAGGAAGAAACTCACTCTCTCAGACAGGAATTTGCCGCGGCGGGAACGAGTCTCGGGGTCCGAGGACTGTTCATCCGAGGACGGTGAGCGACGGTGCCGCTTGCGCCTAGGCGAAGCCGACCGAGAACGCGAACGCGACGACGCCGAGGCGGTACGGGAGCAAGATCTTGATTCCGAAAGGAAGGACCGAGCCGCGAGGAGTGTCCTCCGTCGCCTCCCGCAGCAGCCAGCAGCGCCGGCAACTGAGGATTCGGGGTAATCACCGCCGAAGACATTACTACCCTAAAGTAGCAATGTCAACAAGAACAAAGGAACACAAAGGAACAATAAAAAGGAAAAAAGTAGAGCAAAGCTCTAAGTGAGAGAGGACTCAGAAGTCCTCAAGCACAAGCAGACAAACAACAATAGCCTGCCTACTCATGCCGAGCTCACGGAAAAAAGTGAGGTTGTTTTCGTAATTTCTCTCGAACCTGTATTTTTTGCGCCGCCCGTAGCGCGCATTGCTTGTTTTCTTTCCGGGACCCAAGCATAGCGCGGTCTCTTTCCATTTTTCCCGCGCGTTTTTTCTTGTCACTTGGGTATTGATTGTCCCGTCACAGTTCGGCAGGTTTGCCTTCTTTTGTCCCCTTTTGTTGCTATCCAGGCTTCGAGTTGTGAGATTGTTCGAGCTTTATGGAAGATAAGCACTTGTTATAGAGTCACCGTAGTTTATTATAAAGAAAGGATGCCATATTGAAATGACGTCATGCTCATCTCTCATCTCTCATTTCTCTCTCTCTCCCTTGGCCTGTCACCGAATCGCATGGTGTCTGGTACGATAACGGCTGATTTCGTGGCAACATCGTGGGTTGTGAACACGTTAAAGCATCGTCAAATCAGAAAGTTATTACGCTGACACGTACATAGTTGAAAGTAAAATGGAAAGAAGTGTGCAGGGACAGTCAGCCATCCACATATGCGCATGCATATACGTAAACGTGACCTGTTCCTGCCGTCAGGTGTCGCGCGGCTACCCCCGCCTCTTCATGCCGTGGCTCACGTGGCACGTCTCGGGAGACATGTACCCACATCTGTGCTATCCAAGGTTCACGCAGGTACGTCCTTTCACATACCTGGGCTATCTCATGTTCATGCATGTTCACGCAGGTGGGTACTACGTCTTTTCGGAAGACGTTTTATATATAGGTGGCTATCCCAAGTTCTCACTTGTTCGCATCATTCCTCGCAATCGACTTTGAGACTTTCAGAAAGTTTCGTCTAGAAAAGTGAAATGACGAGATGTGACGAACATTATGCCTTTCGAAAAGTCTATGCAATAGAACGGTGCGTGAAACGCACAACGTAATGTGCGAAACGCCTGCGAGGATCTTCGTACCGTATTGTCAGGGCGTGAAACGTACGCAGATGTATGCGAAACGTATGCAGAGCTCGCCGTACAGTCTTGTCACTTGTCAGAAACGTATGGGAAACGTACTCGTCTTCAGGGTTCCTCGTTCATTCTCTCTCGAGCGGGCGCGCGCGAGCTGCTCTCGCACGTGTGCGCTGTGCCATTCGTGCATCTAGACGATGTGTTCATGGGAGGTGCGTCCTCCCTTCCTCTCTCTCTTTCTCTCTCTCTCTCTCTCTCTCTCTTTTCCTCTCCCTCTCCCTCTCTCTCTCTATCTCCCTCCTTCTCTCTCCACATCCTCTCTCTCTCTCTCCCTCCCTCTCTCTCTATCTCTCTATCTCTCTCTCTTCTCCTCTCTCTCACTGTCTCTCTCTCTCTATTCTCTCCTTGCAGTCCTCTCTTCCTGCACCGGTCTCCGACAGATCCACAACGAGGGATTCGATAAACACATCGCCGACGACTTTGTCGTCTATCACTATCAATACAGGTACTGTAATTACAGTAGTAAGCTACGGGTACTGTAATTTGAATATTACTCAATTACTGTATTGCAGCCGTCACTCTCCCGACACCCTGCGGCGGATATGGAAAGGCGTGCGCGATTCGATCGGGTGATCTATCGATGGTCGATTATCGATTATCGATTGGTAGTGATTTGTCTGTGTCTATGTGGTCATTGTGCAATAAATATTTCACAAGTTTTCTATCTGCCCTTTTTTCTACATACTGTACGCTCCCAAAACAAACAAAAAATGCTTTTTTTTGCATTTTCTCCTAGTTTTGTGTGTTAGTTTACGCTGAATTTCAAAGATAAAAAACTCTAAATGATAAATAACAATTAGAAGTGAGGAGAGTTCGGACAACTGAAAATAAGAAAACGAGGAAATTGCCTGTCATCATTTCTCGCAATACCACTAGTGTGTTTGTGCATTCAGTTCACTTTCCCAAATGTCGTCTCCGATTCCCTCTTCCGATTTATTCCACCTTCAAATACTTGCAAATGCCCGGAACTACGGAGATGATGTGGCTCTGGTAAGACATCATTTGGAAATGCTTTCACTGGATGACTGGATTCGTTCCTTTCAAATAATTCAAATTGGTCTTCGAATCGACGGGACCACCGAAACCCGTATTGTTGGAACTTGCAGTAGGCGTTAATACTATACTTTACAGTACCTTTACGTGAATTACATTGCCATGTGTTACTTAATTCGAGATGAACATTCTTATTATGTTCTTGGCACAGACCGATCCGGACGCCAGCCTGACTTTCTCGCAACTACGCGAGTATGCCTTTCGCCTAGCCGCTGTGCTGCAGAAGAGTGGAGTGGACAAGGGTGGGTTTATTCAAAACGACTAAGATCACACAAATCAAGTATATTAGCCGGACTTTTTCACAAGTGTTTAGCTTCAAATAGATCACACGAATCTGACGAGGTCGAATAGCTCATTCAAACCTTATTCAAACCTTTGTGACCATCAATAACACGCGATAGAGTGATCACAACGAAAACGCAAATTTGGAAATGGTTTCGACTCCTAGCATCTTACCACTTGCCATTACACGAATCTGACGAGGTCGAATTGAGGTCACACAAATCAAAAGTTATCCGGACTGGCATCATATGATGAATTGTTTAACTTTCAAAGAGATCACACGAATCTGACGAGGTCAAACTGCTCGCGTTCAGTCTGCGGGCGCACCCTCGCCTTTCCAGCGCAGCAATAGAGCAGAGAGAGGGAGAGAAGGGCGGCGTTGTAGGCGACTGTGGCGGGGATGAGCCAGAGGGACGCAGTGAACGCCACGCTATCGCACGCCTTGGAGGAGTTGAAGGGCGCGCGGTAGACGTCTATCCAGAAGTAGGGAAAGGAGGGGTGGAGGAAGGAGGGGCGCTGAGACCACGGGACGAAGTAGGCAGACGTCAACTGGAATGCATTTAGGAATTTGAGAGTTTATATTTAACCCAACTTTCTCTCTCTCTCTCTCCTCTTTCTATCCTGGCCAAACAGACACTTTCTATTAGCACTTCTACCCCTAAAATGAGTAAGAATACCTTCGCATTGTCGATGTAGAAAATGTCCACGTCATAGGAAAACAGGATGTAGAGACCGTAGATCGACCTATAATGAATAATGTGTTAATATAATATCATCTATAATATTTCGGATGTGTTGCCGGCTAACCGAAGATTTAAAACGCACCATATTCCTTCAAAGATGGTGAGATAGAACTCGAAGATGATGTTTCGGAAGCGTTCGCAGAGTCGAGAGAGGTTCTTGACGACCAGGACCAGACCGTAGACCATCAACCAAAGCGGGAGCTGAATGGAATGGAGTTGAAGGCAGCTTCTACGCTCAATTCTCTTTGCAAGATCTTTTTGGGTAGTGAAATGACACCACATTACTACACATAGTGTGGTCGACACCAAAAGGTGTCGTGATCTTTTCCAAATTGCCAAAACCTACCGTCTCACTCAATTCGCAGTGTCCGCTAGAGCGCCATCCCAGATTGATCAACGCCACACCGAAACCAACTACGACCGCAGTAAGTAGCGAGGTTACTGAAAAAAGACACTAGTGTATTTTCAAAGTTGAAAATCATCCATCATACCAGCTTTTCTGACGAATTTCTTGCGAGAAGACTGCGCGACTTTTTCATTCTCAATTAAAAGTTGCTTGTCCATCTGAAAAAAAGATATTAGGAACATTTTGAAAGTAAATGGAGGAAGAAGGAATTGTGTATAATGAGTTTGGAATGGCAAGATTTCTGGTTTGTGGAGTGAATGCAAACGCGGGCGGGAAACAAGTGACCAGGGGTCATCGCTTTGGATTGTTGCCGCAGGGAACACGCCATGGGCGATACTCAATGACGCTACGATGTACGAAATATGTCCTTTGAAAAGACGAGACAAGAGAATAGTACTGTGTGAAATATAATATTTCATACGGTTGATGTGATAAGAAAAATAACACATAGATAAATACCGAGGATTGATGAGAAACTAAACGTCTCTCGGTGGTGCACTGCTCTGCGGGAATGAGATGTACTAGCGCTAGCGCTTGTTCCAGGCACCTCCTTGCTACAAGGCTATGATGGTAGTGCCATAGCCATAATCTCACACCCCCTCCGCAGAGTAATCTCTTCAAATCGGGAGTATACCTGTACCTGTACCTTTACAGACACCCCAGTTCTCCTCCTCCTGCCGAATTCTGTCCACTACCCGTGTGTGTTCCTCGCGTGTGCTCTCATTGGTGGACTGGCCAGTGGAGTGAACACAGAGAGTACGGAGGGTGAGTGGAAACTGTAATCTATCCATTTATATATGACTATAGTCGGACTCCTATCGAGTTGGTTCTTGACCATGCGCCAAGGTCTCCGCGTTTTTGAAAGAGAAACAGGCGGCTTGCGACTTTTAGCAGACTAATCATGTGTTGACAGATACTAGACTGTAAAGACACACGATTCATTTGTTAGGTTGCTTCCAGATGAGCTTCTCTACTACCTGTCTAAGACTCGTGCCCGTCTCGTGGTGTCTACGGTAGAGCTGGCTGGGAAGCTGGACAGAGTCGAAGGAAGTCAGGTGAGCTCTCTCTCTCTCTCCTCTTTCTCTCTCTCTCTCTCTCTCTCTCTCTTTCTCTCTCTCTCTCTCTCTCTCTCTCTCTCTCTCTCTCTCTCGCTCTTCCTCCTCCCTCCCTCTCTCCTTCTCTCTCTTTCTAGATCCTGCTGGTCGGTGCTCACAGCGACTCTTCGCACGTGCATGTGGATGATGTGATGGGAGACGTGAACTACAGGTATAACAGAGTCGATTCAGTCATCCATAGAATCCTTGCCAGTGTCCACTGCTCTTCTCTCACCGTCGACGATGTACTCATTCGACCATTCTCCAGTGGAACCAGTGGCAAGGTTAGATGGAGAGAGAGAGAGGGGAGGGTGAGAGGGAGAGAGAGAGAGAAAGGGAGAGAGAGAGAGGAGAGAGAGGAGAGATCCTTGTTCCAGCCGAAATGTGTGCAACTCACACACGCCAACTACAACGCTGCCACTGCGATTCTCAAAAGGTGTCATAACATCTTTTTATTATATTTTTTATTATAAATTATTATTTATATTTTTGTAATTATTGTTTTTTGAAAAATGTATTCGAATGTGAATGAAAAAAACGGTGCAATAACGCGCCCAATCCTCTTGCCCCATTCACTCGTTGACCCCGCCCCCATAGCGCGCCGTAAACCCGGCGCGAGTTGGCCGCGGTCGGCAGGGATAAGCCGTAGGACACTCGGTTATCGCTTTTTAACACTGCAGGGCCTTTTACAAGACCCAGTGAATCAATTTTTGGCGGCTTGTCTTAGGGCAAGCTAAACTATATGATATTAATTAAAGAAACTAATGAGTATTTATAATAATATTTATTAATTGCACAAGGTGTTACATTCAGTACAATTATTTGAGGCATTCGAAGGCTAGATAGCACTTATACGAGGCAGAAGGTTAATGAAAATTAACAATGTAGTAACAGTTCATGTTAGAGAGGCAGGGGGAGGCAGAGGCTTCAAAAGTGACAGAGGCTTCAAAGGAATTTCCTATGGGAGTACAATATAAAATGAGTAACGATGTGTCTGTTCACGTAATCGATTCAACGTGCTTGCGGAAAGTACTGGTGAGACAGCAGTCAAATATCTCAGGGTAAAAAGCGTTAACAGTAGCGTAGACCCTATAAGGATAGAAAGCCTTTGTCGTGTTACTTTTGGCGTTTGTGCGGGGGTAGTACTTGATTGGCAGACCGCGGGTGGAGCTCGGACGCTCATCGAAGAGAACATAGAGAGGCAGGTCGATCTTCCCGGACGTTAGCCTGAAGAAGTAACATAAGTCATTCAGTTGTCTTCTTCTCTCAAGCGTTTCAAGGCCAAGCCGAGAGCGAAGCGCTGCATGCGATAGGTGTGAAAGCTTGCATCGAAAAGCCAAGCGAGATAAAAACAGGTTCTGGATAGACTCCAACGTGTTGATGTCCATGTCGTACAGTGGACTGTAGATCACACTAGCGTATTCAACAATCGAACGCACATAGATGGCATACGCATTGACAAGAACGGCTTCGTTTCTTGTTTTCAGCGACAGGAAGAGGAAGTTGATCTTCTTTGTTGCCTTGGAAGCAATGGTGTTGACGTGTTGACGGAAGGTGAGGGTGGAAGAGACGGTGACTCCGAGATCGCGTATCTCCTCGCTGGACGGAACTGGCGAACCACAAAGGTTGTAGACGTGACGCGGGTTCTTTTTTCCGACGTGGACAACGGCACACTTGCTGGCGCAGACTTGCATCTCCCACTCCTCGATCCATCGCTCCAATGCTCTCGCAGCAGCCGCTAGCGCATCGGGTGAGGCAGATGGCTTGAAGGATGTTGAGATCTTGGCGTCGTCGGCAAACAGGTAGATGTTGACGACGACAGCTTAGCAAAAAGCTTTGGATGACTCACTCGATCGAATGCTTTCGAGAAATCGATGTAGAGCACGTCAGTGCACATGCCTCTGTTTTCGGCATTTACTAGATCA
Source organism: Rhabditoides inermis (assembly GCA_963966185.1). Taxonomy (NCBI): domain Eukaryota; kingdom Metazoa; phylum Nematoda; class Chromadorea; order Rhabditida; family Rhabditidae; genus Rhabditoides; species Rhabditoides inermis. The sequence continues at coordinate 175,202 of CAWZYM010000185.1, read as the reverse complement.
CTCATGAACAAAAGGAGTTGAGAGTCAGTACTCCGTTTAGAACGAAATCCGAATTGGGAAGAGGACAGTAATCGAGAATTCGAAAGGTATGTAGTTAGTTCATTTTTGATAATGGTTTCCATAACTTTTCCTATGGCTGAGGTTAGTGAGATTGGGCGATAATTACTAGGATCATGTTTTGCTCCCTTTTTGAATACAGGAGTGATTTCTCCGGTCTTCCATTCAGTAGGCAAAGTGGATGTGAACATGGAGTAACTAAAAAGGAGTGAGAGTGGAAACGCGGTGGCAGAAGCCGTGTTCTTGAGAAATATGGCAGGAATTTGCTCGGGGGTCTTATTGACCTTGGCAATAAGCCGAGTGAGAGTTTGCTCCACAGTATGTGGAGAGAAGCGCACGTCGTGGATGCGAGCCGCTGTCGCCGACTCGAGAGCCGGCATCCGCCCGTTGTCGGTGGTGAACACGGACGCGTACTGCCTAGACAGAACTTCCGCCTTAGCCGCTGCTGTATCTGCAATTATATCACCTGCAATCAGAGTCGGTATGGGTGCTTGCGCACGACCACACCTCTTCATATAGGAGAAGAACGATGCCTTGTTAGATGCAAACATTCGTTCTTTTAACACTCTCTCCCTCCTTGCTACCTTCTTAATTCTTTTCACCATATGTTTGTATGCTGGGGAGTTTCCTTCCCTCCTCCATATTGATAGTTTAGCGGCAAAAAGCCGGTGAATGTGACGAGATCGAGGTGTTCTCACAACATCGAATCGCGGAATGCAGCTCTCAATCACAACATGCATAATGCGTGTGAATCTCTCATACATTGTATTGATATCAGGGAGACTCATCAGCTCTGAGAGCCAATCGACTGAAGCAATCATGCTTGTCGCTGATGAATAATCACCCTTGCGAAATGACAACACAGAGCGGCGAGCAATCGGAATGCGCGTGGGATGACAATGCACAGAGAAACGGACGTTTTTTATGATCTGCAAAGCCGTCACTGACAGTGACGTCAGAACAGAAATCACGGGACGAGCACAAAACCAAATCGAGGATATTTTCTCCTCGAGTTGGGACATTTACAAGTTGAGACAAGCCATGCGACACACATAAAGAAACAAGCTTTTCACACTGACGGCATGCTGAAATAGGTATATCCCATTTAATATGGGCACAGTTGAAGTCTCCAATAAGGACAATGGGGATGGTAGTGTTGGAAAGAGCAATAAGCTCAATTTCATTGAGCAATCGCTCGATAGACTGCGAATGGGTGGGGTGGTAGATGGATATAAGTTTAAATGGAAGAGGGGTGCGGACATCTACACAAAGCAACTCAACATCAGGCGTAGTTTCGACAAGGGACATGGGAATAGAATGTCGAGCGAGGATAGCTACGCCGCCGCCAAGGGCGACGCGGCTCTCATCTCTCTGCACTCTATCCTTACGGAAAACTTGATACTCGCCATCCGATATGAAAGAATCCGGAATGCTAGTGTCAAGCCAAGTCTCACACACAGACAGAATATCAATGTCGTTAGAAGCAATGTAATCTCGATATAATTGGACGTTGTTACGTATAGAGCGTGCGTTCACTTGACAGACAGACAGGGGCTTGTGACTCACTGGTCTCCGCGCGGCGTCCACTCTGTGGCCGTCTCCAGCTTGACCAGCTTGCAGTTGCGCACTGTCCACTGCCGCTTCTTGGCGGCGTCGTTGCGAGAGATGGCTTCCTTCCACGCCGCTTTGTACAGCGACATCTCGGAGGGGCTGTAATCTGGTCGAGCGCTCACCTGCAGCTTGTTGGCACGGATGTAAAGCTTGTTGGCACGGATGTAGCTTGTTGGCACGGATGTAGCTTGTTGGCACGGATGTATTTGTAATATTATTAATAATAAATACATTTAGTGCTATTTTCGATCAGCTGTCTTCATCGGGCGGGCGACGCACCACACTCGCCCTTCTACCCTTCTACCACGGCAGCGGGTTCTGGGCACTGGTAAGATGACGTCATCCGAAAATATTTCATAAACGTCTTCAGATGTTCTGCCTTCTAGAAGGTCATCACTCAGTGATTCAGCCCAACTTCCATCCAATGCTCATGATGCAAGCAGTGCAGGAGTATAAAGTGAGTGATAGACAACTATGTATTACTTATGTTTCAACAAATGGATATATTAAAAGAAATAGGGGATATGTAATACCGTTATTGTTCTTATTTCAGATAGATAACCTCAACCTGGTTCCTTCCATCGTCTCCTATCTCGCGCGGATGCCACACGGACTATTCGACTGCTCATCAGTAATTCGAACATTTAGAAAAAAAACCGATTGCACAGTACACATTGTCCACCTTCACACATGTTGTCAATATTTATGTACAATGAAACGTAAAGCAAATACCAGTTATCAAAATTATCTGAGTTATCAAAGTTATCGATCTTATCAAAGTTATCAAATACTTACGAAAAAAACACCAATTCAGGTTACAACCGTCCTCTGTGGCTCTGCGCCTCTCGGCAGCGAGCTGAGCGCACGGTTCCTGGAGAGATTCCCGGGAGTGACCAACCTCATACAAGGTTCTCTCTCTCCCCCCCCTCTCCCTCTCCCTCTCTCTCTCTCTCCTCTCTATCTCTCTCTTTCTCTCTGCGCTCACTCATTCCTTTTCTATTTCTGCACCCTCTCACTCTCTACCAGTTATGGTGTTGTCAGTCGTCAGATATAACCCGATTCCGGACAAACGATTGATATTGCTATCGATTGACTCGCTCCCATCCAGGCTACGGCATGACCGAACTCGTCTGTCTGTCGCACCTCACTCCCCTCGGTCTGGCTGACCAGCACCTGGGCAGTTGCGGGCAGCTCCTGCCGGGCTTCGAAGCCAGGGTGGGCTATGCTATTGATTGTATTCAAATTTCAAGTATCGTGGTGTCGACACCAAAGGGTCGTGGTGTCCGGTGTCTTCTCATAATTGCCTGAATTCTGTACCTTACAACCATATTCATAATGAATCTTTACCGAATCAATGAATGTTGATCAATGAAAACTTTCCATATTGTTCGACGGTGGGTTAGTGAAATGTGACCTTACGTTTCGAGCGCAACTGATATTGTCTTACCGAAATCAAAAAGTAATGCCTCCTAGACATAGTGACATAGTGACCTTATGTTAATGTACTTACGTTTCAAGCAGAACGTTAATTCTCTTTCGAAAAGTACAAGAGTAAACACGCGTGGTTTGTTTTGATCTAATTCAACAAAATTTTGCATAATTTTCTCTTCGCAGCTAATTAAAATTTCAAAACAAACCACACTCGCCAGTGGACATGAGAGAGTGCGCAGAGAGTGTGCGCTCGCAAGAGAGCCAGACGGCGCGCGGGCGATCCGACACGAGAGTGGGTGAGCAGTGGGCGGAGCATCCGTGATGCACACCGTCTTCGTCGTCGTCGTCGTAAACACGTTTAGTGGCAAAGCGGGAGAGAGCGAAAGAGAGGCTGTTCTGCAACCGATATTTATTCGACAAATCATACTCATAGGTCTCACAAGATGATACCCTAACACATAACACACTCTAATGAAGTATATTGTATTATGATAGCCAAATAGCGTGTGAATTGGGATCCTTACCGAGACCTTTTCAGATAGTGTCCCCATCTGGTGAGGACGTCTCTGATGGCAGTCCCGGAGAGCTCTGGCTACGATCCGACGCCGTCATGAAGGGGTGAGTTTTTTTGAGACAGTGACGATTTTTAAAAATAAAAAAACTTTGTTGTTCACATTCAACTGTGTGATGATGAACAAAAAGGCTTTTAGATACGCCGACGCCGAGCCATCGGAAGAGATTGTGGACGAGGATGGGTGGTTGCATACAGGTAGAGAGAGAGAGAGAGAGAGAGAGAAAAAGAGAGAAAGAGAGAGAGAAAGAGATGGAGAGAGGGAGAAAGAGACAATTAGACAGTCCTCCCACCCAGGCGACCTCGTGCGCGTTTCGTCTAACGGCTTCTACTACGTAGTGGACAGACTCAAAGACCTCATCAAAGTCAACGGAATGCAGGTGGCGCCCAGTGAGCTGGCGAGTCGGAACAGAACTCTCTCTCTTTCTTTCTCTCTCTCTCTCTCTCTCTCTCTCTCTCTCTCTCTCTCTCTCTGATTGCACTCTCATCAGGAAGACCATCTTCTCTCTCATCCCTCTATCAAAGAAGCTGCAGTCATTGGAGTCGAGGATGAGGAAAAGGGAGAGGTTGGTTTCCAAATTCAAAAAAAAAATCCAATTTCGCGTTTTTTTGTGATTACTCTATTTCGTGTTGTTGATTAGTATTGAATTTTAGAAACCGTGTTGAAAGTCATGCTGATAAAATAAAATAAAAGTTTTTTTTAAGGAAAAAAGGATTATAAGCTCATCTCGACCTTGAGCAATAGTTGTCTGTTAAGTATTTAATTGTTTCGATATAAGTAGTCAAGGTATCAGTTTAGTATTGCACACAAAAAAACAAATGTCATTCACCGAATAACACATTGTATCCAATGAACTTTCCCCAATGACCTCTGATGATAATGGACGATTTCACAGAAAAGATACGCGAAAGGCCCCACAAAGGTTGTGCAATTTGCGGATAAACGTTTTCGTTCAAGATAAAAATATGCAGAAACGTGCACTCTGGGTAGTTTCTCCAATTTCCCGACATTTCCGGCATACTTATGTGCCACTTAAGAAAAGTGCAACTTTTTTGGTTTATTTGCTGCTGTGAAAATGTTTTTGTTATATTTTCACATCATCAAGTTCGAAAAACGACATCATTTCCGATTCCTCGCGCTTTCATCATCCTCCGCGACGGGGAGACATGCAGTGAGAAGGACGTGCAGGAGTGGATCAAAGGTATGTACCTCTCTCTCTCTCCCTCTCTCTCTCTCTCTCTCTCTCTCTCTCTCTCTCTCTTTCACACCTCCCTTGCAGCCCGCTGCTCTCCCCACAAGCATCTTCTAGGAGGTGTTCTCTTCCGTGCGGATCTTCCGCGGACAGCGAGTGGCAAGGTGTTGAGGAGGCAGCTGAGGGAGGCACAGTAACTGTAGCAAATCTATTTTTATCCTCAATGTCTGTTCCACAGTGTCCACGATACCGCTACAGTAGCAGGAACGAACCAGCGTGTTGATTGTGAAAAATACTATTTCCCGACGTTTGCCAGACCGCTAAAACTGCTAGCTTCTTCATGAATTCTGGCCAACCGACGTTCCACACAAAGTCACATTTTATTGTCACATTTATTTTCTCCTCATCAATGTTTGATACACATTCACAGTTCCCACCGTACCGTACCGACTGATTTTCCCACACTTCGTACTCACGTCTTATCGTGTGTCCTGATAATGATTGGGATGATTCATTGAAAATTCAGCAGCATTGCTGTTTTGTGTAGATAAAGTGCAATGTCTTCCTCTATTGTTTTGATTTTTTCTTCAGTTTCTGTAATTTCAATTTTACAACGTCTCTTTCACAAATATTCAATAATTCATACACTGGTTGTATTGCATTTTGCTTATTTATGAGCAAGATGTGTGACATTTTTTCATTCGTGATTTATGCAAATCTGTGAAAAGGAAGTAATACGTAGATGTTTTGAAATATTTAATACATTATACAGATAATAATGAGTTATGACGCTCATATCGTAAAGATTACTTCCACACAGTTAGGATTTATCAGGATACATGAAAAACACAAGAAGGAAAAGAAAACGAGAAAGAGAGAAGAGAGGAAGATAGAAGAGAGGAAGATAGAAAAGAGGGAAAAACAGCAGAAGAAAGAAAAAAAGAGAATAAAAGAGAAATAAAGAAACCGAGAAAGAGGGTGCAGATTGCACCATTGCACAACGAGAAAAAGTGAAACAATGATCAAATTGTGAGTCGGAAGTATATCTGCCGTCGATATTTTCCTATGCGGGCGGAATCAAGATTGCAGATGGGTATACGCGGTAAAAATGATGTCACATCGCTTTTCTGGTATTTTATCAAATATTACTATCATTATTCACTCTTGCTACGCTGATTTTAGTCCTTTCCCCATCATTGCAGAATTCGAGTGTTATTGCAAACCGGAATGGCGTGCTATTTGATGAAATGTCACGAACATATCTCACATATCTGACTCATTCGTCAAATTTATTTGGTATTTTCAAAACCCTCTGGTGTCCTTTTACGCATTAGGACATCGTGACCACTCTGAGTCTCAAAGTAAGTAAATAGGGCAGCGAGAGAGAGAGAGAGAGAAAGATAGAGAGAGAGAGAGAGAGAGGAGGAAGGGATAGAAAAGTAAAAACTCATATTTCACGGAAGTCATTACGAGCTCATCCACCCTTTTTGTGTCCCTGAAAAGACCCCAGCTTTTACAAACGGAGCATCTTTGACTCTGAGTAGAGATGGAATGAAGCGGAAACCAAGAAGAGACGTCTATATTCTCCATCGAATCAGAGGTGTTGCATAACAAAGCCATTCTTTTCCTGTTCGTCACACGATTTCGCTCTGTCAGTTTCTTTGATTCTTGGTCGAGCGCCGCTGCTAATGGTCGTCTGTGTAAGCAGCCTCGTTGTCCCCCTTCTTTCTCTCTCCGCCCGCGCATTTAGAGAGAGAGAGAGAGAGAGAGAGAACGAGGAGGGAAACGTTTGTGTTTGCAAAGAGTGCACCGCGTACACCCTGATTTGGAATATCCGATGCGCTCCTTTCTTCCTCCCTCCTCTCTCTCTCTCTCTCTCTCTCTCTCTCTCTTTCCTCGCGCAAACCTCTGACGCACCTCTCAAACCCATTAAAAGATCGCGCATAGAGAGTAGCGGCTGGCGACGTAGAAAATACAATCTCAGCCCTTTCTCCCCCCTCTCCCTCTCTCTCTCTCTTTCTCTCTCTCCCTCTCTCTGTATAATTGTTTGCTGACGCTGGCATTTTACTAAGCGGCGTTTTGTATCCTACATAGTCGTCGTTATTCTTCATAAAATGAGCGCTTTTCGGAAGTTGAGATATTATTTTCCGGGCTTTCCAAAGTGTCGCTTAGAGGCCCACTCGGTTTCCCACCCCCTCCTTCCCTCTCTCTCTCTCTCTCTCTCTCTCTCTCTCTCTCTCTCTCTCCTCTCTCTCTCTCTCGCTCCCCCCCTCAAACTCCAACTTTTCTTCCGCCTGAACGCTTTTCGCCGCGCCCCGCACATTTCATTCTAATGTCACACTCTATCCGCACTTTTTCTAACTCCAACTTGTATCGCTGCATTTCTGTGTTCTACTCAGTTGTGTACGTGTTTTGAATGCCACATTTTTTGTCAACCTTTTTTTAGGAATGACTCTCTCCTGTCCATATTTCTTCTCTATCAAATTAGCGGAGTGAGAGATTAGAAAAGAGAGGTAGAATCTGAGTGCAGGTTTTTGGCCTGCTCTCTTTCCCTCTCTCCCTCTCTCCCTCTCTCCCTCTCTCCCTCTCTCCCTCTCACCCTCTCTCCCTCTCTCCCTCTCTCCCTCTCTCCCTCTCTCCCTCTCTCCCTCCCTCCCTCTCTCCCGCCCACCCTCTCTCTCTCTCTCCAGCCTTTCCTGTAATCTGAGTCTTATATGCAATATGATGATGCGGACATGTCCTAAAAAGTAGAGGCGAGTATCAATGTCAGATTGGCGTGTTCCTCTCTCTCTCCACCTCTCTCTCTCTCTTTCTCTCTCTCTCCTCCCCCTCCCTCTTTCTTCTCCCTATACATACGCTGATTTCTTTTCACACATCCCTACTTTTGTGTATATATGTGTGCATTCATGCATTCTGTCGCTCTGTTTGTGTGTACATCCATGATGTCGACGAAAAAAAACACCATGTGCCAATTTCAAGTACATAATTGATAATACACCTGTTGTGTGTTTTGCGGTGATGTCTGTAGTCTCTTTATGTCCGAGGATCAGCTTACACCTGTAATGCTACTTTTTAGGGTCGAGTTGTTAGGATTCCTTGTGTTTTGTGTATCTCCCACAGCAATTATTGTATTCATTACAGTTTGTTCGAAAAACAATCCCTCTTTTCTCGTTCTGCTCTCTGCTACACCACAAGTCGTTCTTTTATGCAAAGGAATTCTATCTTTGGATTTTCCACCTTTACAAAACGCTGCGAGGTGTTCACATTTCTCTCTCTCTCTCTCTCTCTCTCTCTCTCTCTCTCTCGCTCTCTCTCGATATGTCATCACTTCACCTGTGCACGGGCTATGCATTTCATATCAGCCGTGTTTCTAGCCTCTTGTATGCAATATATTTTCATGTTGACATAGGGATGTCAAGTGGGCGGAGCTTTGATGGCACAAATATGCGGCATCTTCCCGCGCCAAACGGAATACACCATTCGACGCGCCGTAAAAAGTTGTATCTAGTAATGCCTTCCTTTTGGCGCTGGACCGTGTCATAACCTATTATTTTTTGACAAAAATTGATTTGATCCTATGAAAATGACGTCAAAAAGGGGCGTGGCTTAGCCTTTCTCTGTGAAGTTGTGTGCCGCGCACGCCCTCAAACCGCGCGCTTTCGATGCGCGTAACGCGGAAATGAAAGAAAACAACTAATTAAAATGATACTATTTCAAAACTACATATAATTTACTTCATTTTGATATACAGTAAGCACATATCCGTAACACTTGAAAATTCCCCTTGACATCCCTATGTTGACATTTGGAATTTCGAAAACCGCGTCCCGGTCTCGGGATAGATTCCCGGAATTCCGAAGCAAATCGAGTCAGGACGGGATTCACTTCCAAAACGCATCCCCCTCCTTCCTTTTCTTTCTCCCTCTCTCTCCCCTCTCTCTCTCCTTTGGTTTGTGATCAGTCTTTTCTCGCACCTTCTTTGTCGTCATTGTTAGAGCGGACCCCTAGCCCATTTTCAGAGTGCTAACATGGGCCTACCTCCTTCTCTCTCTCTCTCTCTCTCTCTCTCTCTCTCTCTCTCTCTCTCTTTCTCTCTCTCCCTGCCTTGCCCTGCCCATCTTTGTAACTCTGTTAGCTGCGAAATGTTGTCCTCGCGTTTCGCTAATTCGCGAAAGATTCGCCCGACTACGGTAGCCTAGTTAGCAATTACGCTCAAAGATCTTGCGAGACTCGGGATTTCGCTCACGTCTCTCTCTCTCTCTCTCTCTCTCTCTCTCTCTCCCTCGCTGTTGTCCTGTTGTCACTTTCACGTTTCAAGTGCTAGTTGTGCTAGTAGTCTGCACTACGTTTTACCGCCCAAATAATTCAAGACTATTTTCGTGTGTTTGTGATCATTTAGCGGGTAATTTGGTTTTTCTCTGGAAAGATTCGATGATTCGACCAGAAACTTTCTTTGCACAACTTTGTGCATGAAAGACTGACTAACATTTCCCTAATGAGCATTCACTTCCTTCATTTTTCTCCTGCACTTAACGGGAAAATTAAATGTTTTGCTTATTATATTTCTATTAGAGGGTTCCCACTCACTCTATTCTCGAATTTCAATTATGAACTATTACGCTATTACGCATTCGCCGTAGAAACTACGCGTTTCCATCATTCAACGGCGTCGTTTTCCAGTTATTTCGAAAAGATCGCGTACCGTAACCTTATTCTATTTTTGTTGTTTGACGATGAATGCATTAATCATTGGGTTAGAAAGTGATAATATAGAATGCCCTTCTTCTTATATGCATGTGCAGGTGCAGAGAAAAATTGAAGAGGCAGTCGGCTTTTAAGATAACTATTCCATGCCCCTCACGCAACACACATATTTTTCTTCATCTCTCTCTCTCTCTCTCTCTCTCTCAAAAACCTTCTAGGGTAACATCAGTGCGGACAACTTTTTGAATAGTGTTGTCGTGTGTCTTCGAGACACGTCATTTTCGGATCTGAGAGTGTATGGAAGGTCTCTAGCATCACTCCTGCCTTCGCACTAGCCTCATTGCACATTGCCTCGCAGTATAATCGGAAGTACTTTAGCGATACTTGTAATGATATCCCAAACGAGGCCAGTTACAATAGTGGGAGAGAGGGATATACATATGTATGTAGAGAGAGATAAAGAGATGGGAGAGAGAGGGAGGGAGGGAGAGGGAGGGAGGGAGGGAGAGAGAGAGGGAGGGAGGGAAGTTGAGAGAGGGAGAGAGGGGAGAGGGAGGAAGGGAGGGAGGGAGGGAGAGAGAGAGGGAAGAAGAGAGGGAGAGAGAGAGGGAGAGAGAGGGAGGGAGGGAGGGAAGTTGAGAGAGAGAGAGAGAGAGAGAGAGAGGTGAGGCGGCTACGTCTGTGAGCGTTGACTCTCTCTTTCTCTCTCTCTCCCACACATCCTCACATGGACTCCCTAATTTCATTCCCAATATATCTTGAGGCCTGAATGCAGTCTTCTTGAGGGAAAGACTCTGTGTTCCATTTGTACTCACTGCATATATAGTGTTTACATCACTCCTCTCACAATGCTATATTGACTCCAACTTGACGCATTCGCCAACCCTTCATATATCATGTATGCCGATTCTTTGTCGCTTGCCGGCGTCACTACCGTCTCCCTCTCTCCCCCCCCTCTCTCTCTCTCTCTCTCCCAACTCCCTCTATGGTATTGTCTAGGTGTAGTCAGCTCGCGTCCTCCTTTTGAGGATGGCCGATTCAGTTCAGTGATGCGTTTTGTTTTCTTCGCGTCTTCTTTTGTTTTCACTCGCCTTGTCTTCTGAATTAAGAACATTATATGAACCTCATTCACCTTTTGAAAAATCACACCTTTTGTGTTTTTTTCCTGTCTTTTCGTGTGGGAATCTATGTACTTCATTCTCTCTCTCTCTCTCTCTCTCTCTCTCCCATCTCTCCTCTCTTTCCCTATACGCTTCTGGGTCACTTGATCATTCGACTAAGTTTGAGAAGGTAGATAGGACAAAAGAGAAAAATGCACGATAGGACAAAAGAGGAAAATGCACTCTCTCTCTCCGTCGGTGAATGAGAGAGAGAGAGAGAGAGGAAGAGAGGAAGAGAGAGAGAGAGAGAGAGAGAGAAAGAGAGAGAGAGAGAGAGAACTTATCTCATCTCATGTATCACTACTGGTTGTTTTCCTCTAATGAGATGCGGTATCCCCCGAGGATGAGAGTGCCGCTCCTGCCGCCTTCTTTTCTATACTCTCTCTCTCTCTCTCTCTCTCTCTCTCTCTCTCTCTCTCAGATACCTGCGTAACCGAGTAAGGACCAACGAAAATTGATTTATGTCTCTCAGTTTGTTGTTGACTGTCCCTGGATCCATTTGTTTATTGGACAGACTCGCAAAGAGTCAGCGAGAGCGTGAAAAGCATGACTATGCACGCTGTTTTCCATATAGTCAACAACTTCATTTCGCGACGAAAAAAAGAGGAGAATCGTCACCGATTCACACCCGCAATATTGTGTCTGTCTGTCTGTGTATCTACCTCCCTCTTTCCCTCCCTCCCTCTCCCTCCCTTTTCCCCTCTCTCCCTCTCTCTCTCTCCATTTCTCCCTCTCCTCACTCTTTTTCCAATCAGCCGCGTAGAAACACACTATGAACGAATGTGTTTCTGTTATTTTCATGTTATTTTAACCCGCCACATTTTGTGATTATGGCACAGAACGAAAGCTTCTCACACTCATTCACTGAGAGGAAGTCTATGGCGTGTCAAATGCACATTGTTTAAATATGTGTCTGTCGTATTTCAAACTCTCTCTTCCAGTATATCCCACACTCGAGAGCCCCATAGAAACGTATACGTCTGTCGCAGCGTTTCCGAAACATTCATTGCGCCGCAGACCCACCCACCTCTCTCTCTCTCTCTCTCTCTCTCTCTCTCTCTCTCTCTCTGCCATATCCCATATGCCCACGTCCAGATTTCGGTGTGTGTGTGTGTGCTTAGTCATTGTTTATCTTGGAGATATCCGGAAGGATTTATACTGCACGAAGTCGTTGAGATTTCATTTTCCACTCGTACGCAATAGTATAGCCCTTCCGATTTATATGTTATATGTCCCTTTTTTAAACTATGTAATTTTTAATATAATTCATGTTTCGGAAAATTGATCCATTCACAACTATACGGACTACTGTTGCTATTTGGTCAAACATATCGGCCATGAAAACGTAACATGCCATCAAAACGCATTTATGGATGTCTATTTTGAGGATGTCTAAAAGCCGGACAAAGCTGCCGCTTTTCGGCCCGCGGCGACTTCTCTCGCCAATTTGCCTCTATGTGTTGTGTGAGTGTGTGTCATTCTTTCTTCACCCCCCCCCCCCTCTCTCTCTTTCTCTCTCTCTCCTCTCTCTCTTCATCTCTCTCTCCCTCTCTCTCTCTCTCTTCTCTCTCTCTCTCTCCTCTCTCTCTTCATCTCTCTCTCCCTCTCTCTATTCGCACAGAGGAGGTTGAAAGACTGGACCCGTGTGTATATTGCTATTTCCTTTCTCTTTTTCTGCTCTCACTTCTCTGTCATTTATCCTTTTTTCTGGAATGATGTTCACTGTTTTTAAACTCTTTTGCTTTTCCTTTCAGTAATAATTGCTCATTTCTCTAGTATGATCACGACCACTATTAATGTAAAAGATATTTTTCAAGCTGAGAATCAATTACAGACCGACATGGCTCTCTTATATTATGATTATTGATATGTTACATTTAATCACCATTATTATTTCATTTATGTGTGTATTCTCTTTTCCTGACTTTGAATGTTTGCAATTGTTAATTATCAGCTGGTTCTCGACTCGTTTTTTCTAATTTGCATATAGTTTTCAAGCTGTTTTGATCACACTAAACAGAAAATTCGGTATACAATTCTATTGTATGTATGCTTTCAAATTAGAAAAAAAAAAATAAAGTACTTTTGCGTTTTTTTTTGCATAGAAACTCACGCCTATTTTTCCCATGATCTACCCTTTTCCACAATCACATTGCTTGTTATTGCTATTACATCACAATAGCTAATAGCTGTTAGTTAGATAAGGAAATGAAGTGATCATCGAATATGATATCGCATTTAGAAAGTCCCATATTCTTTAGTTAGTAGTACATTATCTTCTGTTCTGTTGTGTAAGTGTAATGTCTGCAAAAAGAATATTGCACAATCCTCAAATTGCACACGAAATGTGTTTTTATCACGAAATTAAAGGAACAGTGGCGACTTATTTTCGACTCGGAGTATTATTAGAAATCATATTAACCTAACGCATTAGCAGTTTTTGCGAAAGAACGACGATTCTGCGTTATTTTCGATTCTGCAACTGCCAAGATTGCAGCTCAAAATTTGAATTTCCCGCCAACATTTCACTGCAAAAAATTGGGTTGGAGACATAACCGCAAATGAACAACGGACTGCTACTTGCTTCATGGCTCAGTTCATGTGCGCTGCGTTGTAACCCTAATCTTCGCGGGTTCGATTCCTGTCAATGCCAAATGTTTTGTTCGAGTGAAAATGAGGAGTTGTGGCAGGTCGTGGCAGAAAAAAGTCGCCACTGTGCCTTTAACGACAAGATTTTGTATAAGCTCTTTTAGAGTTTTTTCCGTTATCGTTAGTATATTGCATATCAATCGTTTATGCGTTTATCCGGAATCGTTATATCTGAATATATGACAACGCAATCATAATGATATGAAGCATACAATAGTGCCTAAGATGCTAGACGCAGATGCTAGACGCCTAGACGATGCTAGAGGCTAACGCCGGGGAAGGACAGGTAGGCTGACGAGGTTAGTGGCGGGAAGACTATACACTATACTTGATCGCTAATCATTCCTGGACCATTAGAGTACCATTCTTGACGTGTAGAGCTCCGGGTTTTCCTTTGCTTCCATGCCACTTGGTATCTCCTCGCGCCATAGCTGCTTCCACATGAGGGTACTTCCCGCCGCCTCACTGGTTACTCGGGAAGGATTCTTGTCGATGACCGATCATTCGGCGGCGGCGGGGCAAAATGAAGGCCCGACCGCACGCCGCGGGGAAAAGAAGAAGAATCTTTTTAACTTTTGTCTCTATGTATTGCATATACATATGCATAATAGAAGGATTATAATAGAGAAAATGAGCAGATTTTTAGCGCTCCTCAGTCCTTCAGTGACCTCGAATTTCAAGCATACTCATTTCAGAAATTGCTTCGTTTGATTGATGGATCTGTGGTTTATGTAGTGTAAAGCAGAGATCTTTCGCACATTTACTGTGTTTCCATTTGTTTCCGAGCGATTTTCATGTAATAATTAATAAGTTTGGTCCTGCGAGACCAAACGCAGCTTCTCATAATCATCTAGTATCGCATGGATATGAATTTTCTGTCAGGGCTCAGGTAGACCTGTAAACGCGACAGGTGAATTACGAGTTGTGTTTCGTGGTCTTTTATCACAGGCATACTCAATGTGCATACAAGTAGCAGGCTACGTTGCTGTATATACATACTATTGACTGTTCCCGTTCCATCCACCGATTAGCAAAAATGTTGTTGCGCCACCGAGAAAAAAACGCATTTGATAATTGCGTGACGTTGGACGTGTTTCAGGCTTTTTTCGGAGGTCATTAGCGCAGTTGAATGTGGAAAAGACAAGACTGCACATTGCTGCAAAGCCTTATTGCGCTACTTCAACCAATTGCTGGAAGAGAGTGAGAGAAAGAGAGAGAAAATAGAGAGAACAAATCTTATATGAGTACATATTAATATTATTCGGATTAGCTATGCGTTCTCCCACTCATTTCTAATGTGTTTGCGGTATAATTTCTTGACGATTTTCTGCTTTGAGGGTCGATTGTGCTGGCACGGACTATATACATAGGAGTAGGAGGGGGTGTGTTTCATGTTTTGGAAAACCAATTCCCGTTGCTTCTATTCGGCTCGTGTACTTGCTCCAGTGTCTCTGTCGCTGTTGGGAAAGCTGAATATGTTACATGTACTTTTTCAGAGAATGGATTTTTTCCTCACGCTTCATAAACCATTCCTCTCAGAAATCATTCTGTATGTTCTGTACCCCCACCTGCCTTTTTGCTTGCAAATTGCAAATCACATTTTGAAAAATTGACTTTGCAGCTGGTTAATGAAATATTATATTTCTCGTATACGAAACATTTGACAGATTATCGGTGCTTTTTTGCACAATTTCTCACTCAATTCTCGTCTATTTGATCTCGTTTAATTGACCAAGCGATTAAACTCTCGGTTGGCATATCGTTTGAACAATCAAAGACGGATTATTTACGGGCAGCCTCTCAATTGCTCGCACTAGTTCCATCGCCATTGCGCTCTGTTATTGTGCAGCTGATATTACTGTATTTTAATTATAAACAATTATAGGATGGACACACCGTGGCCAGAGATCACCGAAGCAAATCGGAAGTTCGGCCAAAGGTGAGATAATCTCTCTCTCTCTCTCTCTCTCTCTCTCTCTCTCTCTCTCTCGCTCTCTCTCTCTCCTTTTCTCTTCCTATTTTTTTCATACATACATCAGTACCCACTCACCACTCACCACATGTTTTCTTCTCGTTTGGTCTCTTTATCAGATTGTTTGTTCCCAATATAACACAAAACGTACTGTGAAATATTGCAGTATCGAGGAAAATGCAATTATGATGTTCTTTAAAAAGTTAAGTATAGATTATATAATCTCCAACACTTTCTTTCATAACTCGTCCCTTGCTTCAATTTCGCTCCCATGATGTTTATATTAAAACTCTTTCTTCTCCCAAACTTACGTCAGTAATTCAGTGTATAGAAGCAGTGAAATCACTTTTTGCCTTCCTCTGTTCCTACTAATCCTTCTTTTATACACGTGTGCATTGATAGGACTCGAAGAAAATAGGAAGATGATACTACTTCCGCTTCACTTTCCAAGACGAGTCCCACTTTCATTGTTTTCGCTCGACTGCCTCTAAATTAGACAAAAAAAATCTTGCGAAGCCTACGGCGATTAACGTTCGCTCTTTCGTTTCCTCGTTCTCTCTCTCTCTCTCTCTCTCTCTCTCTCTCTCTCTCGTTCTTCGTCTTACTTTTTTTCTTCCTCATTTGACAGGTCCTCTTTCAAGACACAAACTTTAGTCTAGATGTATATCGATCAAAGCGAAACCCCCTCTAGTTTTGCACATTTTTTTTTAAAATTCGATTTGTTGCTTGTTTTGGAGTCGTAGCCACGTATGCAATTTTGAGATTAGATTTATAACGTAACTGTGTACCATAAATTTCATTTCGTACTTGCGTAGTCAGTGTCTCACTTGCTTACTTTTAAATCAGATTTTAGAGCGTGCACTAGAATATTGAAAGAGTTGGTTTTGAAGCACAAAACTTCAAAACGTGTGGTGCGTTTCTGTAGATTGGTTCAGTATGAGTAAACATATGTTCATCTGGGAGAAAATTCTTTTTTTCTGGCTCATTCACACATCAAGCATCTCAAAAAGAATGGGAAAATTGCGCAGTTCGTCTCTCTCTCTCTCTCTCTCTCTCTCTCTCTCACTCACTCACTCACTCACTCACTCACTTCCGCCGAATTAGCTATTCAGAAAAGTGTAGAAAGGCGCATAATGAAAAAGGCCATAACCAAGTGAGCATGTCACATCACTCACATCTTACAGACACACCGAAGCGTATGTAGATATGGAAATTCCGAGAACACGAAATGTAATGTAATGCCAGTTATTTTCCGCCGCCGCTCACAAAAACCTCCATTTGTCTGCGCTTCCATTCCGACCGAGAGAAAGAGAAAAAGAGAGAGAGAGAATTCGATTCCACTTCCCTCCTTCCTTAATTGGTGAGAGGAGGCTGAGAGGCTCAAGAAACGAATGAAAGATTTCCACTTCTATTATCTCTCCCCCGCCTCTGCAGACACTCATTACGAACCAGTTTAATTGGGGATTAGAAAGGATTACCGGGACTTTTTCAGCTTGCCAAATGTTTTAGAGAATTAGAGACGCTCTGTTTTTAGACTCTTTAGTGACGCGCGGCGTCTCTTGGTTTCTATAGTTTCCCTGCTATCACGTGCCAACTTTCTGCTGTGTAGCCTATTTCACCATGTAAATGCCACATTCTTGCACTAATTAAATGTTTCATTGAGTTGTGCGGCATTTCACATTCACTCTGAAACCTATTAGACGTTTTTTTCTACTCAAAAGTACATGATATAGTAGTAGCATGACACTATATCTCATCTCGTTTGAAAGTCTTGGAGAGAAAAGGATAGGCTCCTCTCCTTTCCCTCTTCCCATATAAAAGATTCATTTCGCAGAGCAGTCGCGTCGAGCTTCTCTGCGCCTCTCGCTTCTCTATGCACTTTCTCTACTCTCTCTCTCTCTCTCTCTCTCTCTCTCTCTCTCTCTCTCTCTCTCTCTCTCTCTCTCTCTCTCTCTCTCTCTCTCTCTCTCTCTCTCTCTCTCTCTCTCTCTCTCTCTCTCTCTTGCTCTCTCTCTCTCTCTCTCGCTTTCCACCCACACTCTCTCTCGCGCATCCTTCTACTCTTATACATGTGAAAGTTGCATCGGCGATGTTTACTTCGAAATTCTATTTGGCTGAAAGCGAATCGTGCGTTGTTTTCGAAAAGCGTGATACTCTCAGCTTTTCGTATCTGAGGTTGACTCAAGTGAACTACAATTGCTGGCCTCTGTTTTGTCTATGTTTTTCCAAAAAAAGTTTAGATCTTCACAGTGAAACAATATAGTAAAGGACAGGGCGGACAGATCATCAATCAGTCACCGTCTCTTCTTTTGTTGTTTGTGTGTCTAAGGACATATATTCCCTGGCAGCAGCCACTTTGAATAATCTTTTCGCGACGGTCGATTGATGGCAATTCGGCGACGACTCCCCCTCGCAACTATGCCACGTATTTCCAAAGACACTATCTATAGGGTTTCACTGGATCTCTCTTCGCATCCCTTCCGCTTCCTTCTCTCTTTTAATTTGTAAGCAGTACGTTCAGTTCTACTCCCGTATTTCTAGAGGTAGAGACTGCAATCTCTCTCTCTCTCTCTCTCTCTCTCTCTCTCTCTCTCGCTTCCGGTCAGAGAATAGTGTCTCTGTGCCACTGGAGTTCCGGAATAATGCACAAGAGTGGCGGCCGGGCACTCTGTCCCAACAACCCATATTCTATGACTCAACCCGATTTGTACAGTATACTCACATACATACTGATGAGTTTTCGCTTTTGCAAATCACTTCGGTCTAGTGGACGTCTATTCGCTGAACTGTTTTGTCTTTGTAATATTGTAATATGTTAAGAGTCATTGTTATTATAACTTTCGCTTACCGCTCCTCTGATATAGTTACGAGTAATGTGAAAACACGAAAAGTCTCGATCATCATAATAGTCGTCTGGATTGCTATGGCGCGTGCGCATCAATAGCTCTTTGATGAAGCCTCTCGTTATCAGTTTGTTATTATCGTTTGCCGATTTATTAAAGTACAGGCGATCATATTTTTATTCGTACAGATTTTCGTATGGAAATAAGGTGAAAGCGCGGTTTGCTCGTTTTATAATAACAAGAAGAGTTTATTATCGCGTTAAGTGTTTAACATGTGCAACATACACCAAGCGCTTACGGTAGAAACGTAATTTGCATATTCTTGAAACACGTGTGGTTTTTTTTTTGGTTTCTGTGATGATGAACAACTTGAAAATAGATATCTAGACGATTAAAAAACCCAAACAGTTTCGGGAGCAAACACATCAATTCTCTCGGGACGAGGCCGGGTGATAGAGGTGATGGGCCATAGCATAAATCGTTCCGACTTCCCATTAGGAAAGAGAGGGAGGGTGGGTGGGAGAGAGAAAGAAGGAGAGAGATGGGGAAGAAAGAGGAAGCTCTCAATAGGCGAACGAGATATATGCCTCTCATTTGCCAGAGTGCAAAACTAGAGTCTCTCTTTTCAGAGAGAGAGAGAGAGAGATAGAGAGAGAGAGAGAGAGAGAGAGAGAGAGAGAGTACTACAGGTAGCCACTCTAAAAGCACGTTCCACAGCTTCTATTGCCAGTGTCTTCTAGAAACTGCCATTCCCTCGACTTCAGTTTAGTATTGATTGCTCGATTCTGTGACAACAACAATGTGAATTGTTTTCAATGAGGAACCGCATATTTTTCGTTTTCTTTTCTCATCGTGCATACAATTACTTGTTTAGGACTCTATTGAGTAGGGAAAAGCGATGAGTAACCATGATAAGTAAGCAAATTCTAGTCCCTCATTATCTCCCTCTTTCCTACCTCTTCCTCTCTATTCCGCTCTCTTCCTCTTACTCCCTCGCTCTCACTCCCTTACTCCCTCACTCTCACTCCCTTATTCTCTCTCTCTCTCTCTCTCTCTCTCTCTCTCTTTCTCTCTTCGACCACCAGTACTTGATCTGTATAAAACGGCTTTACACTGATATTTCCGAGTTTCAGTAACCATTGTTATGGACAAACGTGAGCGCAGACATTTTTTTTGTAGATTAGTGTTGTCGAATGATACTACTTCCAGCTGTGAAACTCCGCATATCTCAAATTAGCTGACATATCCGATGTTGTTTCCTCCTTATTTCCTGCTTCGGAGCACACACATTTGGACGCATTTGCAGGCTCCACTTCCTATATTCTCTCACTCCTTCCCACTACCAACAACCAACACATTCCCATTGTTAGATGTGTATGTTCCTTTTTCTTTTTCCCACTGTCAAAGATTCCATAGTCGGTCTATAGACACTTCCTACTGTGCATACAACCATCACATACTTGCAACTTTGATTTCTATAGGAAAAATGAGTTTGATGAATACCTGTGTGAGATATTCTTAGCAGGCATTCTTATGTGTAGGCTAGCCCCGCCCTCTTTTGCCTCGCCGCCGAATGAAATCATTATAATCATATACGGTTTCGCGGTTGGCGGCCGGGCGGCTCTACAGTACTCTTCATTCCTAAACTACGGTGCACAGTGCACACGCTTGGTAGCCATTCCATGCCTACTGTTTAGTCAGGCGTGTTTTGTCTTTTTGTCCGAATACTAAGCGTAAGCCGTAAGGACTGAGGACAGACATTTCGTACATGTCTCCCTCCGTCCCTATAGTGTCACTTTCACAATGTTGTGTGTCCGGCAAACGTCTTTGAATAGAATAGTGGCCCACTGTTTGGACATACATACGTGCGAAAAGGTCGTTGTATTAGACTCCAGGTCTATAGTTAGAGCAAAGCGAAATCGGTTTTCGCCCTACAGTGTCAATCACTACAAGGAACATTTTCTTCCCCGCGAGGCGCAATCGAATGAACGCGGTTGTTTTTAGTGTTCCGATTTCTCTCTCTCTCTCTCTCTCTCTCTCTCTCTTTCTTTCTCTCTCTCTCTCTCTCTCTCTCTCTCTCTCTCTCTCTTTCTTTCTCTCTCTCTCTCTCTCTCTCTCTCGCTCTCTCAATCTCTCACCCCTTCTCACATGATGTATTCTAATTTAATTCTATCGTTTTTGACAGATGCGAGGAGGAGAGGAGAGAGAGAGAGAGAGAGAGAGAGAGGAGGGGAGAATTGGGTTCTTTCTCTCTCTATCCCCCAGCAACCACAATATACGTGTCTGCCAATTGGTGATATGAGATTGAGTTTCCCCCATCGTCTCTCGATGTTCATATATGAACATTGAGGGAGAGAGAGAGAGAGAGAGAGAGAGAGAGGGGGGAGAGAGTGTTCGCTGTGGTCTATGGAGATTATGGGTGTGAGTCGAATGTGTTAGCATAAATAGCCACTCTTTCTCTCCCTCACTCCCCTCCCCCTCCCCCCTCCCCCCTTCTCTCATTCTGCCTTTTTTCGCAGTCCACCTTCTCTTTGGACATTGTATCATCTGTTTGCTAATGGAATGTACTCAGATATAGGAGCCAACGTTGTTCTCAGAATCTCTATAGCCTAATCCCACGTTTCTCCTACTTTGTTGACAGCATGTATTCCACCCACCCTCTAAATCCGGTGCCGGGTAAATGCGACGAGAGAGAGAGAAAGAGAGAGAGAGAGAGAGAGAGAGTTTACCGCAACAATTCCAATATTAACAACCGAATAGCGACAAGTGTTGCTGGTGGAACGTGAAAGGCTCCGTGAATTCTATACTTCCCCGCTCCTCACTTCCACTCCCGGCAATGAACCGGAAGATGTGGCATGTTTATGATTAGCGAATCTCGAAGTAGGAGGATGTCCGCCTCTCTCTCTCTCTCTCTCTCTCTCTCTCTCTCTCTTCCCTCCTATCTCTTTTACCGCAAGTTCTCGTCACCTCACGTAGAAAGAGAGCCTCTTTCCTAATAGCCTCTCCTCGCACGTTTCTGTTTTCGCATGGAATGCTCGCAACTATGCGCCATTCACCCTCCTCTCTAGCTAATAACACATCATTCACGTTTTCTCCACCTGCTCATCATGATTTCATGATTATGAGGGATTGCTGCACGATTCCGCGAAATGGTTCGATTGGATTTCGGAAATCCAGTAGCTATCACATCACCGCAGCTTAACGTGGCAATTATTGTGTGTTCCAAGTCGGCAATCCCTATTCTCCCATGAATCACAAGATTCTCTCACGACTGCAACACAACACACTGTGTGTAGTGTTCCCTCATGTTTTCCCATTCATACATGTTTTCTCTCGAAAAACCTATACCTATACATTATATAGTCGTGTGTGGTTTCATTCCATTAATACTTATTATTAAAAACTTTTTCAGAATGGCGAACCAAACAGAGTGCCTCGACATGAATGCGGAGTTGTGGCGGTTTCGGCATGACTACACCACACGTGGGTTGAGAGAGAGAGAGAGAGAGAGAGAGAGGGAGGGAGAGAGAGGGAGAGAGAGGGAGGGAGGGAGAGAGGGAGAGAGAACCACAACCCCTTCCAGAACCCGCTACGATGGCGGTCTTCGCCGTCCTCTATACCGTAATCATCTGCGCTGCTGTGCTCGGCAACGTCTGCGTCGTCCTAGCCATCGCACGCAACAAGTGAGTGTCGTATTGTTGTTTGACCCGCTGTGACCGTTTCCCCCTCTCCCTCCCCCAATAACCCGCTTGATACGAGGGGCTTCCGCGATTCGCATTGAGATTACGGATATTTATGGGTCTGCCGTGATGCGATTAGTGTTAGGAAGCAGATTTTTTCTGCGCCCGCAACGCCGCCGCAGTAGTTTTCTCGCATGGATTAATGCGGCTCGTTATGTCTGCGCTTAGTTGGACCAATTCGCAGTACGCGGGCTCACGAGACAGCCTTCCGTGAAGGCTTCCCGCAGACATGTTATTGTATACCACCCTCGCTAGAACCAGACACAAAAGTAAGAGTGCGGGTTAGCGTTGCGTGAACGTTCGAGCAAACATGACTTGGGGCGGCAAATTGAAAACCCCGCCGTGTGCACTCATCTATTCTTCCCTTCTATTTTGGGATGCACACACACACGTTGCCTCTTTGAAGAAAACAGGGCGGGTAGCTAATGAAATATATGTTTCCGAGGTCCAGACCGGTGAGAGGGAGAGGGAGGGAGTGCGCCCAGACTTATCTAGAAATGAGAAAAACGCACGTATGGGTTCAGAGTCCTACTGTAATGAGTGCGCGAGGGGATACATAATGAATGAGACATGGAAGATCTACTAGTTCTCACCGGCATTACACGTCTGACTCATCCCGATATAAATAATGCAATTATATTTGGAAGAAAAGTGATCGCTAGTTCAACACCGCTTGCTGAAATCCGACAACCGCTACTCGCATTCTCATTACTAGTTTTCTAGAAACACATCATCAGGCATGCTAATTAATTCACGCTTACCGTGATGACGCGAATGCTTTATGATTCAGTGACAGGCTATTAGCATCTCTCAGGTACCCGAGGTTCCCAGATCCAAAAAGGTGTAGCATTCCGCAGTCGTGACTAATCAATCAATCAATCAATCAATCAATCAATCAATCAATCAATCAATCAATCAATCAATCATTTATCCAGAATCGCTATATCCTGACTTATACAACAAGTGCATACGGTATACCACAACGGCTAAGCGCTGGGAGAAACACAGTTCAGCAACGGGGATGGTAGGGTCGAAGATCTAAGGTCGATATTTGATCGATAATCAGTCAATAGTCATCTGACTAAACCCCGGAAAATGTAGTGGAAAACTGGAAAACACAGAGTGATGAGAGAGCGTCATGCGAATATTGTTTTCAATTTCACACTAGCACACACAGTTTTCACACACATTTGCAGAAGATAAGTTGTGTTGCTTTTTGCATGATTATAAAACAATACGCAGCTTCATGGAAAAAAACTTTCACTATAGTGAGGAAAAGAAGTCGCTACACCTAATGCCTTCCTCGGTTCAGATTCGCACAGAGATTAAACGGCGAAAGGAGCATTTGTCTAATTGTATCGCGACAATGCAATAACACTCTGAATCACAAGCGCCACAAATACCTCTGGCGAGATCTCTGGCGAGATAACGAGATAATTTATACTTACACAGTTTTCGGGTGATATGCAACGGCAAAGCGCATATAACTTTCTCCAATAGGGGTCTCTCATCACTTACAAGCTACCCAATCCCGCCGCTGCTGCAGCAGGCAGATCCTATTCGCGTCACTGACGCTATTCAGAAATGCGCCACATCCTCCCATTGTCCCTCTCACATAAGGAACTAGATGCAGCCAGGCGAACCGGCTACAGTAGACGGCACAATAGTGGTGACAAAAATGAGAAGAATGACGATGCACTTTCAGGACTCTGCAAACGGTGCCGAATCTCTTCATTCTTTCACTCAGTATCTCGGATATTGTCGTCAGCTGCATATCTGGTGAGTCTGGGGTATGGGTACTAAAAAAATATATAATATGTGTTGAGAGCTTCAGCAATCTCTGGTGAGCTTTTCTGTCATAGTAGATACGGTTCATAGGTTCCCAGCTCCAAGAAAAAACGTGTAGCATTCTGCAGTCTCAAATTCCCTGAATAACCCGAAAATGTAGTGGCAAACACAGAGAGAAAGTGTCATCGCAGTGCAGTGACGCTATCCCTTCCAGCCACGATCACGCCAATCACTGCCTTCAAGAAGGAGTGGCTGTTCGGCGCGTCGCTGTGCTCGCTCGCGCCCTGGATCGCGGTGGGTCACTTGTCGATTCGTTGTCAGACGACCATACGTTGAACGGGGTCATGCCTTCCACGAGGGTGTGGTAGTTATGAACGTCAAGTTTGGGCAACCTGGATAGCGGTGGGTCACTTGTGTTGAATGAGTTCATGTTTCCCACGAGGGTGTGGTGTTGATAAAATATAAATGTCAAAATTGGGCAACGCGGTGGGTCACTCGTCGTTGTCAGGAAACACTAGATGCTGAATGATGCCTTGTTTGGTGTGATGGTTATGAGTGTCGACTTTTGCAAACCGTAGGGGGCG
Source organism: Rhabditoides inermis (assembly GCA_963966185.1). Lineage (NCBI taxonomy): Eukaryota > Metazoa > Nematoda > Chromadorea > Rhabditida > Rhabditidae > Rhabditoides > Rhabditoides inermis. The sequence goes on along the minus strand of CAWZYM010000185.1, from coordinate 150,899 downwards.
AGAGTTTTGAGGGCGGACATTGATGGTTACTGGCGCGAAACTGCCGATGAGTAACGTATGCGCTCGATTACTATAAATACTATATTCAACTCGAATTGAGTACGCGCGTAATGGGAGAATGAGCTTCTATGAATTGCCGTCTCTGCACGTAGACTGTGATGCTGCACTTTAGATGAGGTTCGCTATGTTAATGCGCCCGAAATCCAGGGGTAATTCAAGCCAAGGGGGAGAGAGAGAGGGCAATGACGTGCGAGCCTTGATACGAAGTCTTATTTTAGCGTGAAGAAGATAGAGAGAGAGAGAAGCTACTCTAGGAAGTTACAGATGAATTGGCATCGCCGAGCAATTGGCACGATTAGTGCTCGAGGAGAGATAGCGAATGTGAGAGCGTCTTAGTTCCTCTTTTTTGATGAAGAGTTCAGAGTTCAGATGAATCAAAGAAAAGCCGTTGTTTGTGATGAGCTGACGAAGATCTCCTTCAGGGTATCAGCCTGTGCTTCTCAACGTTTACACTCACTGCCATCTCGATGGATCGATACATGCTCATTCGATTTCCCATGAAGAAATCGGTCACGAGAACACAGGCGCTATTCGTCATCTTTGTGAGTTTCTACCATGCAATCACCCCCATTTTCACGGTACTTCAATTTTTGGGTCGGTGAGATAGAGTTGAAACATGAACATATGAATGAACCGTATTGCCATTTTATCTTATTGTGAGTCAACCTGCAAATTCTTCACTGTAACATATCTGCTTTATTTTTTATCAGTATAGTCTCTAATAACATATGTATATCCCCATTTCACTTGAGGGCTCATAACAAGAAATGCAGAATCGAATCACCTGCGTTCTCGAAGGTTTTGTGTCTCACTCACAAAACGCGACCAACGCTCGTTTCGCAAACGCCTAATTATAAGCATATGCCTATGAGCGCTCGCTATATAATTGCAGCTGTGTTTTTCGACATGTTCATCTCTCTCTCTCTCTCTCTCTCTTTCTCTCTCTCTCTCACCCCTTTCCCATTTTCTTTGCAGCCATCCAACAGCCTGTTCTTAGGTAGGGGTGGTCTCTGAGTAATTGGCTCCTACGAGCGAGAAACGAAGAGGTACTCGGAAGCTGTGGATTACAAGACGTTTATGTGCGCCTTTATGTGTCGGCTGCTCTTTTAGAATACTATCCGAACTAACCATCGTATTCATGCTTTAGCTGCTCACAAAAACGCGCAATTGTGCTCACCAGGGGCTTCTGTCAGGGTACAAAGCCAAAATTCAGAGACATACATGTTTGCACTATAGGGGTTAGATTTGTGTGTAAGTCATAAACAGAGTAGGACGGGGAGACAGTGAGAGATAATGATGAAGAGGAAAGTAAGAGCGAGAAAAAGGGGACACACCTATGCCTATGAATATTTGCCACTAGTGTGGTTTCGTGTTGGCCAATACGTTGTTTTGGTTAGCGGCCATAGCGTGGCGGAAGACCATAGAGATATCGCGTGCAGGTGTGCGTTTAGCGTATCTCATTCTCTCGTAACGCATTACATGTGTACTGCATCAATACGCCGTCGGCCTCGCAAAAAGCGTGCTGCTATAGAGAGTTCCGAGTTTCCGGGTATTATCTCCCGAGCCGCGGCGCCTAGGGACTGAATAAGACGCATAATGAGGTAACACTCCACTGGCATATAGCGAGACATGTGATCTTGAGACTAGCGTTATTTATGACTCCATAACTCGATTACGACTTGTACGAATGCTTTATTGATGACCTTGACGTTACTTCGTGAACGAAGGAAAGACATTTCATGAAGAGAATAACTAAAAGTAAAGAACTCACACAAACATTTCATCTTTGTGTACTGCATCAATACGTTCTCGGCCTCACAAAAAGCGTGTTCCTATAGAGAGTTCCGAGTTTCCGGGTATTATTATTTATTTAAAGATCTTGTTGTAGGGCATCTGCCTGATGTCCGCCATCATCTCGGCGCCGATGATGTTCAAGCAGAAGCTGGCGCCCTTTGACGCCTTCTGCGGCGAGTACTGCACCGAGGACTGGGGACCCGACCAGAACGGTGCGTTGCTATTCACCGACAGGCAGCGCCGCGCGCCGCACCCGTTTGCTTTCTCACCGCCTCTCGCGGGCTTGAATAACTTCGGCGCTCGCTATTACATTGCTTCACGTTTGTCCGCGTGTACTTTTAACTTTTAAACGACAACAATCGTCTTCGAAGCCAGTCGATTACTATTGTTTTCGTAGCGTAATTACCCCCGCCTTTGGGTGTGCACTTCTCCGCCATTTAAGGTAATGAACGATTCCACGTTTGCCAGGACTATTATAGGCATACACTTAACGACTTGACAACAAAGAGAGTGGGTCGGAGTGTCAGTCAGGGAAAAAGGCTCAGTGATCGGCCTTTCATGGTCTACCGCACACTGCGCGTTTTTTGTCTGTGCCACGAAGCTGCTTCCCTTTCCGCGGCTCTCATGCATACGACATAGACACAAGACACATTGTGTATGTGCGATGTTGATACCGGAACTGAATTTTTTGAGTCTCGTTCGTTTTTGCATGAGATACGCGCGCGTGACGGAGAGACGCATTATTCAGTGGAGACGGTGTGATTACGAGATAATGCGCTCGTAATATGTAATGAGACGGCGGCGAATGGCTTAGAGACAGTGTACGTAGAGGTATTTAACATAACGAATTAATCAAGGGAGATTTTTGATTGACAGTGATTCGAACACTCTTCTTTGCGTCACGAGGTATGCCACGCAATTAGGACAGCACTACCGAGAAAGCTTCCAAATATAGAGCGAGGGACACAAAAGACGCACGAGGGAAGTGGCTGAACGCAGCGAGCGGAATGCACTGTCGTTTGTGAGCAAAAAACACCGTGTTAAACGCTCAATTGAACAACGCAGAGTTTGGTCTCTCAACTGTATGACACTTTTCAGGCCGCAGGGTATACGGTGCAGTGATGCTGGGGGTGCAATTCGTTCTTCCCCTGACTATCATCATACTCTCCTACACTGCCATCTCTCTCAGAATCGGGCAGGTGAGGCTTACAGTAACTAGAAACCACTCCAAAAAAAGTATATCGAAAGCAAACAATCTATCCAGAATCTCAATACATATAACATAATTGTCTCATCATGGAACTGGTTTCGTGAACATTATAGGCATCGATCGGTCGTCATAATCTGTTCGTAAAATTGAATCAAGCTGATTTGAGCGAACTTAATTTTATATTAAAAAAAAACTTCCGGCTCCGTGTAAATGATTGTATTGCAGAGTCTGATTCTGAAGGGAACCAGCAAACAGAAGAACCCGACCGAGTACGAGTGGCAGGCGTCACTGACCGATCAGGTGCGTGCAATGACCCCAGTGTCCGCGAGCCCTGATTCTCAAATAGAGACACTGAACTCCGTGAACTACACAGAAGTGAAACAAGTCGGTCCTCATTCCGAGAAACAAGACGCTTTTTGCAGCAACGTGCGGCGATGAAGCGCCGGCAGCGCACGAACCGGATGCTAATCGCCATGGTGAGGCGGAAGTGACATGATTGCTGGATATATAATGATATCATGTTTAATACCTTAATGCAATCACACAGGTGGTGGCGTTCTCTGCTTCGTGGTGCTGGTCGGTGGCGTTCAACGTGCTGCGGGACTACGACTACCTGCCCGAGATGGTCAAGGAGCAGGAGTACCTCTTTGGTATAGCCACCCACTGCATCGCCATGACCTCCACGGTATGTTGGAGTATCAGAGATCCAAGATCCAACGGTACTATCAAAGATCTTGCAGGTGTGGAATCCTCTGCTCTACGCGATGCTGAACCTTCAACTCCGCGAGGCGTTTGTTCAGCTGCTGCCCGAGTGGCTGCGCGAATGGCTGGCAGGCCGAGGAGACGACACGCACTCGCCGCTCATGCACACTCCCGCCACGGCGCACGCCCGCAACAAGTACGCATCGTGTGAGACGCGACAGGTCGCGCCCGCCGCCACGCCCAACCCGCAGGTAGTAGACCCACGTGGCAACTGGAATGCGCCGCGCACACTGTGATCTCTTCTCTCTACTGTATTGCCCGACCTTTCTCTCACTAGGACACCCTTGTCCCTCATCAAACTTTTGTGAATGTTGACTTCTACTACTGTACCTTGACTATCAATGTTAATGTCGTGTACTTCTCCCCACTTCTTCGAGCTGTCCGACTGTAGCCAGTGACTTCTTGCCAGTACACTATTTGATGTATATTCTCCCACTTTCTCGAATGTCGTTCTCCTTCTCTCAGCACTTCCCTGTCACGTGGAATCAGACCTCTCCCCCTTCTACCCCCTACCTCTCACAGGAACCGTCAACCATCAGCTATTCCCTCACTACAATGAGTACAGAGATTCGGTGTGTGTGTGTCGCATGCCAGGATCGCCAGTGGTCTGCCTGCGAGGCGAGGCGAGCGAGCGCCGACTGACGTGTTCGTAGTTTCATTCCCTCCCGCATCCCCAACTGTCGCATCCCACCTCACTCCTGGCGTCACGCTGAATGCCGGCGGCCGCCGCCACGCCGCTCATCTCTGCCTTGCAGAACCTCTCGGTGGAGCTCTCTGTTCGGGCGGCGGTCGGTGGAGAGCCGCTCAGTGTAGAGCGCTCCCACTCGTCAGCCTCCATCGCCTCCCGCCAGTCCCGTTCCTCGTCGCGCAAACGATCTCAAGCGCGCCGTCTGTCAGCTATTCAGACATTCGCGCGCAAGCTGAGTCGCGGAGACGAGCAGGTAAACAATCAAGTGTTTCGAAAAGGAAATCATTTTCAGGAAGACCAGTACCAACTGCTCACGAGCGACTCTGACGAGTCGGACAGGACGGCGGTGGCCGAGGGCGGCGTGCGGGTGAGCGTGCGGCGGGACAGCGACGGCCACGCCACCGTCACACGCAGCGACTCCACGTAGACTCGACGGGTAGACACACACGGGTACCCTATATCACCTACGCCGTTGCCCCATTCACATCGCTTTTTCCTCGCATACACGTGATGTTTTATTCGGTGATATAAACGACGTTTCGTAACTTGCTCGAAGGTTTATTAGGCGGAAGGGAGAGACAATACATACTCGTTAGCAGGGTCGGTAGAGGGTGGCGTTGCGGTTGGCGTCCGTTCCCAGCGCGCCCCACTCGAACTGGAAGATCGTGCACCGACCGCGCTTGTCCGGCTCGTACAGAAAACCTGAAATCGTTACCAGATTACTTCCAATAGTATCACGATGCAGGTCCATATCATCAATGCGAATTTCACACAGAGTGCGTGAATGTGCTGTGTGTGTACATGTGTATGTGCTCATAGTATGTGCACGGATATGGGTGTGTGTTAGTGTGAAGCAAGTTCTGGTGATGCAAGCGCAGTACTGACCGATACACGCGTGCAGTCCGTACTGCAGCTTGCACGTCTCCGCGCACGACGAGACGTACGTGAAGAAGCCGACGAACTTGCCTGCGAAAAAAAAAAAACAACATCATAGAAATACGTAGAAGGAACTGTACCGGCGAGCGACGACGAGTCGACGTGCTCCTTTTCGATGATGAGACCGTCGTAGCACTCGCCGGGTTGCACTGAACATTGAGTATTGTTATTTTGAGACCTCTGACTTCTCACGTTGTCGCTTTGTAGTCGTTGTCGCCGGGGTGGTCGTGGTTGTAGTGGTTGTCGTCGTAGGCGTCGTAGTAGTCGTAGTCGTGCTTGTCGACGTCGTCGTGGTAGGCCGTGTCGTCGTCTGTGTGGTGGATGCGGGAATGATGACCGTCGTGAGCAGCGTGGCTGGCCGAGTTGTGGGACGGATCGTGGTGACAGCCGGCACCTGAACGTTTTGCTCAGTTGTTTCAATGCGTTGCACACCTGTTGTTCACTGGTCCCGCACGGTCCATACAGAACGGCAGTGGAATACGGATCCCACATCGGCACACCGAGGTCGTACTGGAAGATCGTGCACTTGCCGCGCACGTTCGGCTCGTAGAGGAAACCTGGAAGATTGGTTGAACAATGCGTCAGTATTAGAGAATTCACCGCCACAGATGCGTATGCCAAAGTCCAACCGGCACGCCTCCTCGCAAGACGCCACGTACGTGTAGTAGCCCACGAACTTGCCAGGTTTGAGTGCGGTCGTGTTCACTCTGTTCATCACGATTTCGTAGCCGCTCACGCAATCGCCAGGGTTGACTAAAATAATCAGTTTCTAAAAATAGGTTCTGCATGTTTAATAATAACACATTTAATGATAAATTAGTATTTGAGTTGAAATAGTTAAAATTGGCTTAATTTTATTCAAGTAACACTGTATTGTAGTATCATCCGTTTTAAGTGGTTGTGATGCTCACCTGGCATCGGTAGCGTGGGGATGGGTCGCATCGTAGTCGTGATAGCGGGCGCCAACGTCCACGGTCGAGTCCACGGCATAGTCCAGGGAGTCCAGGGCAGGGCGGGACGGGTGGTAGGAGTGATTGCAGGATCCCTGCCCTCGCACATCTTGTAGAAGTTGGCGGTGCTGCTCGAGTTGTACTTGGGCTCTCCGATGTACTCTTCGAAGATTGTGCACCGTCCGTTGTTGTCCGGCTCGTAGATGAACGCTAAACATATTTCAAGTTGAATAAAACTTGTTATTATGATAAGGGCCGTCTGGACTGAATGCAAACGCAAAACGGTCGCGTTTCAATTTTGGTCGAGTCTTTCTGTCTGCTTTTGCGTTTGCGTTCAGTCTGGACGATCCTGTAACAAAATGTTGACGTACCAACACAGGAAGTGAGTCCCACGCAGGAGGGATCCTTGCACGACTGCGCGCACGAGGTGAGATAGCTGAAGTGGTCGACGAGCGTGCCCGTGTCCACAGCTGCGCCGTCGATGCTTTGCAGATGCAGGTAGTAGCCATTGGTGCACGGTGGCAGTGTCGTCCTGAAAACGTTATTAAATAACAATCGATTCGTTTGCAACTCACGGCGACGGGTCCTTGTTGCTGCACATGTAGTAGAACTCAGCTGAGCTGGTGGCATTTGACTGCGGCACAGTCGTGAGTTCCTCGTAGACCGTGCACTTGCCGTTGTTGTTAGGCTCGTACACGAAGGCTAAATTAATTACCGATTGGATTATCCCTAGCATATTGATTTTAGTTACATGACAACGTGTTGCTATAATTCCACTGTTCAGCAATCCACTCACCGACACACTTGCTGAGGCCGACACACGTCGGGTCCCGGCACGCTCTCGCACAGCTGTCCACGAAGCTGTAGTAGTCGGCGTGCGTGCCAGCTCCGACAATGGCATGGTCGACATTGTCCAGCCACTGATAGTATCCGTTCACGCAAGGCGGATGCGCGGGGCACTTCTCATAGAGCAACGCTGTACTGGTGCTGTTCTGTCCAGGGATGCTGGTCAGCGTGGAAAACAGCGTGCACTTGCCGCCGTTGTTCGGCTCGTAGATGAACGCTGAATTTGCCGATGTCTAACATTCATCTCCAGTATGCTCACCGACACACGTCTCGACGCCCTTGCAGGTGGGCGAGCGGCACGCGTCCTTGCAAGACTCGACAAAGCTGTAGTGATCGACGCTCTTGCCTCCGCTCGCCGAGTTCGGGTCGACGTTGACCAGATGCAAGTAGAAACCGTTGTGACACTGCCCGGGGTACACTGAAAGTCATTGCGTACATTGTAATGCAGGATAATGGGCCGAAACAGAAATTCTGTTTCTTATTTATTCATTTGTGAACTACTCTCTCTGCTTTGTCAATTTTTCATTGTGTGAGGCACGTGTGCATTGCGCAAAACTTCGTAAGAAACGTTTTAATAGTATTGATGTGTATGTACCTGGTGGTTTGGTTATCGGTTCGATGATGGGATACGGGGTGGTGACTGGCGGACCGGGTGTCACATCGCCACCGCACAGGCCGTATAGAGTCGCACCACTGGTACTCCTTCGGTTCCTCGAATGCGACACGTCGTGTTCGAAGATGATGCACTCGCCGTCCTTGGCCAAGTCGTAGACAAACGCTGGAAGTGAATGAACATCTCTGTAAACACTTTGTATTTTGCTTACAAGCACACGTGGTGAGTCCTCGATGTACTCTACACGCTTGAGCACACGATTCCACGAATTTGAAGTAGTCGACAAGCACTCCGAACTTGACCGTCGATGAATCGAAGTTGGTCTGTTGCACGTAAAAGCCTCCGACATTACACTCTCCAGAATTGACTGGAACTAACTTCATGAAATTACGCACAGACGATCAAGTCTTACCAGGCGCTGGTGTGGTTGTTCCGGGTTTCGGAGTGATGCCGTCTTGGCAAGGTCCGTAGAGCACGGCGGAACTGCCTGCCTTCCTCCACAATGTGCCGATCGTCATCTCGAATATCGTACACTTGCCGTTGTCGTCCGGTTCGTAGACGAACGCTGTACATGCAATCATCTATCTCATAACACGTGCGGTACCCACCGACACAGCTCGATATTCCGTAGTGGTCTCTGCATGCGTTGCCGCATCCGTCCACATTCGGATAGTGCTCCACGTTCTTTCCGTTCTGCACAGACGACGCGTCCACTTGCGTGAGCAGCTCGTAGAATCCGTTGTGACACACGGAAGGAGTCACTAAACGTAATGAAATATATCTATCTTTCCGACCCATCTCACCAGGTTTGATCGTCGTTGGAGTGATCGGCTTCGGAGTGACGTCATCTTGGCAAGGTCCATACAACACAGCCGAGCTGCCCGCCTTCCGCCACAGCGTTCCGATGGTCTCTTCGAATATCGTACACTTGCCGTTGTCATCGGGTTCGTAGACGAATGCTGAAAACGAATAGATTGAAGACATGCAAAACGACAGTGCACTTACCAACACACTTTGCGATACCGTAGTGTTGGCGGCACGCGTTACCGCAGCCGTCGATAGTCGGGTAGTGCTGGATGTTGTTTCCGTTCCGCACAGACACTGGATCGATTTGTGTGAGCAGTACGTAGAATCCGTTGTGGCAGATGTGGCCAGGTCGAGTTGTGGTGATAATGATGGGGAACGGCGTGGGAGTGGATGGAGTCGTCACTCCGACATCGCACCGCCGGTACAGCACTGCTGTGCTGCTCGGGTCGGTCTTCACAGCTCCGACCTCGAACTGGAAAATGGTACAACGTCCGCGGCTGTCGTAGAGGAACCCTGCATTAATGACATGTCTCGGATTGTAACTTTATCACATCACTCACCGTAGCAGTTTGATACTCCGAAGTGCATGCGGCAGCTTTCAGCGCACGACTGCACGTAGGTAAAGTAGTCCACAAATTTGCCATGTCCAATGGAAGACGAATCAACGTTGAGAACATCAGCCATGTATCCGTCCACACACTCTCCTATAAAGAACTTGATTCGACTCGTTTAAGTATTATAGTTTTACCTGGACCGGGGGTGGGTCCCATAGTAGACGGATTTGTGATGATGCCGTTTCCAGGTGTCGTATAGTAGTCAGTGTAACCACCGCTTCCACTCTCTCCGGAATCGGTGATGCCACTTCCGCTTTCTCCGCTGTCAGAAGATCCAGAATCAGAAGAACCGCTGTCAGTAGATCCAGAATCAGTCGAGCCGGAATCAGAAGAACCGCTGTCAGTCGATCCAGAATCAGTCGAGCCGGAATCAGAAGAACCGCTGTCAGTCGATCCAGAATCATTCGAGCCGGAATCAGAAGAACCGCTGTCAGTCGATCCAGAATCAGTCGAGCCGGAATCAGAAGAACCGCTGTCAGTCGATCCAGAATCAGTCGAGCCGGAATCAGAAGAACCGCTGTCAGTCGATCCAGAATCATTCGAGCCGGAATCAGAAGAACCGCTGTCAGTCGATCCAGAATCATTCGAGCCGGAATCAGAAGAACCGCTGTCAGTCGATCCAGAATCAGATGAGCCGGAATCAGAAGAACCGCTGTCAGTAGATCCAGAATCAGTCGAGCCGGAATCAGAAGAACCGCTGTCAGTAGATCCAGAATCAGTCGAGCCGGAATCAGATGAACCGCTGTCAGTCGATCCAGAATCAGTCGAACCGGAATCAGATGAACCGCTGTCAGTCGATCCAGAATCAGTCGAGCCGGAATCAGAAGAACCGCTGTCAGTCGATCCAGAATCAGTCGAGCCGGAATCAGATGAGCCGCTGTCAGTCGATCCAGAATCAGTCGAGCCGGAATCAGATGAGCCGCTGTCAGTCGATCCAGAATCAGTCGAGCCGGAATCAGATGAACCGCTGTCAGTCGATCCAGAATCAGTCGAGCCGGAATCAGAAGAACCGCTGTCAGTCGATCCAGAATCAGTCGAGCCGGAATCAGAAGAACCGCTGTCAGTCGATCCAGAATCAGTCGAGCCGGAATCAGAAGAACCGCTGTCAGTCGATCCAGAATCAGTCGAGCCGGAATCAGATGAACCGCTGTCAGTCGATCCAGAATCAGTCGAGCCGGAATCAGAAGAACCGCTGTCAGTCGATCCAGAATCAGTCGAGCCGGAATCAGATGAACCGCTGTCAGTCGATCCAGAATCAGTCGAGCCGGAATCAGAAGAACCGCTGTCAGTCGATCCAGAATCGGGAGAGCCGGAATCAGAAGAACCGCTGTCAGTAGATCCAGAATCGGAAGAGCCGGAATCAGAAGAACCGCTGTCAGTAGATCCAGAATCAGAAGAGCCGGAATCAGAAGAACCACTGTCAGTCGATCCCGAATCATTCGAGCCGGAATCAGAAGAACCGCTGTCAGTCGATCCAGAATCAGATGAGCCGGAAACAGAAGAACCGCTGTCAGTCGATCCAGAATCGGAAGAGCCGGAATCAGAAGAACCGCTGTCAGTAGATCCAGAATCAGTTGAGCCGGAATCTGTAGAACCGCTGTCAGTCGATCCAGAATCAGTCGAGCCGGAATCAGAAGAACCGCTGTCAGTCGATCCAGAATCAGATGAGCCGGAATCTGTAGAACCGCTGTCAGTCGATCCAGAATCAGTCGAGCCGGAATCAGAAGAACCGCTGTCAGTCGATCCAGAATCAGTCGAGCCGGAATCAGAAGAACCGCTGTCAGTCGATCCAGAATCAGTCGAGCCGGAATCAGATGAACCGCTGTCAGTCGATCCAGAATCAGTCGAGCCGGAATCAGATGAACCGCTGTCAGTCGATCCAGAATCAGTCGAGCCGGAATCAGATGAACCGCTGTCAGTCGATCCAGAATCAGATGAGCCGGAATCTGTAGAACCGCTGTCAGTCGATCCAGAATCATTCGAGCCGGAATCAGAAGAGCCGCTGTCAGTCGATCCAGAATCAGTCGAGCCGGAATCAGATGAACCGCTGTCAGTCGATCCAGAATCAGTCGAGCCGGAATCAGATGAACCGCTGTCAGTCGATCCAGAATCAGTTGAGCCGGAATCTGTAGAACCGCTGTCAGTAGATCCAGAATCAGACGATCCAGAATCAGTCGAGCCGGAATCAGATGAACCGCTGTCAGTCGATCCAGAATCAGTTGAGCCGGAATCTGTAAAACCGCTGTCAGTCGATCCAGAATCAGTCGAGCCGGAATCAGATGAACCGCTGTCCGTCGATCCAGAATCAGTCGAGCCGGAATCAGATGAACCGCTGTCAGTCGATCCAGAATCAGTCGAGCCGGAATCAGATGAACCGCTGTCAGTCGATCCAGAATCAGATGAGCCGGAATCAGAAGAGCCGCTGTCAGTCGATCCAGAATCAGTCGAGCCGGAATCAGATGAACCGCTGTCAGTCGATCCAGAATCAGTCGAGCCGGATTCAGATGAACCGCTGTCAGTCGATCCAGAATCAGTCGAGCCGGAATCAGATGAACCGCTGTCAGTCGATCCAGAATCAGTCGATCCAGAATCAGATGAACCGCTGTCAGTCGATCCAGAATCAGTCGAGCCGGAATCAGATGAACCGCTGTCAGTCGATCCAGAATCAGATGAGCCGGAATCAGATGAACCGCTGTCAGTCGATCCGGAATCAGTTGAGCCGGAATCTGTAGAACCGCTGTCAGTAGATCCAGAATCGGAAGAGCCGGAATCTGTAGAACCGCTGTCAGTCGATCCAGAATCGGAAGAGCCGGAATCTGTAGAACCGCTGTCAGTCGATCCAGAATCAGTCGAGCCGGAATCAGAAGAACCGCTGTCAGTCGATCCAGAATCAGTCGAGCCGGAATCAGATGAACCGCTGTCAGTCGAACCAGAATCAGTTGAGCCGGAATTTGTAGAACCGCTGTCAGTCGATCCAGAGTCAGTCGAGCCGGAATCTGTAGAACCGCTGTCAGTCGATCCAGAATCAGTCGAGCCGGAATCAGATGAAGCGCTGTCAGTCGATCCAGAATCAGTCGAGCCGGAACCAGATGAACCGCTGTCAGTCGATCCAGAATCAGTCGAGCCGGATTCAGATGAAGCGCTGTCAGTCGATCCAGAATCAGTCGAGCCGGAACCAGATGAACCGCTGTCAGTCGATCCAGAATCAGTCGAGCCGGAATCAGATGAACCGCTGTCAGTCGATCCAGAATCAGTTGAGCCGGAATCAGATGAACCGCTGTCAGTCGATCCAGAATCAGTCGAGCCGGAATCAGATGAACCGCTGTCAGTCGATCCAGAATCAGTCGAGCCGGAATCAGATGATCCGCTGTCAGTCGATCCAGAATCAGTCGAGCCGGAACTAGATGAACCGCTGTCAGTCGATCCAGAATCAGTCGAGCCGGAATCAGATGAACCGCTGTCAGTCGATCCAGAATCAGTCGAGCCGGAATCAGATGAACCGCTGCCAGTCGATCCAGAATCAGTCGAGCCGGAATCAGATGAACCGCTGTCAGTCGATCCAGAATCAGTCGAACCGGAATCAGATGAACCGCTGTCAGTCGATCCAGAATCAGTCGAGCCGGAATCAGATGAACCGCTGTCAGTCGATCCAGAATCAGTCGAGCCGGAATCAGATGAACCGCTGTCAGTCGATCCAGAATCAGTCGAGCCGGAATCAGATGAACCGCTGTCAGTCGATACAGAATCAGTCGAGCCGGAATCAGATGAACCGCTGTCAGTCGATCCAGAATCAGTCGAGCCGGAATCAGATGAACCGCTGTCAGTCGATCCAGAATCAGTCGAGCCGGAATCAGATGAACCGCTGTCAGTCGATCCAGAATCAGTCGAGCCGGAATCAGATGAACCGCTGTCAGTCGATCCAGAATCAGTTGAGCCGGAATCAGTCGAGCCGGAATCAGATGAACCGCTGTCAGTAGATCCAGAATCAGACGATCCAGAATCCGATGAGCCGGAATCGTTAGATCCAGAATCAGATGAGCCGGAATCTGTAGAACCGCTGTCAGTCGATCCAGAATCAGTCGAGCCGGAATCAGATGAACCGCTTTCAGTCGATCCAGAATCAGTCGAGCCGGAATCAGATGAACCGCTGTCAGTCGATCCAGAATCAGTCGAGCCGGAATCAGATGAACCGCTGTCAGTCGATCCAGAATCAGTCGAGCCGGAATCAGATGAACCGCTGTCAGTCGATCCAGAATCAGTCGAGCCGGAATCAGATGAACCGCTGTCAGTCGATCCAGAATCAGTCGAGCCGGAATCAGATGAACCGCTGTCAGTCGATCCAGAATCAGTCGAGCCGGAATCAGATGAACCGCTGTCAGTCGATCCAGAATCAGTCGAGCCGGAATTAGATGAACCGCTGTCAGTCGATCCAGAATCAGTCGAGCCGGAATCAGATGAACCGCTGTCAGTCGATCCAGAATCAGTCGAGCCGGAATCAGATGAACCGCTGTCAGTCGATCCAGAATCAGTCAAACCGGAATCATGAGAACCGCTGTCAGTCGATCCAGAATCAGTCGAGCCGGAATCAGATGAACCGCTGTCAGTCGATCCAGAATCAGTCAAACCGGAATCATGAGAACCGCTGTCAGTCGATCCAGAATCAGTCGAGCCGGAATCAGATGAACCGCTGTCAGTCGATCCAGAATCAGTCAAACCGGAATCATGAGAACCGCTGTCAGTCGATCCAGAATCAGTCGAGCCGGAATCAGATGAACCGCTGTCAGTCGATCCAGAATCAGTCGAGCCGGAATTAGATGAACCGCTGTCAGTCGATCCAGAATCAGTCGAGCCGGAATCAGATGAACCGCTGTCAGTCGATCCAGAATCAGTCGAGCCGGAATCAGATGAACCGCTGTCAGTCGATCCAGAATCAGTCAAACCGGAATCATGAGAACCGCTGTCAGTCGATCCAGAATCAGTCGAGCCGGAATCAGATGAACCGCTGTCAGTCGATCCAGAATCAGTCAAACCGGAATCATGAGAACCGCTGTCAGTTGCGGATGAATCTGAAATGATTCATTTATTCAAACTGAAACGTCTGAAGCAAATACCTGTTGTTGATTCGGGCATGGATGTAGTCGAATCCATTCCGGTTGTACTATCAATTGTGGTACTGGATCCTGAAGAATACTTATAATTTGTTTGAATAATTACCTGCTTTATCTATGTTATGCTTAACTCACCGTCATTGAATACAATTGTCGAGAAGTCAGTTGCGGATGCTAAAATAAATATACTTCACACTTTACTTTCAGTTTAGGAAATTGTGAATAAATGTAAAATTAAAATAAAAGCAAACCAAAGTAGATATCACTCACTGAAGAAATCTGAAAATACACATTTCATAACGCACTGAATAGAAAATGCATACCTCCAAAAACGACTGTTGTGAACAGCGTTGTTTCAACTGAAAATATGATGACGTTGTTTTTTCAATGATACTTGAAACACACCTGTTGGGGGCATAGTTCTGGAGCAGTACTGTGCGAGTGCGGGAGAAGACAAAATCAGCGCTATCAAACACATCCATGACAGTCTCTGAAAGAGATGTTGAAAACTAAAACTTTTTTTCTCGAACAAAATCTGTAGAATTTACAGAAAGTGTGATAGGTAACCGGAACAAACGTTGCATTTCCTTGCTAGTTACATTGATCTTTTCCTGTCACAAAATTCAACTTCATTTATGAAAATTCGGCTAGGTGCCCTATTTGGCTAGGTGCCCTATAGGTGGCTAGGTGCCCTATGGCTAGGTACATACGTACGTGTGTACGTACGTACGTACGTACGCCCTAGGTACATACGCATGTTGGATCAGGCGGCCAGCCGACACGACGCATCGCCGCTGTCTGAGTCCGAGGAACACTCTGAAACGACAAGACACCAGGTGAGTTAGCGATGCGGAACTGTGATCGATTCGCAGCAGCCGCTCGCAGATCTGTTCATAATTAACGCGTTTAAGCTGTGCATGCGCGTTTTTGCTGATCTCTTTTTGAAACCGGCCGAGCGGAGGCTTACGACGGGAGGACTGTTAGAGAGAGAGAAAGAGAGAGAGAGAGAGAGAGAGAGAGAGAGAGAGAGAGAGAGCGCGAGGAGAGGAGAGGACCAAAAAGTGATATCAGGCGAGAGAGCAATAGTTGTGGTGTGTGAGTGGAAGTGATCCGTTTAGAGTTTGATGCTTGAGGGATTATCTCGATTATGCATACATTTCATGAAATTAAAACAATTTATTGCATAGTTTTTTCTCCATTATTTTGCATCGTTTTATTTTAGACATTTAATGCTCATCGCACCATCAATGCCACTTTGAAATTGGAAAAAAAAATGAAAATCGCCTCACCAGTCGGAATCCTCGCTATCTGAGGAAAACCGTGGATGTGTTGGTGTAGTCAGCCAAAATATTCAGATATCTACAACCAAATACGTGTAATAATATCGCAAACTCAGTGCGAAACGTGGGCAGCACTGTTCGTGTGTCGAGCACTGGGGGCTAGCCGAGATTTCGCTTGATTGGTATTCGTTACCGTAATCCCACTGCTGCCCCCGCCGATCTGTCTGCCTCTCTCCAATGTGTGCGCTCTCTCGCGCGCACTGTCCTCGCAGCAGCATGGGGATTTATCGATCACGTAATCACGGCGATCCACTAAACCGCCGAAATGTGATTGTGATCTGCAAAGAACGTGAAACGGCTATTCGAAAGTCGACGACAATGTTGCACTATGGGGAGTAAAATGTCGAACTCAAATTCACAAGGGAAATTGCAAATGTGAATGTGTTGTACCTACTTTTTTCTGCGTTCTGTGTTGTCACATAATAAAAAAAGTAGATTGTGCAATCGTCGTCACTCTTTCCATTCCCGTTTTTCCCCTTGTTTCTTATCAATGACAAAATAGGAAAACCCTAAAAGTGACTTCCTTGTTTGCTCGCCAACATACATGCATTTGCACTACGGCAATCGTCGTTATTGCATCCGAATCTTTCCACTCTCTCGGGTCTTAATTGAACACGCGCCGTCAGACTTTTGAGGGCGTGAGAGCTTCGGCAGACTTGGTGAGCCAAAGAGAACATTTTGAATCATCAGCACGTCCGCTTTTTCGCTTTTTTCATATAACTCTCCGACGTCGACACTACATACTTGAGAGATTTCATATTCGGGATAGAGCCCCTCCTTCCAGAACGCGAAAGCCGTGTGTGGGCGGAGCGTCGTCTCGAAGCCATCCATTCATCCTCCCTCATTCCTTCGTACTTGACATTAAACGAATCTTTATTGAATCCCAGGCGTCTTGTGTGTGTGTCTGACCTTTTCATTGGATTCGATGATTTCGCGGACATTCAGAATTTATACACGCATTATTCAAACATATTCACTGATTTCCCGTTGTTTCACCTGCGAATGTTATAAATAAATGTTTCCTAATTTCTCACGCTTTCGAATTCGTAATGCGCAGGTGTTAGTGGGAGCACATTTCCTGCCAGATCGTATGCAAACGCCATACATGGAAACATTCCGTCTTGTGATCAGTTATGACACATTATGCGTTTCTGTCTTCGAGACAGTCCGACTATATTCATGTCATACCGTAGTCTATAGATCGCGTCGTTTTATACCCATGATCATTCCGGGAGCATCACGCCGTGACAGTCACCCTCGCGCACACACCATCCCTTCTTCTCTCTCGCCCGCTCTCTCTCTCTCCCTCTCTCCCTCACTCTCCTTATCTCTCTCTCCCTCTCTCTCTCTCTTTCCTCCTCCTCCCCCTTCTCTCGCTCTCCCTCACCCTCCCCCTCCCCCTCCCTCCCTTCCATCAAATCCCCAGTTCCTTAACTCGTTCTCCCACCCGCGAAGACATCATAGCATAGCCGTCTCGACTAATTCACTCCAATTGCGCGAGTTACGAGCTCAAACTCCACAGCTTTTCCTCTCGACTTGGCCAAAACAACCTCATATTGTTATTTACAGGTTCCCAAGTAGAAATAGTCTACCAGCTTTTTTCCCAGCACGGTTACAAAAAACATGTACATTTCCGCATTTAGCGCGTAGCGTACGCATTTTTTTCCCACGTTGCACACACTTGTGCTCAACGGGGTTTTAATTATTTCCATAGTTCCAATGATGTGAAATCGGCTGTAGGTGTGTCGTCTGTGCCACTGTCCACATATGTGTACTTATTGTGCTCCCATGTTGCACACTTCACTTTTTTCTCTTTCAAATGATGTGAGTTGGGTTGCAGGTGTTTCTTTGCCACTTCCCATTCCATTTCGAACACTTTACTTGTTGCACACACATTCCCAAATGATATGAGCTGTTTGTGTCCATTATGGTGTGCCGTACGTGTTGTATAGTCAGGATATAACGATTCTGAAAGAAAGAATGATATGAGTATCGTTGCAGGTATCCCGTCGCCACTTCCCATTCTATTTCGAACACTTTACTTGTTACACACACACTCCCGAATGATATGAGTTGTATTGCAGATTGTCCGTGACGCTTTCTTCATAGCGTACTGCGTACTCCCATGTTGTACACATTCCCAAATCATATGAGCTGTTCATGAGCTGCGTACACGATGCACGTGTTGGATATTCAGGATAAATGAATGATCTGAGTTCTCTTGCAGGTATTCCTTCGAGATGCGCCCCCTCCTCCCCCTCCTCCTCCTGCTCGCCGGTCTACTCGCTCTCGCGCACGCATCCACATTCAACCGGATGCGCTACCGAGCCGCTGTCAATGTGAGCTTGTAGTTAGGTTTACACAAACAAAAATAGTGTTTTGTCCCCGGGTGGAGGGCATTCGTCCGGCAAAGTACCCAACTCTCAATCAGAATGTCCGCTGCATCTCTCTCTTCTCACGGTCAGAGACTCCGAGAGAAGAGTATAAATGTGAGAAAAACATTTTAAATATGTGAATATATACCATCTAGGTACAACATGGCAATGTTAGTACCAGACAGCAGTAACTCGGTAGAATTATTAAATTATCATGCAACAATCCGTACAGCAAGAAAAATCCGGAAAAAGTTATTGTTTCCCCACTCCTTCTCTTCCTCATTTCACAATGACATCACTGATTCAATTTTCAGAGCTGCATTGCTACTAAGATTACGAAGAGTGTAAATGTAACTTATTTAAAATTCGAAATATGGTGTTAAAATTCCTTCTCTGAGGCGAGATGCTTTTTAACATTCACCAATAGTTACGGTTTGTACTGTAACATGATGAAATGATATAGAATTTAATAGTTTATTCATAAGTGGTTATGGTAAACACACTATTTGATTACTGGGATAAACATCTACAGTTTCGAACTGTTCGTATTTCGAATTGTGGGGTTTCACTTGTCTATCATTTTAGGCGAACGAGCCTCTCTCTCGCCTGCCCGTTCGGGACTTTCTCAT
This sequence comes from Rhabditoides inermis, assembly GCA_963966185.1. Lineage (NCBI taxonomy): Eukaryota > Metazoa > Nematoda > Chromadorea > Rhabditida > Rhabditidae > Rhabditoides > Rhabditoides inermis. The sequence goes on along the minus strand of CAWZYM010000185.1, from coordinate 132,167 downwards.
GGCAGACGTGGAAGACTCACGCCTCAGGGAGTGCGTAACTTACAATTATATATATATATATATATATATATATATATATATATATATATATATATATATATATATATATATACTTATGCGTGGTCATCTCTGATGAGTGCTCCTTCTCGTACGCGACGAACAATCCAGCCAGATGCCGAAACTGGGTGTTCACCTTAACTTTTCATCACATTTTACTTTATCCTGAATACATTTATATACGTTTCAGGCTGGTAAACCGATTGATGAGTCTGAAGGAGAAGCGGCTCTTCCTGCAGTAGCCACACGAGCCTCATCGAACAACCAACAAATACGCGTTATGTTTTGTCTAAACTATATTCTATATAATCTCCCGGATCTCAGATGTCGTCTTTGTGTTAATAAAGTCGTTGGCGTGTTTGTATATGGCTGCAGTTACTGTGGCCGCGCGGACTACTTTATTGTGAGAGACACTGGGAATGGAGAGACACGCGCGCTCACCGTCTACACCATCTCCTCTCGCCACAGTCTTTTTTCGCAAGAATTCAAACATTTTGCCGTCAACAGGAGGCTACATTTCGCGCACTGTATTCTTAGAAGTGACTAAAAAAGAAATGAGTACTCTTTTTATGAATGAGGAAAACGGCACACGGGTGTTCGAAATTCGAAAACCCCTAAACATGTGCATAACATGATTACATGATTATCGTAAAACACAGTTGTAAAGATACACATCTCATGTCCAAATTTGTCACAAGTACGTCTCACGCACATGATATAATCGTAAAGGATTGACTGTCTGATCTCTCTCCTCTCTCCTCAGTTACCGTCAGTGACCCCTAGCTATGTATTGGGCATCAAAGTTCGCTCGGCCGACATGCACCGCTCGTCTGATACTATCTTATCGATGCTATGAGAGCGCAGTGAGTTGCTAGCAGACCTTCTACCTGTTATTGCTTTGTATCTACCTGTTGCTGTCTCATTGCGGTTGACAAGCAGTTCATATATCACTTCGCATTACCCTTCTTACCAGTTTGCAGTATGGGTAGTCTCACTGATTTTCTTTTTTCCAGTCTCGGCTGGGAGAAGTTTTTCCGATCCACGGTTAGACGGTTATCTCCGAATTTCGTTGTCAGATAGTTTATCAAAGTGCGCGCAGAGAGAGAGCGCGTGTGAGTGAGAGAGTGCAGCCGGGGTGAGAACGGTCATTCGATCGACTGATATCTCATTTGCCTGCGCCGCGCGGCGATTAGATTCCGCTTATGCAAGCACTTTCCAGGGTCATCGCTCCTTTCACATATCTGTTGTTATTTTTTAGTTGATTGTTATTGTCTAGAAGTGTAGGAGAGACGAACAGCGTTCGATTGCCTTGCTTTACAACTCTTCACTCTAATGCAATTCCAGAACACAAACAAAATGAGAATTGGCTTCATTGGAGCGGGAAAGATGGCTCAGGCGCTCGCCCGAGGACTCATCAACTCAGGTGGGCAAACCTCCCCTCTCTCTCTCTCTCTCTCTCTCTCTCTCTCTCTCTCTCAAAAACATCTACAATGTTCATTGCATGTCGTTGAAACTCACAGTTCCTATTTATTCACATTCGACTGTGTAGTCGCGCTTGCATCTACAAACATACATGCTTATTTTTTCAAACTCCAAACGTATGCCACCACTTTCCCAGATTGAAAGTCGGGAGAAACACCGATAAAATATGTAGTGTTCAGGGTGGGGAGAGAATGCGTGTTTATGCGTGTTTTGCGAGTATGTGTGTGTGTGTGATTGCGTGTGCAGAACCGCAGACCTCAGACGCGATTCAAACAAAATATTAGAGTAGTCAGCAGTGACATGAAACGCACTTTTGTTTATCTGTACATATTTATAGTGAAAATGAAGTCAAGAAGCCTGCTAACACTGGGTAGAATGTACTACTTCCGAAACCATTTTGTTGTGATTCAAACTCATCAAGAATGAGGATGAATTTGTGAGGGATCGAGAGGGAGGGAGGGAGAGAGAGAGAGAGAGAGAGAGAGAGATCACTGATCACTGATAACAGTAGTGGAACTTCTCAATTTTTTTCCCACGAATCCCATTTGTTACTGTAAAGTGTAAAGGCAGCCCCTGATTCAAGAATACTGCGACACCATACCACAGATATTTCCTTACGACAGCTTCGCTACTGTGTCCTCACCAATACCCTGTCTTCATCTACCAGCCCGTATCGTCACCGAGACTAGGGGAAAGAAAGAAAGAGAATCGAAAGAGAGAAGACGGATAGAGAGAGAGAAATAGAGAGAGAGAGAGAGAGAGAGAGAGAGAGAGAGAGCAGAGTTCACTGATCACAATACTAAATAGGACTTCTCAATCTCTACCGTATACCTATCGCTACCGTATCCTCACAGTCCCCACTTTCCAGGCCGCATTGTCCCCGAGAATATCATCGCCAGCTCCCCGAAGGCCGACATCAAGCTGCTCGACGAGTGCAAGGTATTTAATAATAAGTCTGTATGTTTTATTAACTAATAGAATATGTAACATTGCGAACAGGTCATGTGAAAGTCATGTGATCACTACATGATTTGTGTGCCATTCATTTGTGCTAGTAATTTTCCGCGCAAGTTTTAGGTTCAGCCAACAAGGTCACTGCTTTTATATTTTCAAATGTCAAATCGTTGCCAGTAACTTCTCCGCGCACCAACCGGTTGTACACGAATTTTGTTGATTTGATTAGTGTCATTGAACTCTTCGAAAGCCATTCGGGAGTGTTTCGAAGGCATAGCAAGGCATTCTGAAGTGTTCGGGGGTATTCGAGAGTGTTTCGAAGGCAATTCGGGAGTGTTCTGGGGGCGACTCGAAAGGCAATTCCGAAGTGTTTTGGGGGCATTCGGGAGTGTTTCGAAGAGACTGACCGCTACTTGAAAACGAAGCTGCACTTTTTGGCAACGCTTTATGTACCATTCTTTTTTTCTGGAAATTTTCAGCGCAACGTTTCAGGTTCAGTCAACAGGGTCACTGAATGTATTTTTATTCGCCAATTCGCAGCTGCTAGTAATTTTTCGCGCCACTAACCGGTTCTACTGCACGGATTTCATTGACTTTTTTGATGTCATTGAAATTCGAAGCTGCACTCTTTGGTAACCTTGGTCTTGGTACATTGGACTGGGGATATGCGGATATGACAACACTTGATCACTTGAATTTTGAGAAGAAGAAAAACATGGCGCCTAGAAAGAGAGAGAGGGAGAGAGGGAGAGTGTGTGTGAGAGCGGCAAAGAGCAACATGCAGTGTGTCGTGTCAGGATATAGCGATTCTGTATAAATAATTGATTGATTGATTGATTGACGGATTTATTGATTTTGAAAAAGAGAGAGAAAACATGATGTCATCTGCTCGCAGGTTCTGGGCATGAACGTGACGCACGAGAACACGGAGGTGCTCCAGAAGAGTGACGTCATCTTCATCGCCGTCAAGCCGCCCCACGTATCCAAGGTAGCGTCGTGATCAATCAATAAACCAATAAATAGGAAACTTGATCTGTCCGGAGAAATTAGAGACACGGTGACTCAGTGACGGAAAACATGTACAAGGCGGCAAAATCAGAGCTACTGATCAATAATAAAATCAATAAATCAATACCCACAGGTGGCTTCGGAGATCGCTTCCACAGTGTCGAAGGAGCAACTGATTGTCTCCATCGCCCTCGGAATCACTATCAGAAATATCGAGTCGGTGCGTCATTTTCATAATTCTTAAAGTATATCAAACTGACATGACTATCTATTGATTTCCATGACATTAAAAGTGATTACATAATGTCTGTGAAACTCATGCGTTAGTACATATTGTAAATAAACTTTAAACTGATGAATAAAGATGTGCTGTCACATCAACGTGGAATCGTTGAGTGGGGGTAATGTATAGTGCATGTGAACCATATTGTAAGTATATGTCTATCTATCAGCCCCGACTATCTATAGACGTCCATGCGACGAAAAGATACTACATAGTGTCTGTGAAACGTCTTCGATGGCAGATCACATGAAGAAAAAGTATTCATTGACGTTTTTAGGCTGACTCTGAGAAAGACGTGGTATTGTTGAGTATACCTATTGCGATAATGTATAGCACATGTGAAACATATTATAAATATGTAACACTTGCAGCTGCTCCCCTCCAAGTCTCGCGTCGTTCGAGTGATGCCCAACACTCCGGCTGTCGTCTCGGCCGGCGCCAGCGCATTCGCAATGGGTAGGAAAGGGGATGGATCAATGGTCATCGACTAGTTTCGATCATATTTAGTTTATCGCATGTATGCTTTGTTTAAAAGAAAATGCATAATTGAGAATATACTGTATATTCGAAAAACGTATATATGAGTAATTTTGCATATCATTTCCATGAATGTCTCTAAGAAATAACACCGGTTCACCGGTTTAGATAGCGCGCAATGAACTAGGTAGCAACCGTTCGACTCATCATGTATGTGCCTGTGCATAACAGAAAAATGACGATTCCCAGCTTGCCTACCGCCAAAACTGGGGACCCATTATATGTACTTTTCCAGTATAAATGCACGTTAGGTGAAAAGGAGCCTGAATCATCGTTGACTCGTTCGCAGCATGCGTCTTTTATTATAATTGTGAAACGTACACACTCAGTATGATCCTTGTGGGCGTGCCGGAAACGGGGGAAAGTAACCTTATACTTTTTTATATAATTAATAAGTTTACTTCCGTGTACACATGAAAGAAAGAGTGCTACATTTATTATTTCATTAAAAAAACCATTAACCCATTCTCTTCAATCCAGGCTCCAGGCTCCGCGTGACCGCGTGCCGAGAATGAGGAAAAAACACTATACTTCTTTGATAGTTTCGAACATTGTCCCATTCGCATTCTTTTCTATCCAGGTTCGGCGTGTCGTGACGGTGACGCGGACGTGGTCAAGGACCTCCTCTCCACCGTCGGATTCGCCGTCGAAGTGCCGGAGGTGAGACGATGTTGAGAACTTGTTGTTGTTTATTCTTCCGGCTGAAGAAATGGTAAATTGTGGTCCCAAATGGTCGCATTAAATGAGAACAGAACTGCCGCATTTGTGATAGGAATGAAACGTAACGCATTGTTCCAGGTGCAAATCGACCCGGTCACTGGCCTGTCCGGATCCGGACCCAGCTATGTGAGTGTTTCTCTCTCTCTCTCTCTCTCTCTCTCTCTCTCTGTGTGTGTAATTTGTGATAATATTAAATTGCTTTCAGATGTTCTCGGTGATTGAGGGTCTGGCTGATGGAGGTGTCAAGGTTAGTCGAATGTATTCATACGTAATGTAAATAGTGCATTATTGCGAAAGTAGATTGGAGCTGTAAAAGTGCACCAGTCTTCCGTCGACCTCCGCAAACTACTCTCGAATCAAGGGCAACCCTTACCTTTACCTGTCCATTTCAGGTGGGCCTTCCGCGCGACCTGGCTATCAAGCTGGCGGCGCACACTCTCATGGGAGCCGCCAAGATGGTGCTCGAGACGGGCGACCATCCCGCGAAGCTCAAGGTGGGCGGGTTAAAGAGTGAATAAGACGATGGTATAATGATATGATTGTATGATGTTGTATGTTGTATGATTTATTAATGACCATAATTGTACAATGCCATAAAAAGAAAAGTTGAAATACAGTATTATTATTTATTCTAGGACGACGTCCAATCTCCCGGCGGTTCCTCCGTCTACGGAATGCACCGACTGGAGAAGGGCGGGCTGAAGGTGGGCGGGAAGTGGGCGTGGCCAGCATGGGCGTGACTTTCTAGGGCATTCTGATCGACGCGGTGGAGGCAGCCACCGAGCGTTCTCGTTCCACCGAGGATCGCGCCGCGCCGAAGGAATTCCGCAACTCGGAACTGTGAATAGCTAGCGGTAGAGTGCGTAGACTTATCCCAACAAGTTGCGGTCAGTCTCTTCGAAACGAATCTCGGCATTGAATCGCCCCCCAGGATTACCTTGCGATGCCTTTAAAACGAATTGCTTTTCGAATCGCCCTCGAAACACTCCCGAATTGCCTTCGGATTACTCCCGAAAACTCCCGAACACAACAAAGAATGCCTTGCGTTTTCTTCGAAACATTAGGGATTTGCTTCCGAAGAGATTGACCGCACCTTCATACACACACCACACCACTGCACCATGTCACACTAACCTCTGTTTTCCTTATTTGTTTGTAGTTGAACAACGCGTATTTCAGGTTGGAAAAGGAGCAGAAAAAGTCCGAGGAGAAGCAGTGATGAGAAGGCAGTGATGTGCTAAATTTATATGTTTTTAATGATATTCTATTCACTTATTTGTATAATGTTCCATATTATGCTTGCTTTTGTTTGTATTTATTGATAAAGTTTATAGTTTTGGAAAAAGCGTATTAACCACAATAAAACCACACCTTGTCTCGAAATAACGATGTTTATTATATACATTCTACAAATCATAACAGTTTTCAACTCAAAATTTTGATGAAAACAGACAGAAAAACCAGTAGTAACAACAATGTGTAAATAAGAAAGGCATAACAAGGAACTTTCAACTCCTACAACCTCAGGCAACATCGTACTGCTCGAAAATCTCGCACCAATACTTGCTCATCTTGTTGCGCGCGGACCAATCGATCTCATTCTTCTCCCTCAACCATCTGTCCCACTGGCACACAGAATCCTTGGAAACACCAAGAACGGCAGCCCTCTGCTCTACAGTACCCATACCATTCAAGTAGAGATAGGAAGAGATGAATAGCTGTCGGCGCTTTGCGATTCCTGAGAAGAAGGAGGCGACAGCGTATCCGATGCGAATCCTCGTTCCGTCACCCTGCCTCACACAGGCCGTCTTCTGGCAGATGAATCGCCTCGCCCCGGTCCTCTCGCGATTCATTCGAACCCCGCAGCGGGGACAGGTGTGGCCGGAGCAGAGAAGACCTGAAAGAAACAATCAGTCAAAGAGTTGAATATGGATGGTGCATCGCCGCGCGCCTCTATCGCTTGTCACTGTCGCGCCCCCGCTGCGTGCTAAATCTGGTAAAAGAGCTTAGGCTCACTGGACAGATTATTTTTGATGAGATTATTATATTACATTATGAACGGAATCGAAGAAAATAAATTTAGTGGTTTGGCTTTGCCCTTTCAATTGGCGGCCACACCGCGCGGGCACGACTCGTGCCACTGTTAGTGACGAACGAGCAGAGCCATGTGGTGGCGTGCAAAACTCGCAACCAGAAAGTGGTCCGCCTGCCTTCTCTCTCTCTCTCTCTCTCTCATCTCTTACCACGGTCAGCCTCGCCTCGCTTTGCGGCGTTTGGCCGAGAGCGTACTCGCAGATTAGGACTATGAATACTCCGCACCTCTCTCGGCTAGCCAGTCGTCGAATGCCCGGTCGCTCATTCCCCCCAGCTCCGTCCAGCCACTCGAGAGTGAGAAGTCCTCGAGAGATTCTCGCAGACGCCGCAGCTTCTCTGCCCGCACGTCCATTCACACTGAATTAGTAAAAATAGAAAACAATCGAATTTAAAAGAAGTAGAGCGGTGTTAGAGTGATTGAGAGAGCAGCCTCTGACCTGTGGCGCGGCCCCAGACTCGCCCTCGACTGATTTCGCAATCACACGCGCCTCGTGGCGCCAAATTTCGCAATCTCTTGTATCGAATGCCGAAATAGCATGTTATAGAAAATTTTCGAAGTTCTTTCGGTTTCTGGTAATCTGAAATAGTTGCATTTCATCCAAATATACATAACTCGATTATAGTGTATACCGATCCCAAACACGGAAGTATAAGTCGTTTTTAATACACTTGTGTAATTTGAAAGGGATACATGCAAAAGTACAAACAAATCGTGATAAACTATATACTTACAGTGCACAGCCACAGTGATCACTAGAAATTAGAAAAACGATAGGACAACTGATCTAGGCGATGTCTGTTTGTGTATGAGTTTCTCGGCAATTATATCTTCGAATTGATTCGCACCACACCACATCGCACAACCTATCGCACCACGCTTACCTTGGATTTCGCGAAGTCCATTTTCTTTTTGTTTGCTCTGACTTGCCACAATGCGAAATAGTGAAACATGCATGAAGATCACATTTTTAACAAGTGGTGCGATAACACAAGTGGTTGTGGGTGCTGCGTGCTGCGATTTCCTAATGGCCGAGTTTCTCTTATTTGATTTCGGGACCTTTTTCTCTCGCTAGACTCTGGATTGTGCCTGGGGCGCAATAATCGCCTACGATTACGTCATAACTTGCGCATTTCCCCAAGTAACCTAATTTGTAGCTACTTTTGTTTTTCATGTAGGTGAGTGTTCAAGTATATTTTTAACTAGTTGGGAGTGAGAGAGGTTTTCGAATACCAATTCGTATAGGTTTGACCACCTTGACCAACTGGAAATGTTGTGTGTGTTTTTTCTCATAACTTACCTGCACATCGCGTGTGTCTGGGTCGCTTTCAGGAATTTTTATCGTAGTCCAGCACTACAATTATACTCCTATTAAAAGGCTGTTCGTGCAATTTTCATAATTAGTTGATTCCTTACCGCATAAATTTCTCAAACTAACACGACGTCACCAGAAGTAGACGACGTTCCCACAATGATACAGTATGCTGCTATTTTTCAATTGATCTATATCATTCCATCACTCACTGTCTTTGTTTATATAATTTACTACATTTCTGCCAAACAAAAACACGCTTCGTTTTACACGTTGTACAAATGGTTCGCTTACTTTGTGAGCTTTTTTATCTTATAAAGTGAAGTTGGTTTATATTTTAGAACATTTCCAACTATATTGTGAATGTGCTACTTGTACGGTTTCCAATGACCGGGATTTTTTGCGGATACTTGAGAGCGAATTTCTCAACATTTTCCTATTGGTTCACTCCTGGTTATTTCTTTATTTACTATACGTACACTGGTCAGCAGGTTGTATACATATCTGTTTGTACGATTTATTCAATTTTTTTATTGCCTCAGATGTGTATCATTCTCATCGTTATCAACAGAATGTGCAGTGTACTATGGCCGATATCCTATCGAATAGTGGGTTACGGTAGAACCAGATCACTTATCTTCATCACAGATCTGGAGACGCAATGACGTCATGTGGTTATCACGAAGTATCGGAATCATATTGCCTTTATTTCTATACCCACATTTATACGCGGTTAGAACGATGATAATAGATCTCGGATATCCACTTGGATGTACAATCAACTGGGATAATAGCGTCGATTGGTGGCCAAAAGAAGTGAGTGGTACCTAACAGTACGCGTGTTTTGAATTCACTTTTGAGCTCGACAACAGCGTCATTTCGTCGGTGGTTACTGTAACCACAGCTACTGTAGCTATAGTGTGTACGTCTGTCAGTATGGTGAGCTAAACTACATTTAAAATAACTAGTTTCCGAACTAAATCAGATTGGTCTCTGTCGGTCTACTGTCAACTCGCGGCGAGCTGAAATTAATCTCTTCTTGACTGGAACCTTCCTAGCGCTCACTGCCCTGTCACTCGCTGTATTTCAGGTAAACGTAGTTGTGTTGGACTTTGCAATTTGACATGCAATCCATATTTGTTCAGATATATATCGTGTACGTTTTTGTGATCGCCCGCGACTATGCAAAAGTGACAATGGCTATGATTTTACAGGTACAAATTTCCGTTGTAGAGGGATATTGATTTATATTTATATCAACTATTAACTACTAATACTGACAATCAATATTATCCAATATTGACTAATATTAGATAAGTAACAAAGAAATAAACGAATTAAAAAACAAAACAGTTGCTCGGCGGAGACTTGGTGTTGCTCGCGCAGCCGTGGATCTTCATTGCGTTGAACAAGGACATGAAGAATTATGTAAGCTCTTCCTCTCTTCCACTCTCTCTCTCTCTCTCTCTCTCTCTCCTCTCTCCCCCCCCTATCTCTCTCTCTCTCCCTCCCTCATATTTTCATTCATTGCAGCTGTTGTCTCAACTCGGAATGAAGCGCGCCACACTCGCCCCAGCTACCGTCTCACTCGCGACTCGCTCCAACAACATGTCCATTTCGAGGATGTCCGGACGAGACAACACCTCTCGCTCACTATCGCAGATATCCACTGTGGTTTAGAAACGTTTGCGAATAAATAGTTCCTCTGAAAACATCAATCTTCGTACAAAATAGTAATTTTACAAAATTTGAAATGAGGCAAAGAAGTCCTTGTTTTAACGCAACGGATTTGTAGTGACCGTAGCATTCCTACGTCCTACGTCAAACACTTTGTAAATTGATTGCATGACCGAATGTACTCGAAATAATGAGGTCACATATATAATGGACAAAATACATTTTAGTGGAGATAACTGCGGAGAAAAACTCTAACAATGGAGCAATCATTGCGTGTCCCAAGAAAACGAGAATTCTGCTAACGCTCCTTCAACAATCATAATTTGTTAGTATTATGCTGTGGTTGGCTGCGCACCTGCAGCTTTTATACATCATTCCATCACTATTACTGTATGCGTACATAGTTGTATACATAACAAAGCGTCAGAAACAGGCTTCCTTCTTCACCATATATAAGTGGTTCTCTTGTTTTGTGAGTGGTTAGCTATCGCGCTCTCGTTAATATGATGTCTGCAGAACATTGGAAACTACATTGTGAACCTAGTACTTTTGCGATATCCAATAACAGGATATTTCTGCGGAGTTCTTCTAACCAACTTTGGCAAGCCGTCCTTTTGGTTCACTCCAGGGTACGCTCTCATATACTACACATACAGCGGTCAACAGGTTTGTAAATTTGAAGAAACAATTAAACAGTTACAGATTTGCATCTGCCTTCTTGTCGTAAACCGTATGAGCAGTGTGCTGTGGCCGATAAAATATAAATCGGCGAGTTACTGTAATCACATCGTGAATTGTTCATTTAGTTTTGGAATCGCAAGGATGTGACGAGAATAGTTCGATTTGTGGGATTTGTATTTCCTCTATTCTTCTATCCACACTTGTTCTGTGTGGATACCTATTACGTGCCTGTTTATAATTTCGGCTGTTCCATCGATTGGCGCAGAGTGCAATGGTGGCCGAAAGTGGTGCGTTTTAGATGACGTCATTGGAATACTTTTTTTTCATTTTCAGCTGGACAACAGCATCATATCTTCTGTAATTACTGTATTGACGTCTCTCGTCGCAATCACTTGTACATCGGCTAGTATGGTGAAAACTGTTAAAAATTGTTATGTTAAATGTTATGTTAAGATTGTTTGTTATGTCAAACAACTTTCCAGATTGGTCTCTGGCGCTCTTCTGTGAAGTCGCGCAAAGCGGAAAGGAATCTCTTCCTGATTGGCTCCTGCCTCGCGCTAAGCTCTGTGATATTGGCTGTATTCCAGGCTAGGAAAAAGAGTGCCTCATTTCTCCCGATTGTCGTCTTTTCAGCTCATCATTTTCTTCAGTTTGGTGATTATGCACGAGACTGTCTATGTTGCAGTTGCTATGATACTACAGGTAGATTCTCTCTCTCTCTCTTTCTCTTTCTCTCTCTCTCTCTCTCTCTTTTTATCTCTCTCTCCTCTCTCTCTCGCTTTCTCTCTCTCTCCCCCCCCTCTCTCTCTCTCTCTCTCTCCCTCTATCTCTCCTCTCTCCTCTCTCTCTCCTCTCTCTTTCTCTCTCTCCTTCCTCTCTCGATCTTTTTCTCTCTTTATCTCTCCTCTCTCCCTCTCTCTCTCCTCTCTCCCCCTCTCTATCGTTCACATTCAGATGATCGGAGGAGACGTAGTGATGCTAGCACAGCCATGGATATTCGTGGGATTGAATGACGACATCAAATCACACGTCAGTACAGTTCCTTCCTCTCTCTCTCTCTCTCTCTCTCTCTCTCTCTCTCTCTCTCTCTCCTCTGTTCTCTGTCTCTAATGTTACTGGAAAATGTTCTAATGTGTAAAATCGATTGTTTACGTATACAAAACGTAGAACGCAAAAACGTAGAACTGGAATTATCTCTTCCAGCTGTTGTTTTTCCTTGGCATTCGACAGTCTGCCTCCACTTCCTCGGTCTCCGCCATCTTCTCGCATATTCCATCTCGCGCCTCGAATGCCACCCTCTCCACTGCTAGAAGTGCTCGACACTCCCTCCCGACTGCACGGTAGAGTACGGTATTAAGTAAGTGTCACCGTCAGTTATACTATAGAAGCGCGTCGCAACCAGCCACGATTCTGTCCAAGAGGCAGCCTTCCAGAGAGAGAACTATAAGGTACTTGCATAAATGCAAAAATATAGTTTCTCACAGAATGTTTACTTTCAGTGGAGCGAGGGTCGCAGTGAGAGTGATCGCTTGAGGGCAGAGATTTCAATTACTGTACTAGTACTTTCTATAAAAGCAATGTCACAGTACTCTACAGCTGTCTATTTCATTTCATTGTTATTGTCCACAGGCATTATGGTGTAATAAATCGAAACATCGCCACTTTGCAACAGTAAATCGTGCCATTCTCCGCGTGCGTATTGCGTGACAACGTGTATGAAAGAAGATTTGCGGTTTGCACTTTACTCAGTATGTGCCACCACACGTTTCAGTGCGGTTGATTTCGCAGAGCAATAAAAAAGGTGCTGGATAGTAATTCGGGACAACTTTTATGACAGAAATGGAACTATGTCTGTACAGTGTGACAGTATTCTAGCGTGCGCCATCACACCATTCGGAAGGGTTTTCATTCCGCCAAAATTAGCACCACACCTCGTCGGCGCCCACTTTTTTCCCGCAGACGTAATTGTATCTCCAGTGAAAGGAGAAAAGGAGGAGGGACCGGTCAGGGGGGGGGGAAGCGGAACACTCTAGAAGAGTCTATTTGATCGCCGGAATCAGTCGGGTAAAGGAGAGATGAGGCGAGAGAGCGTGCGCGCATGAGAGAGTACAGTCAGTCAGACGGCGGTCAGCTAGGCCGATTAACATTGCTAAACGCGACAAGAAGCGGCTACAGCACACCGGAACAGGGGATGAGCGAGTGAGAGGGAAGAGAGAGAGAGAGAGAGAGAGAGAGAGAGAGAGAGAGAATGCCCTCAGGACAGGTAGCGCAAATGATTCAACCGCTTTTTTCTGTTCCGGTCATGTTTAGCTTCCTAATCATTTTGATTTTTGAAGAAACGATAGCATTTCGGATATTGGATGCTCATGATCACGATTTCATATCGATTTCATAATGAACATTTTGGTTTTAGTATGATTCAGAAATGTATTCAGAGTTATCTGTTTTACTATACAGCCGTTTTCCATTCGATGACCATGTGATGGATGTTCACCCGAAAACACTGTAATCCGAAATCTCGAATTCTAACGCGAAACGATATTGTTTATGTTGTCGCGATGTTTCACTTTGGTCGAGGGAGAAGAGAGAGAGAGAGAGAGAGAGAGAGAGAGAGAGAGAGAGAGAGAGAGAGAGAGAGAGAAGGTCTTTGTTATTGCGTTGTCACGTGCCGCTGTTAACAGTCCGCTTATAAAAGGTTTGCACAATGTGTGTGTTGGTATGATACTTGTGGTATCAGAATGTTCCATTTATCAATTCACACACAACAGTACACTGTCCGAAAAGTGTGCAAAGATAGAGATAGAGAGAGAGAGAGAGAGAGAGAGAGAGAGAGAGAGAACTCGCTCCCACCCAGCACGTGGCAGCTTCTGTCGCGTTTATCACTGATTAGTATATTCTCTATCTCTCTCTCTCTCCAGTCCGATTGATCCACCATCCGGTTATGTCTACGGCAGTTGGATTTTATCGCTGATTTACACGATCTCTACTATCACTCTCACTTTCCACGCGTTCTGCACAACTCAACGACGCTAATGATGTTTGGATTGCAGAATCAGATAACTGATAACTCTTTCATCATTTTGATATTGATTCATAATCAGTTGCAACTATCTTTGTAACGAATGTTGTTTTGGCATTCTTATGTTCGCATGCGTATTTTTTTCTTCGCAATTGTGGTTTTGTTAGTTCGGTTCATTGTGTAGAGTTGGTCACTTTCAATGTTATTTATGTGTTATCGCGTTGTGTCAGATGGTCAGACAGTTTCTGGTTCCCTCTGTGTTCTGGTTCCCTTCGCTGGTTCCCTGTGTTCTGGTTCCCTTTTTGCAATTCTGGTCTACTCTGTGATGAGTGAATCTTTCCAGGGGTAATGGCGTGTATGCACGCGGCCACCTTCAATGTCATTCAACTCGGAGTCGGGTTCTTCTTCATTTTTCTGGCATTCAATACACAAGGTAATACTTTGTGTACCTAACTTTTTCTCGTAGATTCGTTTTTGTTGTACTTTTTATTTTTCTTATCTGCTCAAGTTTGTACACGTTCTTTATTTTTGCGCGAGTTGTTAAAAACCCGTATAAATTATTAGCATTCTTAGACTACATTGTGTACCGCTATGAGGTTTACATTTTACGATCATTCTATATGCCGTCTATAGATGGGAATGCAAGAACCCGATTAGTGAGTGAACCTGCATCTTCAATTTGGCGCAAAAATATATACTACCATCATAGGTTCTTATGAGGGATTTCGTTTTGCATGTGTCACAATCATGTTTGCGATTCTGAATGAACATTTAAATTTGATCATTCTATCAATCATCAGGCTTCATCGAGGAACCGGTAATCAACAGTGCATCGGACAGGGGAGGGATCGACAAGCATGCCGGGTATTACAGGTGAGGAAGATATTCAACTGTTTTTGATTTGCACACTGTTACGCTTCACGGGCAGTTGAAATTGAATTAACGATGCATGTCTATAATGGTCCTGCGACTATGGTAGCACGTTATCCAGTTTTATTGAACTAACAATACCTCTATAATACATTTCGGCTAGAATGTTATCTATAATAAATGAGTCCCCCATAATTCCTCCTACTTCAGTCTCGCAATCATCTACGCAGTCTTCACATTCGCCAATTTCATCGCAGCACCGTTGGTCGATCTCATTGGCGAGTGTGTTTTTCTGGTTCTTTGAAAAGTGTCGTCTTTCATTCGTTCGCATTAAAAATAGCTGAAATAATTTCTAAAAAAAATTACAGGTGCGAAGTGGGGCATGGTGCTGGGAGGACTGTGCTACACTGCATTCCAGGTAGAATAAGAGAGAGGGGAGAGGGAGAGGGAGAGAGAGGGGAGAGAGAGAGAGACAAGAGAGAGAGAGAGGAGAGAGAGAGAGGGAGGGAGGGGGAGATTGAGGAGAGAGAGATGAGAAAGAGAGAAAGAGAGGAGAAAGAGAGGGGAGAGAGGGGAGAGAGAGAGGAGTGAGAGAAAGGTAGAGAGAGGGGAGAGGGGTGTTCACGGAAAGAAAGATGAACCGAGAAGGAGAGAGAGAGGGGGGGGGGGAGAAAGAGAGAGAGAGAGAGAGAGAGAGAGAGAGAGAGAGAGAGAGAGAGATCTTCAGGCAGGCTTCCTCGACCTCAACGAAGACTACCTCTACATCTCATCCGCCGTGCTGGGATTCGGAGCGGCAGGTGGGTGAAAAAAAACAATAATATGTTTTGTTTTGTAATGTTAATATTATTATAATAAATAATATTATAGTATTATTATAATAACTCTTATTAATATTATATTTGTAACATTATCAATAATTATACAAAATCAATATTTATAGTGATCTGGACGGGGCAGGGCACGTATCTGTCGCAGAACTGCACCCCCGAGACGACTGGAAGGAACAGTGCGATGCTGTGGGGAATCAGCCAGGCGTGGTGGGCCATCTCTCTCTCTCTCTCTCTCTCTCTCTCTCTCTCTCTCTCTCTCTCTCTCTTTCTTTATCTTTCTCTCTCTCTCTCTCTCTCTTTCTCTCTTTCTCTCTTTCTCTCTTTCTCTCTCTCTCCCTCTCTCCCCCCCCCCCCTCTTTCCCTCTCTCTCTAATCTCTCTCTTTTCCTCTCTTCCTCTCTCTCTCTCTCTCTCTCTCTCTCTCTCTCTCTCTCTCTCTTCATATACTTAATGCATTCAGTCTCTCGTGTGGTGGCGTCTTCCTCTTTGTCGTCTTCCATCAATCCAATACCACTGACAACATTGCCGATGGAACCGTCAAGATACTCTATGGTCAGTTGTTTGTACTTATTTTCATTACAAAATAGTGTGGCAGTGAGTCAATGCGGTTTAGAACTCTCCTCTCGGAACAATTTTCCCATTGCGAAGCCTATGAGTTGATTTGTGTTATGATATTGGTGAAACGTATACGGAGAATGTGCATCAAGTTTTTACTGCAGCCATTGATTGTTCACAGTCATTTGTGAAGCATTCTTTTGGTGTAACAAAACTCAATGTATCAGTAACAAGTAACAAGAAATCGGTAACAATAACAGTTACAACAAAACAATCAGGTGTGTTCACGTCTCTGACCCTGCTGGGTGTGCTCATCATCGCCCTGCTGCGGAAGCCGCCCCGGCTGGAGAGGGAGGAGGAGAAGAGGCTCGGACACGCACAGCTCATCGGTCGGTAGAGAGGGAGAGGGAGAGGGAGAGAGAGAGAGAAAGAGAGAGAGGAAGAGAATGGATGCAGAGGGGAGAGAGAGAGAGAGGGAGAGAGAGGGAGAGAGAGGGAGAGAGAGAGAGAGAGAGATACGTATCAACTTCCTTGTATGAAAAATGAGATCAACTTTCAGTAGATACTTATGCAATAAACTATATAAATAATAGTTATAAATGATTTGTAATGATTTGCAGTGTCGACCTTCCGTCTCATGTTCACGCGTCGCATCGCCGTGCTCGCGTTCGTGTTCGCGTATACTGGTGAGAGTTTCGCATTGTTTTTATTTTGTAATTTAACATTGTAAAAACCTATACAACATTTGTTAATTTTAAAATGTTATAGTTACTATAGACTACGTAAAAGATAAGGATGAGATAAGCTTTCGAAATGTACTCTCTCACTCGCCTTCGTCAGGCATCGAGCTGTCGTTCTGGTCGGGCATCTATCCCACGTGCATCTCGTTCACCCGCCGACTCGGAGACAACACCAACAGCCTGCTCGCGCTCAACGCCGTCAGCGCAGGACTCGGACAGATCACTGGTCAGATACATACTTGTTCCATACTTGTTCCTAACATAGTTCTATTTTATCGTTTTCATTGTTTTCACATACGTTTTTTTCGTTTTTTTTGTTACGTTTCACGCAGAGAAAACGGTCAGCTCATGATTGCAACTTTTTGTTACGTTTCAAATGACGTACATATCGTCTAGCACACGTGTTTTCTAATGTGTTGAGTTATTCATTCACTATGATAATGTCGCACTCACACAAATTCATTGTTTTCACAAACTTTTACTCTTAAAAAAACAAACATTTTGCATAACGCCTGGTTGAAGTAATGACATACATGTAAGTCGTCGTTATGTAGTTTCACATCTTCTTTCACACATTCTTTTCCACTCAGGCGGTCTACTGTTCGGTATTCTGGGAGATCGAACCAGGAAGATCGGAAGAGATTCGATCGTGTTCCTGGGGGCATGCGTGCATCTCGTAGTCTTCTGTGCGGTGAGAGAGAGAGAGAGAGAGAGAGAGAGAGAGAGAGGAAGAGGGAGAGGGAGGGAGAGAGAGAGGCAAAGAGAGAGAGAGAGAGGCAGAGGGAAGAGAGAGAATCATCCCAGGTATACATCAACTTCCCGGCCGAAGCGCCCCTCCGCAAGACCGATGGAATGGGCGGAGTCATCGAACCCAGGTAAAATACGTTTTAACACTGTACTTTTCTGCTTTAAATCACATGGTTGATAATATAAAGTTCGTTTGCTTCAAATACACATACCAAGCTTCGATTACATTCATACACAACATATTATACACAACATGCGATGAAATGATGTCTGGAAATTACGGGGGATACCCTATAGCCCTATACACTCCTTTCTTCTTTCAGCGTTCCTCTGGCGCTGATTTGTGGCGGTCTGTTGGGGTTCGGAGACGCGTGCTGGAACACGCAGATATACTCGCTCCTCGTCGATTCGTTCCCCGGAAAGAGCAGCCAGGCATTCGCACTCTTCAAGTTCTTCCAGGTGAATGTTTGCAATAATCATTGCCATGGATTCGTGAGTAAAGAGTGAAGGTATCCCCCCGATTATAGTTTTATTCTGGGGATTAGTTGGGAGCCTTGCACATTTGACTACAGAAATGAAGATACTCATTTTCCGTGCGGGACAACACACCGGGCAGTCGGTGAAAATGATCTCGCAGGTTGCACTCTCGAAAACGCTTGATCATTTCTCGCTGGCATTAGATGGATCCGACATCATTTTCATCGACTGCCCGGTGTGTGGTCCCACACGGAAAATGAGTATCTTCATTTCTGTAGTCAAATGCACAACGCCTCCAACTATCTCCCTGAACAATACTATAAAGAGATTCACTCTGAGAGATTCTGATTCTGATGGATTTGTTATGTGTTTCAATAGAACTTTAAACTCGGATACTTTCAAATGTGTTCCAATACTCCGTTGATGTCAGTTTTCAGTCAGCCCTTTCGTGCGCCTCTTTCTACTACGGTAGTCTCATTGAGTTGCAGTGGCATCTACTCATAATGGTATGGTAGTACAGTACTTGTGCATAATATTATCGTACTGTATCTCGAATTGCTAGGTTGTCACTTCCATCATCGCTGCTATCGCATTCTTCTCGGCAGAGCGAGCGGCTCAGTTGAGAGTGCAGAGAGACAGGGTGCAGCCGGGTGGGTAGAGACGGAGAGTGAGAGAGTGAGAGAGAAAGAGAGAGTGAGAGAGAGAGAGAGAGGGAGAGAGAGAGAGAGAATCTGTTACAGTGTCAGGGAAGCTGCCCCCGCCTCCATCAGAAGACGTTCGAATGGCGAGTGACGAGTTCCCCCCGCCTCCCAAGATAAAAGCCGTCCGACTGTAGGGGTACGGTAACGAGAAAGTGTGTGGCAGATGTGTTTCTGTACGTTTAATATGTCCTTCCAGGTATACTGTAGTATCATACTGATACGGTAGCTAGCAGGGACTCGTGTTGTATAGAGTGCTTTCAGTCGATTCCCTTTGCGCTTTCCGTGTACATATTTATTTGACGTCTGTGATTTTAAATAAAACATTTGATTGCGATAAGCTATTCAGAAATATGTTGTGTAATGATTGGAAAAACAGAGAGAGAGAATACGAATTACTAGAATTGATTTCAGGAATTTCAGAAGTGTTTTGATTACGTTTCAATACAACTACATAGGTGGAACAGGTTACGTGTATTCAATGTAATCTTCAAGCAAGTCATATCAACAAAGCCACGCCGAACATTCAATCTGCTCTCACTCTCTAATACTCTTATTATACAATCGTTGCTTCGGGCTCACTACCCGTAGGCAAAAGGCGCGCGCGGCAAACAGAGTGAAAGGGGACGCTCACTTATTACTTATTCCATCTAACACCACAATAGTTATTTCTAGTAATTATAATAAAAGTTTAATATTGATTAATAATGACAAGCGCTATTCGACCTGCGAGGATCGTCACGAGACAAAATGTAAGTGAACTCGTTTTCTTTGTAATCTCACTCAATTTCAATTATGTTCAGTTGATCGAGCGTCTTTCGTTCGTGAATCGGCCGTCCGACGACCACTGGGCGCTCATAGATGGAGACCACTCATTCAATCCGGTACTACTTAATTATTATGCCTTTATCAAAAAGAAGAAAAACAATAAGTTGTAGGTCTACTTTGTGCACGCGTGCTATCTGCGCGGAAAGAGCCACGTTATCGATCGAATGATGGAGGAAGCAGAGGAGAGGGGAGAGCAGTGAGTAGGAGAGGGGAGAGCAGTGAGTAGGAGAGGGGAGAGCAGTGAGTGGGAGAGGGGAGAGCAGTGAGTGGGAGAGGGGAGAGCAGTGAGTAGGAGAGGGGAGAGCAGTGAGTGGGAGAGGGGAGAGCAGTGAGTAGGGGAGGGGAGAGCAGTGAGTAGGAGAGGGGTGAGTAGGAGATGGGAGAGCAGTGAGTAGGAGAGGGGAGAGCAGTGAGTAGGAGAGAGAAAGGGGGGGGGGGAG
The DNA here is from genome assembly GCA_963966185.1 of Rhabditoides inermis. Lineage (NCBI taxonomy): Eukaryota > Metazoa > Nematoda > Chromadorea > Rhabditida > Rhabditidae > Rhabditoides > Rhabditoides inermis. The sequence continues at coordinate 112,161 of CAWZYM010000185.1, read as the reverse complement.
AGAGAAAGAATGTTCCTTCCACAGACACCTCTCATTCGACGTCTCGTTCTCCGTGCCCTACCGCTGTCTCTTCCCCTGCTACCATGGAATGCCGCAGAAAATCGACAGTCAGTGTACTTACTGGTTTTGAGTGTTTCCGTTCTTAGCTATTTGGTACACCCTAATGCTTGTTTGGACCTCGCTCGTGTTTGAGTCTATCGATGCGGTAGAGGCTCGATTAAATAATTTATACGGGTTTTAAACAACTCGTGCAAGATAAAGAATTATGTACAAACAAGACAGGTAAAAAAGATAGGTAAAAAAATACAACAAAACGAATCTCAAATGGGGAGCCACCGTTGGAAAGCGGCAGGGGAAAGCGCAACAGACGGGGCCATTGTGTTTAGACTAGACAGCTACTAGGACAGCTACTATTACGCGAGAGGAAGACGAAATAGCGCACTTTCACGAGTGTTTGAATCTATCGAGAAGCCAAGAACCCCCTTTAGTATTGTTAACATAAAAGTAAAACATCTTTTTCAGCCGTGCACCAGCTGCTTCGAATGATTCGCTTCTCTCAGAAATACGAGGTGCCTATCGGGCGGAGACTCGTCATGGAGTACCTGCTACGGGAGGATGTCGTAAAGAAGTACGCACAGTAACCCGGGGGAAATCAATAATCTGCTTCGTGCAAGACATTTCGATAACAGGGAGATAGTGGATACAATCATAGTTCATAGTTAAAGAAACAGTGGCGACTTAATTCTGCAACTAGCTCTCTTGAACGCGCATTACCTCTCATGCAAAACATTTGCCGTAGACAGGACTCGAACCGGCGAGGTCTGTGCCATTATGGCGCAAACACGCATTGAGCCACATAGTAAGTGAACGGGCATTTTTCGTATGTGTTCTCTTGCCATTTCTGCAGTATTGAAGAGTAATCGTTGTTTTTTCTCACAAATCAAGAGAGAGAGATTTGGGTTAATATGATTTTTTAAACATTACCAGTCAAAATAATGCGCCACTGTTCCTTTAATGCGCCACTGTTCCACTGTTCGTATATACGCGCCCATCACGTTTTTATATCTTTCCGTATTCAGCATCTCCACCCTGCACGCGTTTCAAGTGATCGACGAGCTGCGGAAGGGATTCCATCCCATGTTCATTGTCAGTATTTATCAAATCTTTATTTGAAAGAATAGTTTGAAACAATGTATTATTAAAATACATAAACAATCTTTTCAGGCTCTTTTGATAGTGCAGATCCTAAACCAAGGCGTTTCCTCGTTTGATCGACAAATGTTGAGAGAACAGGATGGGAGTGCTGTGGGCAAAGTCATCAAGGAAGCTATGACTAAGTGAGTGCTCTCTCCCATCTCTCCCATCTCTCCCCTCTCTCTCCCTCTCTCTCAGTATCCTCTCTCGGCGCTACCCATAAGACCAGGGCGATGGATATGTTCTAAACATATGCTCATGAAATAGCGAGATCGAATAAAGTTATTCATTTCATTTTATTGATTTGATTTCTCTTCAGGGACAGTCGTGGAGAGCTCACCCATCCCACACTTCCCGTCGCGACAGAGGAGGGCATGAAGTGTCACTGCCAGCTGCCGAAGAAAAACGAGAAAGGTTTTTTTTATTACTTATAAATCAATATTCAAGCTTTCAAAATGGAATTGTGTTGTTTGAAATACATTATTGATTACCTTCCAGGCATAGCTCAGCTTCTGCGCTGCTCGGTCTGTGATGATATTCTCTGCGCGAGGTGCCGCAAACAACGGTTCGTATATGCAAATTAGGTTCTCTCATTATTCGGCAAATGGTTCGAGTAGCAAACCGTATGGACAAGACATGACACGTACCAAATACGTGATAAAATGTGTAAATGGTGTTGTGACCATTCAGTTGTCTGCACGTGGTGGCTTCACTGATGGACGAAGCGGAGATCCAGCGGTCGAACGACCCTTTCCTCACCCCCATCCACAAAGCGCCGCCGAGAAGAAACAGGAGGGGTAGGAAGAACCGCGAGAGGAGGGAGCAGAGGGAGAGGAAGGAGAAGGAGGAGAAGGAGAGGGCGGAGACTGAAGAAGAGTGGTAGACGTTGAGATTGATTGGGTTGATCTGTTGATCGTTATTGATTATTGTGTCTTTTAATAATCGTTCTTTTTGTTTTAATTTTGTTTTCAATAAGTTGGTTTGTCCATTCGAGAGTCGTAATACTAACTATACAGTAATAGTATAGCGACACGTTAGAATTTCATATTTTTCACTCTTTAAATAGATTGCATTTCTACGAACCAGCCAGGTTTCACAATGCAACCATATTTTTGCACTTCTTACACCAATTTCTTGTGGGCTTACGTCGCTTACGAAAAGGGGGAAAGTCAGCTGCCAAATAACTGATAACTTCGAAAAAAAAAGCTCGATTGGAAAGTATGATATTAAACATGACGTGCGCACAACTGTTATAAGTGATATGAGTGATCGTCCGGTGAAAGCACTCTGTTTTGCTGAGTGAGAATATGAATGTGCTATACTCTGCGTCAGAGCGATATTTTTCGATCTACCTCGCTTGCAGTTCGAAATACGGTGACATAACCGTCTGCCTCTCTTGTTTTGCGCGCTATTGCCGAGAGCTGACTCTCCGTCTTCCTCTGATCTACCCCACAGCACGCAACTCATTGCGAGCATAGAACTATAGAAACGTAGGTCTCATTTTGTATGATTATATCAGTTCCGCAATACTGTGATCTTCTTCGTGGCAAGGCCATGACGGATTAAAGTGACGCCACTTTCGCCACGCGCATGGAAGCAGATAAGAACACCGCGAAAGATTGCAAATTTAAAGGTACACCCAACTACACACGCAGCGGCCGCTATATAAACCCCGGCCGCGCTATCGTCTCGAATTCGTGCCCAGTTTTCGTGTTCTACTCAAATGCGCATCCTCGCCTCTCTACTGTTTCTCTCCTCTGTTCTCGCCGACTGTCCCAATGGCTCGACCCGCTTAGCCCAGTTCGGAGCATGCGTCACGGTACGTTGCCGTGTGATGAAACGTATCGCGTTGGGGCAGTCGGCAGGCGCTGAGGGAAGGAGATGAGAGGGTGAGGAGACGTCACTGTCATGATACTGTAGGATACTGTAGGATGCTGCTTCTCTCACTTCTCCTCCTCCTTCCCGTCGTCGCCGCCGACTGCCCCAATGGCGCGACGCGATTCTCGCAGTTTGGAGGATGCATCACGGTACATCATCACTCAACATAGACAAGACACTTCTAAAAGTCATATCGATATCTGAATCTAAAGAGTCAAACTCCCAAAATCAGATTATTCATTTCAAATCAAGTATATATGAATTACTGTGAGTAAAATACAGTAACCAACAACGTGATCTGTCCAACTGAGCTTTATTGTTACAGTACAACGCCCCGCTGCCTTTCGACCAGGCCAGGAGGCACTGTATGACTCAAGCAATCGGAGGGGATCTGTTCACTGTCGAGGGAGCATTCGACACCACATGGCTTCCGGGTGAGCATGGCTCTCTCTCTCTCTCTCCCTCCCCTTCTCTCTCTCTCTCCCTCCCCCTCTCTCTTTCTCTCTCTCTCTGTGTGCAATGCCTGTTTAAGGTCAGATGGCCAGGGCACCTACGCCGATCGACGATATGTGGATTGGTGAGTACTACTTGTCAATTTAAAACAAACTATTATTATTATTATTTTACTTAATTTCGCAGGCGGTTACTACGCGATGGGCGGATGGCACTACAGTGACTACCTGCCGTTCGGGTACACCCACTGGGCGCCCGGTGAGGCATCTCTTTCTCTCTCTCTCTCTCTCTCTCTCTCTCTCTCTCTGTCTCTCTCTGTCTCTGTCTCTATCTCTATCTCCACCCTCTCTCTCTCTCTCTCTCTCCCTCTCTCTCCCCTCTCTCTCTCTCATCCCTTCCTCTCCAGGAGAGCCCTCTATGACCGACGGCGCGTGTGCTCACTTCTACAAGAACGGCAGCCAGGCCGCTGCTGACTGCAAGGTATTTTTTTTTGGACAAATTTGTAAAAAAAAAATTGCGTTCAACGAATATTTTGAAGTACATAACACTCGTGGAACGTGTAGCTTTTGTAAACATAGCTTTTTGTACTTACACACTGTTAGTTGGAAAAGTTTTGAATCCGCAGTACCGATCGTATTGTACAACAAACACTTGCTGAAACTAATGCAGTTTATGAAACACTTACGTATTCTGAAAATTTTTCCAGATCGCCAAGCCGTTCATGTGCCTGTACTTCATGTGTCAGACGGGCTGGACCTACAACAAGGAGACCGAGCAGTGCTATAAGGTAACAGCCAAGCCCCGCCCACTCTGACCCCGCCCCCCTAGGTGAACACTGAGCTGTTGACATTCGCGCAAGCCGAGGAGATGTGTGTGTGGGAGGGTGGACACCTCGCGTCTATTCACACTGTCAGTGAGGAGAAGGAGTTCGGTGCGTCTCTCTCTTTCTCTCTCTCTCTCCCTCTCCCTCTCTCTCTCACCTCTCTATCTCTCTTTACTCTCTCTCTCTCCCTCTCTCTCTCTCTCACTTCTCTCCCTCTCTCTCACCTCTCTCTTTCTTTCTCTCTCTCACCTCCCTCTCCCCCTCTCTCTCACCTATTTCTCTTCTTCTCTCTCTCACTTCTCTCTCTCTTTCTCTCTCTCTTTCTCTCTCTCTCTCTCTCTCTCTCTCTCTCTCTCTAACCTCTATCACCCCAGGCCTGGCCTCTCTGAAGATGTGGATCGGCATCCACAACATCAACGGCAAATGGGTGGACACTGACGGCACTCCCGTCGACTACAAGTGGGACACCAAGCAAGTCGCCAACAACGGAACGTGTGTCTATGTGAGTGGATGAGTGATAGACATTTATCTCTAATCGAAATAATGTGAGTATTAGTGTTTTTTTTTAGTGGAATTGAATGGTGTTTTGTTATATGTTTGGTAGTGACGTCGTTGTTGTGTACTTTTTTGTTAGATGTATGGTAGTGACATCGTTATTGTGTACGTTTTCCGAGTTTTTGTAGTCACAGAAATGTTACAATAACTACTAGACACAGTAGTCGAGTACCTACAAGTACACGAACTCGCCCAATTCAGAATTCATACCATTTTTTCAATACAACTATTCTTGATTAACAGTATAGGCCAGGTATAGGTGAACTCCTTCAAATACTATTAGACTTACTCGAGTACTTGTATAAGTAAACTTTGCAGGTGAACTCGCCTTCTCCCCCCTCGTGGCGCGGCGGCAGCTGCAGCCAGCGGATGGCGAGTCTGTGCAAGAAAAGCGCCTTCCCGCCCTACTATCAGTAGAAAATTATGTAAAATGATACGCTATTGAGAGTAAACAATCATATTTGTTCTTTTTGCCACTTTTTGCCAGTTGAATGTGTGCAATTTGACGCGTCGATCGATTTTTTCATCGATCGATTGTATCGTGCACAACTACCAAAACCTGAGGTTCCAAGGCACTGACTTTATTTCCCGTGCTACATCATCATTTTACTTTAACAAAATAAAAATGTCAGGAAATACATTAAATACTGATTGAATAAGTGAACTAGTATCCGTCAGGCAGCGTCGATATCACATTCGTGTCGTGAGCACAGACCAGGATCTGAAAGAAAAAAAAACAATATTCAAATTTCGAACTTCGTTCGATTCTGAATACTTTCAGAAAACTCTTTCTATAAGATACACTGCGTCGTCTGCTACATATGTAACTTTTTTATTGAAGCTGGAATTCGATATCTAGGGTTCTAACTAAGGAATCCTATCAATTTGGTTGAAACTGATGAGAGAGTGGCTCTAACGACACTAATACCCCTTCTCTACTTACCCTGTTAAGATGTCCAGAGACCTTCTGGAAGAAACACTCCTCGAAGTGCTTCGCGTGCTTTTTCAAATCCTGAAGAAAAAATTTAACGATTTTTTTTTCAAGTTTTATTTCAGTTTATACCTCATTTGCCAGTTGTGGTTCTTCTTTCATCGATTTCAGAAGGTGCGCGTTGACTATCGTATTCGCCTCGAAGAATCCTAAAGTATACGCGCCTCTTCGAATCCCGCCCCCTTATGCCACGCCCACCTCCGGGTGCGACAATCTTGGCGATGTTGTCAATGGTTTCGTCTTGCAGGAAAACGCTGAAAAATGTGTTATAAGTTTGTGTAAAGTCGATTGAAGGGGGAGAGAGCGAGAGAGCAAGATACCGAAAAAGAGAGAGAGAGAAAGAGAGAGAGAGAGAGAGAGAGATAGAGAGAGAGAGATAGAGAGAGAGAGAGAGGGGAGAGAAGGGAAAGAATGGGAGGCCGAGAGAGAGAGAGAGAAAGAGAGAGAGAGAGACAGACAGACAGACAGACTCACTCCACCGGGCATATCATCTTGTGCTTGCCGTGAGTGTTGTTGTCGCACGCATCTTGCAGCACCAGATCGTACTTGGCACCTTAAAGAGAGTGTACACTCTGAATTTCGAATTTGAGTAAGCACCTGGATGTAAAAATATGTTGAAAATGATGTACTTTTGTCAATGCAACTGTGTGTCGAAGATACCCATAAGTCGATGAAAAATTCTGTTGAACATTGAAAATTCCGCTTCAGCACCAATTGGCCCCAATTTCTGCATTTTGATACATTTTACGCTCAACTTTCACCAACTTGCAGACGTTTTCAGCAAATAGTTGTATTGACAAAACTGAGTAGTTTTCAACATATTTTCACATCCCGGTGCTAACTCAACTTCGGAATTTAGAGTGTACACTCCCTTCAACGAACACTTTCAAATAGAGTAAATAGATCAACGCCATGAGTACACAAAAACTTCAGACAACTCATCTTTCACAACCACATTTCCAGAGAATATTACTACTCTATGTATTCTTTAAAGTCATTGTCCCAGTACTCATCCTATCTATCATACTATCAGTACTTATCCTATACAGTACCCATACAGTACCTACTTATCGTAGACGGATACATCTTTGGATGACCTACTCACCCCTCTGGGCCTCCTCCTTTACGAACTCTGCCCCGTCTCCAATGTGCACATGCAGACGAGAAGACGGGCGCAGACCGAACCTGCAAGTAGTTCAATCGGTTTTCCGCCACCATGTTCCACAAACGGTAAAGGTGTACATAGCTCTCGATTGAAGAGACTTATGAGTACTTTGCGATTCCCAGGAATTCCAGATTCCCAGAACTCGTTTTTTGAAGATTTTTTATGGATGTGTGAGAGGGAGAGAGAGAGAAAGACTCTGTGGATGGACCCACCACTTTTGTCCGATTTTGAACATCATTGGGTCGAGCTCAACGACTGTGATGTTCCACTGAAACGTATTTTCTTGGATTAGAGAAACGGAAGACAGAGAGACAGATACAGATGAAGAGAGAGAGAGAGAGAGAGAGAGAGAGAGAGAGAGACGGACATTGGTGGCAACGTGGAAGTGACTCGGGATGGCTCCCGGTCCGAGTCCAATGATGAGCACATTGAGAGGCTGCGTGGCAGAAGAAGTAAACACTCGATACGCGTTTTGGATGGTCTGAAAGTTTTTTTTTCTTCAAAATGTGAACTGTATGCAAACGTATCTTGGCATTGTGATGCACATCAAATTAGTAATAAAGTAATATATTCACTGACCGCTCCGAAATACCCGATAGTCGGCCTCCTATAGTGGTTCACCTCCCAGCTTGTCGTATCGAGAGCGGATGGAAGGAGTACTGTAACGAAAAGCGATTACTGTATCCCTTGTCCAGGAACTCCAATTTATCATTCGGTTCTACTCTCTAAAAAAAGATTTGAGATTTGACTAGATCCTCAGAGAAAAAGAAGTAATTATCAGAAGAAGATAATCAGTATCAAAGATTTTCCTTCACATACATACCCCTAGGCATCTCCAGTCTCGCATCTGAGATGATCCCTCCCGTCTCCCCTTCCTCCATCAGTTGACGCTCCACAGAGTCCATACTGGGAAGGGGACAGAATTATTTGCATATTTTTTGAGTTATTTCTATTTCAAGCTTACCTTCCGAGCATGCCTCCCAGACTGTCCCACACCTGCAGGCACTTGTCCTGCAAGTTTCTATAATTAAGAAACAAGTTTAGAATACAAACTACAAACCTTATCACAGATCGTGTCACGAAGGAGAAGCGAGGCGCCGTGTAGAGACTTGGAGGACCTGATAGATCTCTCTCTCTCTCTCTCTCTCTCTCTCTCTCTCTCTCTCTCTCTCTCTTTCTCTATCTTTCTCTCCCCCTCTCTCCCCCTCTCTCTCCCTCTCTCTCCCTCTCTCTCTTTCTCTCTCTTTCTCTCTCTTCCCGCTTCACCTGTGTTCATGAAACTCTGTCTTGAGTTTTGCCAGGAACTCATCTATGCTCATCTCTTTTTCGTGGAAGAATGACAGAAGAAGGTGGTAGGCGAGAAGAGTCAGGGTTATCTAAATGTATTTAAAGTATTTAAAGTAGTTATAATTATAGAGATCGAAGTCATTGTCGCATTATTTAGTGTACCAGCTCTCCAGTGCTTTCCACTCTCGAGATCTCTACCTCTAACATCGTCTACGACTGACTTCTGAGCTCTTCTACCACGCTTTCGCATCCGGAAACCGGAACGCAATGTGTTACGTTTTTCATGTTTATAGAATAGCCCCGCAAATGTTTCAACCAAATTTCCCAGAATAGCCCCGCAAATGTTTCAACCAAATTTCAATTACTACTGGATCACACTTCATTTAGATCAAACTGATAAACAATAAGTAAAAAAGATAATAAACGTACAACGTTTCACTCACCAACACCGTATAGTGAATCCACGTCTTCTCCCGTCTGTTGAGACTTGGTCCAGTGTACTTGATTTTCATATCCATACAGTAAATAGACAAACCTAGTTAGTAGTTATACATATGTCTAACAATGTGTGAAGTGTCGAATGCTCATCACAGTCGCTTCACTACTGAATACTAATGTGGCAGAATCAATAGGAATAAGGACAACTTTGCGATCTTGAATATTGATGAGTTTGCAATACAATACTGGCAGTACAATCACGGCTGAGCTACGTCTAGACATTTATGTACGAAAAAAAGAGATACAGGGACGTGTTCTGGTTATTATTGGATGTAACAAGAAATCGAAAAAATATTTAGTATAATCATTTCACACAAATATCGCATTCACGGTAACAGATTACGAATATATATATAGGGACGGGCACGTGTATGACAAATTTCATCATTGAGAGTTGGGAATAATATCACTGTGTAGAGCACATTGAACTGAGTGAAAAATATTAAAACACCAAATATCAAAAATCAAAAAGAAAAAAGATATATTTTATTTTAAAAGAAGAGAATTTTTGACAGATAAACTCAATGGGACGCTGTCGTTCGTGGGCGTGGCTTATTCTTCGGGCGCGGCGGGACCATTTATTGGGAAATTGCTTCAAGCGATGTTTGGCGTCTCTCACAACCACCCGATCCAGCTATAGCTACCCCTATCCCAACTCAGATCATTTGACAAGTCATCTACTGTCTGGTAATCAAGTGAAAGGAAACACGAAAAAATAATAATTTATAGATATGTTTCAATAATAAATATATAGGGACCACAATGAGAATTTCAGAAGTTTGGATGTGGTATAGCAGTTTGTATAATAATGTAGATCGTTTCAAGCTGATTTCGAAAATATATAATGTTCATAAGATTCATCGTTCACATTGCGCTCTGATTCCGCGCGGCGCGCGCGCACCCGAGCGCTCGCTCACACAGGGAAAGTGCGACAGAGGGCGGCTAGATCAAAGAACTGATGACGTCATTAATAGTTAAATTATGAATATAATCGTTTCTAATAGTAGCACTACGCTTTGTTTGATCATAATAAATCAGTACTCGATGAATTACGTCTCTTATGACACCATTTTTCATTACTCATTTTGGGCAATAGCGGCTAGATCAAAGAAATATGACGTCATCATATCACTCTTTATCGATTTTCAATACTTTACGGGGCACGTTTTCCCATAAATCGAATACCGTTGGAATCAGCGCGGAAGGGCGAATCGTTCTACGCTAATTAGAGCAAGTAACGCGTCCAGTCAGAAATTGTTACATGATTTCGACACAAATTCTACACCTCACGTTGCGGTCCCTATAAATATATACACGGAAATAACAAGCAAAATAAATAACAATCATTACTTTGTACACGCGATTCAAACAAAATATCAATCAAATCGTAGATCACCGGTGGAGATATCTTGGTCGAAGAGGCGTACTTTTTCACACCTTTCTCTATACAACGACTCTTCCACCAACTGAAAACACCGTAGTGTCCATTCGCCCTCTCACCGAAATACCTCGATACCTCCTTGATAAGCGTCATCACTCGCGTCTCGTGCATGCTGGGAGCAGCTTCTCCGAGCGCCTGCTGTTGATCCTGAAATCCTTTCAAGCAGACATTCCCGAGATTAGACAAGACATGCAGCTGACAGAAGAAAGTACCAACTCTATCTACGTCTATCACATCCCATCCACTATCCGCAATCACCGACTCCCTCCATTCCAAGAAAAGCTCATTGAACTTCACCTGTGTAGCTGCCCTATCCGACATCAAAGCGATGATTCCATTAACAAACCGCTGACTGTCACTCCTCTTATCAAATATCTCATTCACCAATGATTTGAACACTCCCAATTGCACCTCACTACTCTTGTCAATCACAGACCGCACACCCATACTCAAGTGTAACCCTCCCTCTAGACTGATATTGTACGCTTGTAACTTAGAGGAGCCGAGCGTTGTCTCATCCGAAATGAGGCAGATTCGCTCACCTTTGCTGAGTGCCTCATTCACGACCAGACGGAGCTGTGCATTGACTAAGTTCTTACCCACTCCGGATAGACGCGCGACGGTCCTGCGGTCAGGGAGAGAACCCACCACTCGCACACTCAGCATGGCAGCCACTCGGAGAATCGCGGACGACATCTTACCGTCGGCCAGACCGTCGTCCCGCAATCCTAGAATGCAACGCACGACAGACGGAATATAGGAACCACTCTTCTGTGTGTGAAACTCTGGTAGTTGCGGCCATCACGCAAGACACTACAAACAATGAAAACGTAAGAGAACAGATAGCAGACAACTCACACTTGTGTGTACTCGCTCAAGACGTCACACACGCCTCGGAACGAGAACTTGCAGTCACCGCTGTAGTCAGCATATCGAGAACACGATATACTGAGTAAGGTACATATTCTGTTTTCTGTCATCTGAAAAAGAGTTCATGGTTATCGGTGCAATATCGATCAATAGCTCAGTCTACGCGGGGGAGGGAGAGGGAGAGAGAGAGAAATGCACTTGCATATGACAAACTTAAGTGGCGTAAAGTTGATTGAAATAAAAATACGATAGGAACACAACGTTGTATTCAATATAAGAAAGAACTGTACAATAATTCAAGCACTGACCGGCCGGCAGGGTGCATTCGGTGAAAATGATGACGAGAATAGAAAAATGACTGCATCAGTGAAGGAAATTTTCAGAAAATGATGTTGCGTAATTTCGCGTAATTTCGAACTGACTCGAGGGAGAGTTCATTAGAACCGCAATCAAATTTACTTCTAGAAAATCGATGTACCTAAGGTGGTGGATACATAAACAATCTCAAAAACAACAAAAATACAAATACCAAAAACGAGTGTACTCTCTTTGAGAGAACATTGTGGTACATTGAAGAAGGGTAATCATGACTTGTTCCGTATCAGTGTGTAGGTAATTGCATTCTCTTTTCGAAAACATGGTTGTTGACCTTTGCCGTAAGGGAAAAAGGCATGAAACATTTGATATCAGTGCGATACTCGCGGCATGCCCGGCGCGGCCTACTCCATCCATATCGGGTGACCCCTCGAACGACACATCCCCATTGCGAAAGACTGTCGCCTTTCTGACCCCAATCTGCCACCACGTGCCCGTCCCTATATATATATACATATAAATATATATATATATATATATATATATATATATATATATATATTTATTTATTTATTTATTTATTTATTTATTTATTTATTTATTTATTTAATGTGTCAACTAGTATCCGTCAGGTAGTGTGGATATCACATTCCTGTCGTGAGCGCAGACGAGGATCTGAAAGAATTACAATGATCAGATCATCATTTCGAATATCGTACGATAATGAATACTGATTTCGAGGAAAAGCAATGTCGGTGTCAGTGGAAAATCGTTAAGGCACTCGATGTTTTTTGTCGATGTACGTGCGTTGTGTATTCTATGAAATGGACTGATGGAAATTGAAAGAATCCATTTATCCACCAGATATACAAGCTATGTTCTTATTGTTTGGATTAAATGAAATCTTGAGCTGCTGCTATTTTACTTACTGTCAACTTGTCCTACCTTGTTGACATATCCGAATATCTTCTGGAGGAAACATTCCGCGAAGTGCTTCTCGTGCTTTTGCAAACTCTGAAAAAATGAAGTAGAACACTTCCGATTTCAATAAATGATTCACCTCGCCAGCTAACCGCTTTTCTTCTTTTAGTGAAGTCAACATGTGCACATTGACTTCTGTATTCGCCTCGAAGAAACCTGAAACATGTGATATGAAGTCCCGCCTCTTTTAGCTCCGCCCAGTTAGCACCACATACATACCTCCGGGAGCAACTATCTTGGCTAAGTTGTCGATGGTTTCGTCTTGAAGAAACACGCTGAAATTATTACGTCTCATACGTTTCACATTATCTGGAAAGTGAGGGGACAGCGGTAGAAAGATGGGGAGAGGAGACCAAAGGAGAGGAGAGAGAAGAGGCGAGAGGAGAGAAAGCGAGAGAGAGAGAGAAAGCGAGAGGAGAGAAAGCGAGAGAGAGGGAGAGAGAGAGAGAGCCGACTCACTCCACTGGGCATATCATCTTGTGTTTTCCTTTCATATTGTTGTCACAAGCATCCTGTAGAATCAGATCGTACTTGACGCCTGAACAATTTTTTTTGTGAAATAATACAATAATTAAAACAGTAACACTAGATAAGATAACAAACGAGGACGTATGTAGATCAATGATATCAAGCAATCAATCAATCATTTATCCGGAATCGTTATATCAGAACATGACAACACAATCATTATGATAGGAAGCATACAGACAGTAGTGCCTTAGATCTACGATGCTAGATACATAGGCAGGCTGACGACGACGAGGTTAGTGGCGGGAAGACGATACTCGATCGATAATCATTCCTGGACCATTAGAGTACCATTCTTGACGTGTAGAGCTCCGGGTGGTCCTTTGCTCCATGCCAAGTAGAATCTCCTCGTGCCATTGCTGCTTCCACGTGAGGATACTTCCCGCCGCCTCACTGGCTTCTCGGGAAGGATTCTTGTCGATGACCGAACATTCGGCGGCGGCGGGGCAAAATTAAGACCCGACCGCACGCCGCGGGGTTTTGAATTGCATATACTTTTGTATGTGAATACAACCGACCCCTCTGAGCCTCTTCTTTCACGAACTCTGCCCCGTCTCCAATGTGCACGTGGAGACGAGAAGACGGGCGCAGACCGAACCTGCGATAGAGGGAGGCTATGCTCTCGTGTCAACACTGCCAATCATTACTATATGACAATCATTTCCTCATCTACTTTTCAGCTCGAAAAACCCACCACTTTTGTCCGATCTCGAGCATCATTGGATCGAGCTCAACGACTGTGATGTTCCACTGGAAAATAAGTGGTTTTATTTGAATAAGAAGAGTTTCCGACATTAGCAGCAACTTGAAAGTGGCTCGGTAGGGCTCCCGGTCCGAGTCCAATGATAAGAACATTGAGAGGTTCAGTGACGGAATTAGAAAACACTCGATACGCGTTCTGAGTTGTCTGAAAGAATCCGTGTCATTTTTAAATGTTGTTATATCGTTATTATGTATACTTTTTTTGATGAACTACACACAATTTCGTGAAAATAGTACTTGTAATTTTACCCGGTAAGATTTTGGACAGCAAAGTGTTCACTGTTCACTGACCGCTCCGAAATACCCGATAGTCGGCGTCCTATAGTGGTTCACTTCCCAGTTTGTCGTGTCGAGAGCGGAAGGAACGAGTACTGTATAGGAAATAGTGGATTATTGTATTAATGTAACTGGTTTCGGAATTTATTTTCATTTTACTGAGTCTTAAAGAGGGAGTAAGAGAAATAGTTGAGAAGGTTGAGAGAGAGAGAGAGCGAGAGAGAGGGGGGGAGAGAGAGTGAGAGAGAGATCTTCGCTCACTGACCCCTGGGCATTTCCAGCCTCGCATCGGAGATGATCCCTCCCGTGTCCCCTTCTTCCATAAGTTGCCGTTCAACCGAAACAGTACTAAAATGTATTTCTTCATTTCGTCTTCACACGTTTGCTGACAATCGAGAATCGAAACATTCAAAATAAATGGATTCAATATAGACGCTACAATTCTGATAGAAAGGTGCGAACATACCTGCCCAATATACCTCCCAGACTGTCCCACACCTGAAGGCATTTGTCCTGAAAATATCACGTTATTGTTGTTTTGTTGTTAAAGAAGAACTCCGGGGAAAGAGTGAGCTGGGCCCGATGAGGTCAAAATATGTGCGCTCTAATCAATCTTTTGGCGCGAAAATGGGTGAACGAGAAGTAATCGATAGAATTTAACAAAAACACGAGACTGGTCGGCCGTTTGAACCGGCGAAAGCGGGCGGAGATACAGCTAACAGCTGAGGCCGCCCGTGTTTGGATATTTCATTTGTCACGCGGAATCGGACTGGTAAATTCAATATGCAAATTTTTAACAGCTCAAAAAATTTTTGACTATCATATTCTGGATCGCAAACCATGATTTTCCCTAATCCCCGGGCACTCTAGATTTCCCCGCAGTTCTTCTTTAAAAATGTTACAAAATCACAAACCTTATCACAGACCGTGTCACGGAGCAAAAGTGTGGCGCCATGAAAGGACTTGGGAGACCTGATAGATCTCTTTCTCTCTCTCTCTCTCTCTCTCTCTCTCTCTCTCTCTCTCTCTCCCTGCTCTCTCCACTCACCTATGTTCATGGAACTCTATTTTGAGTCTTTGCAGGAACTCTTCTCTGTTCATCTCTTTTTCGTGAAAGAATAAGATAATGAGGTGGTACATCAGGAGGGTCAGGGTGATCTGAATAGTATTTTGTCAGTATTCTATCCGCAACTATTAACTCATTGTCAAACTAAATCAATTGATCAATACATTGTTCAATACATTCGAAACGTATGTGACATTGATTGATTGATTGTAACTTATTAGTAAAACTAGTGATGTAAGAAAACTGTGAAACAATCGAGAGATAACTTGATACAAATAGTGACCATTGTGGCAAACGCTTTGGCGGGTGGCTAGCACAGTGGATGTGCGCGACGGTATTTTCTTTTGCGCGTAACACTTATGTTTGCAAGAAGATCAAATTATTCTCCTACCGTAACACTTATTTTTGCATAAACATCAAATTATTCTCCTACCATAATTCATGTAAAAACATCAAAGAGGGGTGGGGGCAATTCGAAAGGCATTTCCGAAGTGTTTGAAAGACATTCGGGAGTATTTTGAAGAGACTACAAACTTTTAAAAAAAAAACTCACCAACACCGCATAGTGAACCCACGTCCTCTCCACTCTGTTGAGACTCGGACCAGCGTACTTGACTTTCATATTCATTCACTCGCAAATGATTGAACAGTGATGTACGTGTAACAATGTATGCAACACGTAGCAACCACACATCAAGGCATCTTCCCAGAATACTATTATGCAGAGTCGATCAATAAGCCATCTTGCATTTGCTATCTTGAATATCGAACAGTCTTTATACGCAATACAATACTGGCAGTCATACATGCACGATTGAGCTACGTCTAGATGTTAGGCTATGTACACACAAACAAATACTGTGAAAACACCCGTAATCAAAGTTCACCATTGAGAAAGTGGAAGGATAGCGTTAGATATTATGCAGGGGGGACTAGTCTCTCGAATCACGTAGAGTAATCTACAGTAGTCTAGAAGAGGGCGAGATAGAAGGAGATGAGGAGAGAGGCGCAGACGGCGAGAGGGTTGCCCGAGGCGGCGTGCTTGTACGCAGACGCCTCAGCGTCGAACGTGGAAATGTCGTAGTCCTTTGTTGTCAGATCAGCTAAAAAAAATCAGACAATCTTTGAAAAAAACACTCCAGGAGTCAGAAATGGAGCATCAGATCCAAAAGATCTGTGGATAACAGAAGAAGTGGACAGTAGACAGTAGGAAAAATAGACATAAGTACTCACAGAAATAGCACTTGTTGATGTTCAATCCGGAGATGTGGCGTCCCATGGCCGTGTACCCGGTGACCAGCGGCTCCTCCAGCACACACAGCCGACCGTAGTTGGTGTCCTATACATAGTCGGTTAGAGAGAGAGAGAGAGAGAGAGGGCGCGTACCTGTCGCAGGAAGGGGAAGACTCCCTCGATGTCCGACGGTTCTCGAATGACAAAGACCTGCGAGGGCGGCACCGGCCCCGCCTGGCCAGTCAGAGACACCGACAGTCTGCAAGGGAACATGTTGATGATATTTAAATTGTCCATGGCGGTTAGCAATTTGAAGTAGTAAGAAGATGTTTCGCAAGGCATGAGGACAAGAAGGAGGAAAAGATAGAGAGAGAGAGAGAGAGAGAGAGAGAGAGCAAGAGAGAGAGAGAGAGAGAGAGAGAGAGAGAGAGAGAGAGAGAGAGAGAGAGAGAGAGAGAGAGAGAGAGAGAGGGTCACAGTCGCTCACCTCATCGGGAACTCAGCTAGAGTCCTCAGTCTGAAGGACACCGACTGGCTTTCCGTGTCAGGCACTGCGATGTCCGAGACGGTAGAGTCCGCCGACTTGCCCAGACGGTCCAGGGTACTGTAATAGGGTATGGTAAGATAAATATTGATATTTCAAAATATCTAAAAAAAAAAAAATCAGGCGAGGAGAAGAGGAGAAAGAGAGAGAGAGAGAGAGAGAGAGAGAGAGAGAGAGAGAGAGAGAGAGAGAGCGCGCGTCGCTCACCGGAACATCTTGCACTCGCTGCCGGTCGTCTCGTTGTGTCGAGAGAAGTTCTCCCACTCGATGCACACCATGTACCAGCTGCGGTCCTTCAGATCACCGATGTTCACCTGAAGATATCGATTTATCGATTTATCGATTTATCGATTAATGACGTCATGTGTGTTGATGATGTCATTACGCGGTCATGTCATGATCCGGCAATATAACCCGCGAGGGCACACCCCAAACGACCCTAATCCATGCGTTTCATTGCACAGGTTCTACTGAGAGGGGGGGAGAAAGAGAGATAGTGAGAGAAAGGGGGGGAGAGATAAAGAGAGAGAGAGAGAGAGAGAGAGAGAGAAAGATCACCTGCTTATCCTCATAGATGGTGTCCGGATAGAACATTTTCGTGGTGGTCGCCTCGTCTTGTCGCAGTGGAATAGCGGTCACGTAGAGGGTGGGGAGCAGGTTCGGCGCCAGAACGTTCTGAACAGAATACGCGTAAACTCTCATACGTTTCTAAAACTGCACATAACACAGATGTTTCATAAACCGATAATGTTTTGTAGCTTTGTTATGTTATTAAAAAGTACAATAGTATTTTTTTTTTCGATTACGAATGTTTACCTTGAGAAAGTCCTCGTTCAACACGATTCGGAAGCCGTTCTTCGTCGGGTCGGCAAAGTTGATCGCTCTGGAGAGTGGAAGGTATTCTCTCTCTCTCCCTCTCTCCCTCCGTTCCTCTCTCTCCCTCCCTCTCTGCTCTCTTCTCTCTCTCTCTCTCCCTCCCTCCCTCCCTCCCTCCCTCCCTCCCTCCCTCCCTCCCTCCCTCCCTCTCTCTCTCTCTCTCCGACTCACTTGCTCTGCACGTATACTCTCTGGTTGTATCGCGGGTTCGCAGCCACCGTCGACACAACAGCCACAGCCAGAATCGACAGTAGCATCATTTCGTTCTGAAACAGACAAATAAAATGAGAGCAAAACAAAACAGTGAACGGACAAGCTGATACACATGGGCGGAACAATTGTGGGCGGGGCCAGCGCACGCGATGATACACTAATAAATTCACATTTACGCGACAGATGTGCGTGGAATAGGTAAACGCGGAATCTCGCCTCCGCCAAATGTTGCAAGTGTGCCAAGGCGGCGTAAATGGAATCGCACCAAAGGGCACCTCTCAAGTGGTGCCACTTCAGAGTGGTCCCCTTGACTCGTACAATCTATGCGCCCGCGCGAACAACTAGGAATAATATGCAAATGGCAAGAGTACAAGATAAACACTTGAGAGGTGAGAGGGAGAGAGGGGGAGAGAGGGAGAGGTTGCGGGAAGGGGGCGCGCGGTGTTGCTAATGAGACAGTGGGTTGCGCAAGACGGTCACGACGGGCAAGGACGGCCGATTGCCACCCGAAGGCCCGCACAAAGAGCGCCGACCGTAAACACCCGGTAAAACCAGTAATCTACGTGAACGTACCGCGTGTTTGACCGACAAGGTTACCAGTTACCCGAGTAACAAGTTGGGAAAGTCTGAGAAAGAAAATGTTCAGGGCACATTTTGATAACATAGAAATGTTGATACATCATGGTTCTCAAAATTCAAGTGGGCGATAGCGAGTATAGTTTGCAAGAAACGCGAGTCATAGATATCGAGAGACAGCATATCGGTTCGAGCGAGAGATAACAGTGAGTGTGAGTAGTGAGTAAGTGAGTATGTACAAACAACGTTCAGGTAGGAGGTAGGACCTCTCTCCCTATATACCTCCACTCTGCAGCAGACTCCAGCAGGCCTAATTCGCCGGCGAAATTCTATGCCAGCAATTTTTCGCATTTCTGCCGGCCCGTGGGCATGCCAATTGCGACACGAGAGAGAGAGAGAGAGAGAGAGAGAGAGGCAGATAGATAATTGCACTCTGGCGCCAAAGGGCCACCTGAATGCCCTGAGGGCATGAATCCACAGACTCACCACAGACTCACTGTGCCTCGCCCGAGGGCAGATCAATCAATCTGCTGACAGCTGAATGGGCGGTCTCTGCGAGGGTGCAAAGGGGGCGGGGCTTGGAGGGGATTACGGTACAGGGTGATTGACAAGTTTCTGCGCGCAAGTTCGACCACCACCGCACATGTGTGTCCTATGATTTGTGTAGGGGTTCCGATTTGAAACTACCGCCACTCTCTCTCATTCCACCCTTGTCTGCAATGCATATGAAAAAGTGCGCGAGTATGCGTTGAATGGTGAATGGTGAATAGAGGTGGGACCGGGAGCGGTCAGAGCCATAGGAGAGAGCGTGGCAATGCGAGAGACGCAGGGTTTGTATAAGGATTTGATGAAAACCTCAGAGCAGCGCCTGGGAAAGTGAGTGAGAGAGAGGAACGCCCGGCCGATACTTTTGGATTAAATGATGTGCATCGTGCCTCGCTGTGCAAACTATGACTAGGTGAGTGATTCACTTAAGTATACTCTAGTAAACTCTCCTGGAGGCGAGAAAGGGAAGAAGAAAGCGAGAAGAAGAGAAGATCCGGCTAAATGAAAGCGAATACCTATTTCCTGTGGGAAAGAAAAACGGGCTGACGAGAAAGAGAGAGGATTTTCGCCTTTTTTTCCTCCCGCACTCCCAAAGAATCCCACTTGAAAAATCGCGCGCGGTGACAAGACAAGTGCTAATAACTTTAGAAATCGAGGTTCAAGAGAGCACAAGGCTGCAAATTGAATCTGGGACCCTCACCTAGGAGCGATGCGTGTGACATCACACTGATTTAGGGGACCTTCCTAATCTCGCACCCCCCCCCCTCTCCGCGCGACGATGCGATATATATGGGATTGATGACACTCGTAAATCGTGTTAGCTAATTCCGAGGCGTCGGTGGGCCGGCGGTCAGATTGGAGGATTGGAGGCGCGCCAAACGGACCACTCTCTCACAATTACTCGCGCCCCCGCGGACTAACGAACTGCAGTAGCAGGAGAATCTCATTTGTCGAAATTCGTTCGCGCTGAGCATTCCCACACATCGCGCCCCTCATTAGAAGGAGAGTAATTATAGAACGAGAAAAACGGGTCACTTTCAAAAAGTGCAGCGCGCTTGCAACAGGGAAGCAATCAGTGCGCGAGAGAGAGAGAGAGAGAGAGAGAGAGAGAGAGAGAGAGAGAGAGAGAGGAGGGAAGTGACAGATTTGTGGTGCCAACACACAGGATATTGACGGAAATCGCCCAGATTCCCGGGAGCAAACATATGCGACACTGGTCGTATTATGACACCAATTCTATTGTACTCGAGTATTGTAATCGCTACCTCCCTCCCTCCCTCCCTCTCCCTCTCCCTCTCTCTCTCTCCACCCGTCTTCCAACTGTAATGCTACTGAGGGGTCAGCAGAGGATATCGCATCCACTTTGTGGGCGACTGTAGGAATCGGAGACAGTTAGACGCAGTGAGGCGAACTCACATGGAAGACACACGCTATTATGACAAGTGGAGGAAATTGGAGGAGTAGAATATGTGTGTGCACTCAGAAGACTCGCACAAAATACGCTCGCGCACGAAAAGAAAACGGTGATGTTTTCTAGTAGCGTGAGAAACTGGCGTGGACTCGAAGAAATGAGTAAACGAAACATGGAGAAGGAGGAGAAGAAAGAGAGACGCTTCCAATAATACCCGCCGCCCGCCTAACCACGCCCGTAAATGTTCAGATTCTCATCATTGCGCGCGAGTCTCTCTCTCCCTCTCTCCCTCTCTCTCTCGCAGGGTTTCATTAGAGAGGTGAACACTATGCGAGAGATACAGAGAGAGCCAAGACGTATTATAGTGGACGGAAAGCCCGCTATTCAGCGCCCTGTTTGTGCCAACCAGAGGGGCTTCTGTGTGAGTGACCGACGGTCTCTCGGTATAGTAATACTTGAGTAGGTGAAGGAGTAGTACTCTGACTGGGCAAATTCGAATCCTCCGCCCCAGCACACAAAGTCATTGTGGACTGGGTGGGATCCGCGCTCTTTCTCTGTCTGGCAGAAAACAGGGACATTTATTTTGTCCCGCATCCGAACCACTCTTCTCTCTTCTCACCTCATTACACGCCTCTGCGCCTCGCACAAACACACGCTCTCTCGCCGCGCTCTCGCACCGCTTTGAAGATTCACCCAGAGTCTGCACAAACCTATACGTTTTGAAATCGCCTCCAAACTCAGACCGATACGTTTCGAAGAGTCAGTGAAACGTATCGTTTGATTGCGTGAGTGTGGAAACAGAGGCGGGTGGCACTAATGTGGTAATGAGGGGCTAGTGACCTCGGATTTGTGGGAAATTAGCGTCGAGCCGCCGACATGAAACGGTCATTTCGGGGCGGGGCAAAAAGAGTCGGTCAATCATTTATGTGAAGTGCGGCTATCGGACATCCGACTACATGAACGGACGGAGGAGGAAATTGAAAAAAGAGGGGGTTCGCTCTGTTGATTTATAGTCGCCGCGAGTAGCGGGAGTACGCAACAAATTGCTAGATATTGACCACAGGTGGTCAGATGGAGAGGGGCTTCGGAGGGAGGGAGAGAGAGAGAGAGAGAGAGAGAGAGAGAGAGAGAGAAGGGGGATCAAGGGTTATGACGACTGACTGCTAGGGGTGGATGTAAAGGGATTACTGAAACAAGGATGCGAGTCATATTCGGGGGGTTTATACCACACGGAATTACGGGCCGACTCACCACACTAAAACCTAAAACCACCCCACAATGACAGCTTTCGAGAGACGACGAGAGAAAGACAGTGAAATAAAGGAAGAAAGAGAGACGCTCATTTATATGGACGAACGTCGCGCATCTTCCGAAATTAGAGCCCCGCGCGCGAACAATATTGCAATATCGTAGTGTTTCCCAGCGAGTAGTAGTAGTGTTTGGTGGTGCGGGTGGAGTGTGCGGGGTGGAAACCGCGGCATTATGAAAAGGGTGTCGCCACCCGCAAAACAATCTTGGACAGCCAGCTGCGGACAGCGGAGTGGTGTGAGAAAAGAACGAAGTCACTCGGTTATGAGCTGTAAATCACACACATGTCTCCAGAAGAAAACACTGAACTAGGAGAGAGGGGGGGAGAGAGAGAAAGAGAGATGGAGAGAGAGAGATGGAGAGAGAGAGAGAGAGAGAGAGAGAGAGAGAGAGAGAGAGTCGACTCGGTTGCGTCATATTGCAGGGGACAGATGCGGTGTGACAGTCGAGTCGCACCCGCCGATAATTCGCCGTGCATAATAATTTAATAATCTTGCTCCGACGAACGGTCATCCATGTGGTACAAAGATGTAAACATAGAGTGGGTAGATCAGATCGGTAGATCGAGATATCACTCTGCACTCGGCGCACTCTGTGTTTGCGAGAAGTGACACATCGACACAGACAGACTCACGCATTCTGGGGAGAGAGAGAGAGAGAGAGAGAGAGAGAGAGAGAGAGAGAGCTAACAATAGACGATGTCATGATTGTGTCATCGAAGCCTGCACTCGCAATCGCAATGCATCACGCATAGTTGATTGTATACGATCCTCAAAAAGCGTACGACCCACTCTTTGTTTGTTTATGAATGTTTACGAGGTGTATCTCTGGTGTGAGAATGCGCAAAACAGCTGATTCACGAGTAGATGGTAGATACATGTGAACAACTCAGTCCCAGTAGATCAGAAGTGTGGAGAGTAGATCACACTTCCGACACCGGATACTCTTTTAATTATTCGCGCCGTGTGAAACCCGGCAATGATATCGCGTGACGCCGTGACGAACCCGAAATTGAGCCGCCGCGCGCAAATTAGAATATGCAAATTTCACCGGAGTGATGCGAGTAATAATGAACGCGGGAGGAGAGACATGCCAGCACTAATGAAACCGGGCGCGTCAAATATCAACGAGCAAACGTATGACTTTGAAGCATTGTGAAATATGCGAGATAGCAACGACGTATACAAAAGGAATGCATAGTCGATTTCGATAAGAAAGGAGCTCTGGCGAGATTCGGAAAGATTATGAGGTCGCAGAGTCATTCTAAACAATGACTGCCTTCTACATGTGCAGGAATGTCTCGGATTACAGTACTCGTGTCTTGACCTCTCGCAACCCTCTCTGATTAGCAATTAGTCGGCGCAGATCACACGCTGGAAATCCGAGAACTGCTCGACAGAAAGAGGTGCAGGTGAGATAATACCCGGGTTGCGTGTGGGAACGCTGCATCTACAGGTAGGCTCTCTCTTCTACTCTTCTCTTCATTTCTCATTTAGAATCGGTTCAACTATAAATCAACCCGAACGAAATGTCGTTTACAATAAACAAGAAGGTGCGAAGAAGATCCGTTCCCACAGCAGAACGACATGGGTGGACAACAAACGGTGGCCGTGTTTTGGCGCTTCCTGTGGCGGTGACCCGTGAAGAAAGAGAGAGAGAAGGAGAGGGAAAGGTGATTATCTACCGCATTGTTTGCGGACCGGCCACTGGCTTCACACATCGGAAGGAGATTAGCACCCGACGGAGGCGAGAGACTCCGATCGCACCGCTTAGTTCCGCGCCTTGGCTTCTGCCTGACCACAGACACCGCGCAAATACGGTGAGTGGTCAAGCTGCAGAGGGAACTTGAACATAGATGAGGGAAAAAACCGTTTGGTTAATGCCAATTAACCAAACGCTACAGTGTAGGTGTGAGGTGCGGAAACGACTGACCAAGAGCAGCTGAATAAGCTGACGAGGTTAAACAGCGCGCGAGGAATATAATAACATTGCCGAGTCAATTAGTCTTTGTCTGCGTGTGTCAGCCAGACGAGTCATAGAAAGACACCTGCGCAGAGCCATAGCAATTACGGTGTGTGTTTACACAACAGTGATATGCGAGCGTGTCGTAAAATATGGCGTCTCTCTTTCTCTCTCTCACTCTCTCTCTCTCTCTCTGTCTCTCTGACCCTCTCACCGGAAGATATACTGATTCACTTGCGGTATCTCTGCGAAACTTTCCCACGCGACTGCCTACTGCGCGGCAGACAAAAGCGAAGAGTGAAAGCGCGCGAAAGGAATGTCAAGAGTAAAGATGCGGTGAGTCTCTTTGAAAGCCATTCGGGAGTGTTTCGAAGGCATAGCAAGGCATTCCGAAGTGTTCCGGGGTATTCGGGAGTATTCCGAAGGCATTCGGGAGTGTCTCGAAGAGACTGACCGCAACTATAGAAATGCGAGTTACTCACGCGATCAAATAAACACAGGAATACGGATAAGGGATCAGTTAATCACTGGCGCGCGCCACAGGATACCACCAACCACCCCCTATCTGATCCTGATCCGAATTAGCAGACAGACGCGGGAGAGAGTGTGGTAACGCGAGAGGAACAGAGGGTGCAATCTATGAGACATCACACAACCCTGGAGCGTCCAGACAACGCCAAAATTGCTCGGAAAACCGCTGGCGGGTGATTTGATGATTTGTTGTGTGTAATTTGCCTAGGGCACCGGATATCAGCTGCACCATCAGCGATCAGCTGTGCGCGATCAGCTGACTTCCGCGCCGGCGGCTGATTTCGATCTGATCCACTGATTGAGTTGTCTCGCGACACGGTTGCGCAGGTTGAGATTTCCGGAGATATACCAGAGCGGGAGGAAATAGCGTGGGACAAAGAGAGAGGCAGAGAGAGAGTGACAACTGTCAGGCCTGAAGGAACGGCAGGCTGACAGTATTACGCGCAGTTATATGATCTCCCACTATTGACGAAGCTGTCGGGGGGTGGTTGTAATGATTTACGAGAGAGGAAAACTACTGCGCGGCAAGGCGAACAGAGAGGGAGTGAGTGAGGGAACAAAAAGGTGGTGAGAGCGAGTGAGTGATGTGGTGAGAAGGTGAGCGATGGGCGATCGCTGCGGCGCCGATTAATAACGATGAGAACACCTGAACACCTGAGTGAGAGATAGTGACAAAGAGAGATCTCCCTCTACCAACGATACCTTTTCACACCTGAACAAAAAAGAGTGGTACTGACAGAAAGTGACAGTGATCGTGACAAAGAGAGATCTACCTCTATCGATGTACACTATGGTACTGACAGAAAGAAAGTAAGAAAGTGACAGAGACCTTTCCTCGCGCGATTCGAACTAATAGAGAAACACGTTATCCGCGCTCTCTATACAAGGGGTCGAGAATCAAGATTCGACATCCTTAAACGCCTTCACTCTATGAGAGGAGATATGAGTGAGCGGAACTACTCGACTCTCACTTGACAAGCAAACGGGTCTAACCTGAAAACCAAATCGAATTCCGGCAGCAGAAAAGTGAGAGAATTGAGCATATTGCCCGAAAGAAATGCGTAGCATAGCGAAAGCGCTAACCGCTCTCCCCTGAGGGCGCGCAAAGCAATTGAATTGACGCGTAATCGCACACGCGAATTGCACCGCACATATTCTAATTAGCACACCGTCACAGAGCATTATCGTGGTATTACAACCGGGGTCGTCGCTGTTATCAGTGCTATCAGCCTGGGAAAGCATTGGAACCAGTAGTTTGGCACGATCATCGAGGGGATAAACGATCTTGCTTGACTGCGCATGGACAATGCGGAGACGGCGGCTGGCAGAGAGAGAGAGAAAGGGGCGAGATTGACACCCTCTGATTTCTGCATGCGGTCCTATTGTTGCCCGCAGACCGCAGACGCGCGCATTTGCATGAGGTCAACTGATGAGACAGTCCGGACCTGCCAGCTACTGTATCAGTAATCTGCGAAGGGATCACTGACAATATGAAGAAATCCAATCAAAGAGTAGCCATGTCGCTACGGTAACAGTACGCCAAACCTGCCTATGGAATCTCTTCCGTTGTAGGTCAGGGCGGATTTTATGCGGGAGCAGTGGGAGCAATGATGGCTCGTTGATAGGCCAGCTCACACGCGAGACATCGTGTAAATCAGCCACAGCCTGACAAGGAGACAAGGTCAATAGGGGGATCGGGCTATCACCGATCAAGGCTTCTCAATCACATGCTGATCGACGGAAACGACATTGACGGAAACGCGCACCGTCTCTCTCCCCGTCGCGGGCCTATCAAAGGGAACCAACGAGGCCATTCAAACCCACAATCAAGGAAACTGTTAGCGCGCGAGTGTTTATGATTTGGGCAATCCAGGAGTAGTGTCAAGTGGTTCGAGTGGGTGCACGCGGAACGAATCTGCTCGGTGCGATGAAAAAGACCGCTCATCTGCGGGATCTGCGGAACCAATTATTTTCGAGAACAATTTTTGCCGCAGGAACAACAATTCCTTTTGCAGCATTCAGGATACACGGATTTGAGTATTTGGCGCACACAGATAATATAATCCACCATCACACCCAAACCTCGCAATCGCAGTGACAGCCGGGCGCCTATCAGCTGTTTTCATGACCCGAGGGCGTATAACTGGATTACTGGGATTACCCGCGGATTACGACAATTATAGGGGATGAGCGTTTTATGGAGGGGGTTATGGAAATCGAGAGGGGGCTCTCGACACAGCCAATGTGGCAATTACCGTAAGCTCTGCTAATCTGGCGGACTGTGTAGCATATGTGAGGAATGGGAATAGGGAGGAGACGATGGAAAGGGGTGCAAACCTGGAAACAGGGGTTTTCAAGGATTAGGTTCCGGGAGAGAATCGGAGGCGTCTTTCCTTTTAAGAAATGCCGCAAGAAAAGGATTAGCCTCGATACTACATTCCGCCATTTCAAGGCAAACGAACTATCGGGGTTCGAACAATACAAAAGTCTACAAGTATGTTTCAATAACGATTGATATTAACCATGAGTAAAATCATACCAATGGAGATGAAGTGAATATTCTTCTACCTGGCTACACAAAAACTGGGATTTCATACATATACAGTTTATTGTACATACACTCCGACAACATGAAACTTCAACTACACAACTGGTTAAATGGTTAAAATGCGCAAAACAATTACAGACAACAATAGTCAAGTCAAGTCAAGTCAAGTGTTTATCCGGAATCGTTATAGCTGAATATGACAATCACAATCACAATGATAGGATAGGAAGCATACAGTGGGCCAAGATCTTATGGGCTAACGCCGGGGAAAGACAGTTGGGCAGACGAGGTTAGTGGCGGAAGACGATTCTTGATCGATAATTCAATAGCTGTTAACAATAACACTCACGATAGAAAGAAGTGAAGAAGGGGAGGCACCTGAGTGATGCATGACGGTGTTCTAGAAGTTCTTTCCAGCATCCCCGATCCCTCTAGACCTCGTTGCGAGACGACGCGCGGCTCTGAATTGGATTATTGAACAAAATTAATCTATCAGTTGCATTTAAAAATCAATAATAATTCAATAAATCAATACACCCACGTCGACTATGCCGAGACACTCAATGCCCTCCTCCTCCTCCTTCACACCAGCAGACTTCGAAACAGCGCTGCAACAGAAAATACGCATACACAGTCTCACAACCAATAATCGGTTTCACCAACTAGTTACGTAATAAATATCAACAACAACGTCAATTCGTCAACAGAAGGGACTTTTAAAAACTAACAGCACCACATTAACCGGAATCCACTACTCACCCCTGTTCTGCCACCTTCTCCTTCTCCTTCTCCCTCTCCTGCTCCTCCCTCTCCCTATCCCTCCTGTCGGTCTCCTCTATGCGGGCCGTGGCCGCCTGTAGACGAGCCACCAGTTCAGCACGCTCGCGGCGGTTCTCCTGCAACGATTGTTTGAGAATACTGTAGTGGGATTTGTTTGGGGAAAAACGTTGCAATGAGCGTCAAAACAGGTCGAAAAAAGACACTCTCGTGATTACTTTTTGGTATTTTTATGTCTATAATTTTTCTGCTTTCGTCATGTTATACTTCGGGTTTGTTTGTGATGAAAAATAAGTTGCACGAGTGCCACACAGCAAACATTGTATTCTTAACAAGTAATATAGCAGATCAAATGCAAGTCTATCCACTTCCTTTAATCGACACGCGCGTCTGGGCTCGGGCGGACGTATTACAAAATATCCAAAGCAGTAACAAATTGAAAAGGCACACATTCGGTTTCGCTGGGCTGCTCTCCCATGACCCCTTTCTTACGTCTATTCTTTGAGTCGTACTAGGGGGTAAAAATTAATTCTGATCTGAAGGGTCAGAATAGCTATTCTAAGGGGTAAGAATCCACTCTGGCCACGTCTTTTATTATAAACGCATGTCTGAGCTCGAACACTAACCTGCATCTGTTCCTCGCTGGGCTGCTCCCCTAGGATGACCTCGCCCGTCTCGTCGTCCCGGCCTCTCACCGGCACGTGCCACTTCCCGTTCAGCCACCGAGGCTCACCGAACTCCACCAACACACCCTGCACCTCGAAGCGCTGCAACAGCACGGATGTGGCAAACCAGCCGCGTATTGGTAGTTATAACAACACATTCCATAAGACACCGATGAAAGTTTAACCTCGCGGGTGATTTGAAAGCGCTAACGTTGTTAGAGACGGTGGCAAGAACGTGTACGACTACCACATTTCCATTGTCGAAATTCGAAAAGCAAAACTATGTCCGCAAAAGTACTGTAGGTGACTCAGTCAGGCAGGATGACTGCGCTTCACCCACGACTCGGAGGAGACGCATGAACTGCTGCATGGTGAGGTCGTCGGGCAAGGCCAGCATGAAGCGCCTGCAACAACAACATCAACAAGATAATCATCATGTTAATGTGTAAAAAAGGTGGCAGACCAGCCGGGTCCGGGGTGTGCTTCCGGCGGGATTCCACCGGGAATCGGTCGCCAGCGAGGAGAAGACGCCATCGGTTGACTGCAGTAGCATTATGTTATGTATGGTATGTATGCTTCATCATATAGCCACAACAAAAACAGATAAAACACGCCAAACCAAGAAAAAACAAACAAAAACGCAAAAATGTTCCAACCAGATGTTTGTAAAAGAGACGTGACACCCGTATTTCACACTATTGCACGAACTCACACTATGAAATCGTTTTATTGCGAAATCGACAATAAACAAGCAGAACTGAATTTATTCCAAATGAAAAAAACGTTAGTTTCTTCGAAAACATGAATTTAGCGGTGTGAGCTTTGGCGTGACTTGATAATGAGAGAGAAGTATTTGTTGTAAGCTTGGCGGGAGTGGATCGAGCGATGAGTGGTGAATCTAGTCGCGGGAAGAGATCAGAACAGCGCCCTGAAATTGAGTTTCATAACTTCAAAGTAATGTAAAGTACAGTATCCCAAAATTCAAACTTCAGTAACCGCACCTTCTTCGAGTAGTTGAGGAGGACGGAGCGGTTGTCGTGGCAGCGCAGCTCGTAGCGCTGTCCGCCGCCCACGTTGGTCGTATAGTGCATCACCCCATTGTGCACCTTCATAGACACGCCGGGCGCAGACGACTTCTGGAGAAAAATCTCTACCTCTTTCTTTCTCCTCTCTCTCCCTCTCTCTCTCCCTCTCTCTCTCCCTCTCTCTCTCCCTCTCTCTCTCTCCTCTCTCTCTCTCCCTCTCTCTCTCTCTCCTCTCTCCCCCCTCTCTCTCTCTACCCCCCCCCTCTCTCCATTCTCACCTCATCACAACTGTTACGAATGCTGTGGATGCTGGATACGGAGGAGGCAACCGAAGAGGCAGCAGACGACGCGATCGAAGAGTTCAGAGAGCGCGAGGGGCTAGAGGTATACTGATGAGAAACGTATCTCGGAAACGTATCTCCGAAACGTACCGCTCCAGCAGCTCGACCATTCCGCGAATACTCCACACGACGCGTCCGTCATTCGAGCGAAAGCCGCGCGTCGTCAGCTCCGCCTCCGTGATGTGCCTGAGTACGGTAGGATTACAGTAGGATTACGGTAGGAGAGAGATCTCCTCACCCGTTCAACGGCCTCATCATCTGCTGGCGACGCAGATTCTGCAGCGCCACCTCGTCCAGGTAGCTTTAATCGATAATCAATCGATAATCAATCGATGACCAGATCCATACCCGTGCTGGTACTCGGCGTGTTCGTATGCCGGATACGGGTAGTCCATCTGGCTCACCGGAATCGCCACCTATAGGTATACGGTATGTACAGTACCCCCGAGCTACGGTACCTCGTCGACGTCGGACACGAGTTGGACGTGGGGGGAGCGGGGCTCGCGGTGGCGGCGCGAGGACGAGGAGCGGCGCGAGGAGTGGCGACGATGGCGGCGAGACGAGGAGGAGGAGGGCATCTGGAGAGGGTACGATGACACACGAGACAGACAAGACAGTCGGGGAGGAAACAGGCGCTGCGTGAAAAGGGGGGCCGGAACTGCAGGAAGAAGGAGGACACAAAAAAGGGGAAGGGGAAGGGGTGAAAGGAAGGAGCAGAGGCAGCCGACAGCCCCACGCACGTTCCAATGTAGGCGACTTGCCTTGGTGGGAGCGAGTGGGGCGAGTGACTGGCTGGCCATTCCCTGCCGAGCGCGGTGGCTCGAGGCAGACGGCAGGGGATGCGAATGTGTAGGGAAATGAGTTATGCAAAATGGGCTGGCATGGAAATGAGTGCAGGTCTAGACAGAGAACGTTTCGTACGAGGCACTCGGTCGAGAGAGAGGACCGATTGAAGCGACTCGTCGTAAAGGCCTTGTCTGTTTGAGTACGAGTTTCAATCCGCCACGCATGCGACACTACTCCAACGACCCCAACAACACTCAAACGTTTATCTGCAAGAAGTAACCATTGTTCAACGAATGTGATACGATAGAAGGCGAGGCGAAGCGGTGATGAATGGAGGGATCGAGTACAGGACTCGACTTTGGTGTGGAGACGACGAATATGTATGGACAAACGATTGATCACTCTGGCTGATCGTGGCTCTCGCCCTTTGCGTCTGCAAAGTAAATGTATTTCGTCTCTCTCCCCTCTCTCACCCCATCCCTCTCTCCCTTCCCTCTCCCCCTCCCTCTCCCCCATCTCTCTCCCCTCTCTCCCTCTTCTCTCCCTCCCTCCCTCCCTCCCTCCCTCCTTCCCCCTCCCCCACCTTCATGTCCGTCTCCCCCCTCGTGCTCCTGCGCCCCTCCCACCTGCACCGCTCCATTCTTCTCCTCCTCCTCGCGCGTGTGCTTCCCGGAGAGAACGTGCGGAGAGAGCACCTACACCGAGTGAACACTTCCTACCATTAGTCTCTCCCTCCCCCCCCCCCTCCCCCTCTTTCTATTACTCCGTTTCTCGAAGGAGAGAAAGTGTCGCAAAAGTACTATTCGTATTAGGAGAGACTGGGAAAGGGTAGTGGAAACTGCCTTCGCAACTGATGACATCACCTATATATACATCATTTCATTCACTATAAAACAATTTTGCATTATCAAGGGCTTTTCACTTTTATTCCAACAAGATCCAGAAACTCAAACGAATTTAGAATTGTGCCTTCATTTGATAACAATGGCCAAATAAGCACATTTATTAGTAGAGCTTTTAGTACCTGGAATGCCTTACCTTCTGACGTTGTACATATCCGTGACCACACCTCTTTTAAAAAAACACCTATCCTCCCTAGAATTAATGACAATGTCTAAAATTCGTCGCATTTGAGCACATCCTTGTTTTTTTCCTTTCTTTTTGTATCATATCATGTTATCTATCGTTCATGTTATGTCTCCCTTTCACACATACCAATGTCGTAGTCTATTTTCTTTCCTGTTTTGCAATGTCTTTGTTTATGTAACACGGCAATAAATATATATATATATATATATATATATATATATATATATATATATATATATATAACTGTACTCAAATCACGAACGAACACCATGTTTTGAAGGTGTTTTGTAAGTGTTCGAAGAGTTTGGACGCACCTTGAGATAAAGATGAGAGAGAGAGAGAGAGAGAGAGAGAGAGAGTCGACACACCTCTATGAGCCACTTAGCCTCGCTCTCCCACCGCGGACTGAGTATCTCACATTCAGGCGAGAGCACAATTACCCCCAGGTACTCCGACGACATCACCTCCGGGGCGATGACGCCTGGAGAGATGAGTATAGTTGAGAAAGTGAAACGTTGACATATCTTGGCGAGCAATCCTGTTTCGGCTCCTGCCACCTGACTGGATGGTTCGGACAGTCTATTTTCCAATTCCAATGTTCACTTGTGCTTCAGTTGATCTACTCAATGGCTGTGAGCTGTAAGGCATCTCATTTCCATAAACTCAGAACTCGATGAAACGCTCACCCGGACTCAATACATCAATGATCAATGCCTTGGGCGATCCGATCCTGACATCCAGAAATCGGGGAGCGAGTGTCTCGTTGATGAATGTCTCCGGCGACAGAACCCACGCGTACAGCACGCGAGGGGCCAGCTCCTGGTGACGTCATATCTCTCTCTCCCTCTCTATCTCTCTCTCTCTCTCTCTCTCTCTCTCTCTCCTTACCTCTGCCCGGAATGCGGTGGGACTGAGTACTCTCGCAACGAGTGCGGATGGGGCGAGAATGGAGGCGACAAACGCGCGCGGGGAGAGTGTCGATTCCTGATTATGTAAAATGTAATGTAATTTTTACATATACATAAGAGGTGAGATAGACGGAAAGGGTTAGAAATTCGTACTGCAAGCAAGGTTGAGCGAAATTTCATTGCTCTGTGTAAGTTATACTCTAAATTATTATTGTGATACATTGGCTCGCTATTCCTACCTCACCAAAATTATAAAATTGACCACAGTACTGAATAATGTTTTTTTCCTCACTATTTTCTTAACAAGCAATTGAACAGTATCATTGTTATTCCCTCTATAATGGTAAATTTACAGTAGCCGTGAAACGTATGCGAGACTACTACCGCAAGAACTTCTGGCATGAGAATCTCGGCGAGGAAAGCGTATGGGGATAGGGTGAGCACCTCCAGGACAATGGCTGCAAGAGATATCTCTCTCTCTCTCTCCCTCACTCCTTCCCTCCTTCCTCTCTCGCCTTCTCTCCTCTCTCTCCCTCCGACTCCCTCTCTCTCTCCGACTCTCGCCCACGTTCACTGATGATGTTGGTGAATGCGATCGGCTGCAGTGTGTGCCACTCGATCCCTCCTGTGATATTCCATGAAATTGTGATGATAATCACAGTCACCTATCTTCACTCCCTCCGGCACGCATCCGAACCCGGTGCACTTCCTCCCTTCTCTCCCGCCCTCCTCTCCTGCTCCTGCTCCTGCTCCTGCCCCGTTGTCGCCATCTCCTCCATTCACTTCAGTTGAATTCGACTGTTTCGTTGTAGTTGAGTTTGAGCCAGCATTCTGCCGCTTGAACCGAGGCGGATCTAGAAAAAAAAGCTTGCGTATCTATAAACATCACAAGTAATTGTTGATCATATACATTAGTTGGAGTTACATTTATGTATAGTTACATATAAAAGTAGTTGTCAACTTGCATGTGAATCAACGTCCCCAATACTTCCCCCCACCTCTCGCCAGCTCGGCCAGCCGTCGTATGTCGCCCTCCACCAGCTTCTCCTTCTCCCGCCGAGACAGCGACAGGTAGTGCGAGAGGTTGCCGGACGGAGGGCGGACCACTGAAATACTACTTCCATTGTGATTGTATCCGCCAAATTTAACATGAGCTTGCTGCAGCTGAAGCACGTTTTATGAACGGTAGTACGGTCCGCTCCACCAGTAGTACATCACTTCTTTCAAAATTCACGTGTGTTTTTTTGCACGTTCACGCTCTTCTCTCTCTCTCTCTCTCTTTCTCTCTCTTTCTCTCTCTTTCTCTCTCTTTCTTTCTCTTTACTATCGCGATCGCGATAACTCTGTGCTAAAAATGAAAAAGAGAGAAAATGAAGAAGAAAAACATGTCCATGTCTGACCATTTCCACTCACACTCCCCTCCCTCGTTGTGCAGAGCGGCTATCTGCGCGGCTTCGAGCACCGTGCACCCGTACGCCTCCATCTCACGACGCTGCAAGGAGTTGCAAGGGGCGGGGCTCAACTTCAAACTCATCAATGAGCAGGAACCTATTAGGAATAAACATGTATTATGTGTTATGTCTTATAAGTTAAAACTAAACTTGCAACCAGTAAGCGCGCCGCCTCTCTTTCACTTTTATCACGGTACTGTACTCAGATACTGTACTCAGATACTGTAGTACAATAAATAACTATGAACTATCCAACCATAACACTAACACAAACACAAACGTGTCAGTTTTTCAAACAATTATTCAAGGGCAAAACCATTTATCGAAACATTTTAACACATGACACTTGACTACACCAGGGCGACATTTTACATTGAAACTTTTACTTTGAAACGACATTTTACATTGAAACCACTATTTCTTATCATCATTCACACGTTCACTTATTTATTGTACTTATATGGCAGGCGAACAGGCTAACAGGCTACAACAGCAACAATGGGCTAAGGTCTCGCCGCCCAGGCGGGAGTGTGTGGATTCGTTGACGGCGGCAGTTGCCACAAGAAATCGGAGTGACTTAGAAATATTTGTAACTTCTGTCTCTCTGTCTCTGTCTCTGTCTCTGTTTCTCTCTCTCCCTCTCTCTTCCTCTCTATCACTGCTGCGTTTTGAAACACTTTACACGAATACAGGTGTTCTTTTGCATTTTTTTCAAAAAAAAACTTACGCTTCCAACTGACAAAAATGTGTGTTTCCATGTACGCAATGCTTCCTTGTGCGTGCGGAGTGAGGACCGTTCCCAGCTACATAACTATAACTATTCAGAGAAAGCAGCTGCTTTAAAAAATCCAGTGCCCTATTTTGGAATGTTATTAGTCATTCATCCGTCACGATTTGAATGCAGGTGGAACGAAACTTCCTCGTACATTTCATGATCAGAAAAAAGCGACTAAACAATAAATCCCTTTTCTTTAAATTACCGTTAGTTGATGTTTCAGGTCGAGCAGACTTTTTTCTAGCATTAGTATTAGTGTCATTTCAATGAGAGAAAGAGTGATTGATAGAGTGAGACTGCGAGGAAAAACGGGAGGAGAAGTGAGTAAGTAACCAGTTCCACGTTTTGGCACATTCAATTTGGATTTGTCCAGGGTTTTCGGTGTGTGGATCTGAGAAGGATGGGAGAGGAGAGAGAGAGAGAGAGAGAGAGAGAGAGAGAGAGAGAGGGAGAGAGAGAGGGGGAGGGAGAGAGAGAGAGAGAGGAGAGAGAGAGAGAGAGAGAGAGAGGGAGGGAGAGGGAGAGAGAGAGAGAGTAGCGGAACTGTATTTGCAGAGTGTGAGTTACGCAATAACGGGTTTAGATTTCGAGGTGAAATCGAGAAGAAACGGAAATATTGCTTGACTAAACAATATCAACTACCGGATGATAATCAATAATAAGTAATCAAGTTCCTGTAGATTGTTTGTGCATGAATGTGTATGAAAACATCATCTAGCCATCAAAGTCATTTCGATGTTTAAAAAATATAGCGGTACTTCCAGTAGACCTTTTAGTACCATTGTGATTAGTATTAGCTACCTACTAAAACTACATTCCATACAACAAAAAACAGCGAAGAAAAGAACCCAAGCGTATCACAAGACACAAAACACCCACAGGCAATGTGTTCAATATCTATTTCAACCGACGTCTCACCTCCACTCACTTTCGTCTGGCAGTCTCATCCGTCACCTTCACATACACTCAATCGCCCTTCTCCTAATATGCCCCGTTCTCGATCTCCAGCTCTCACTTTTTCCCCTCAGCCCGAGGGCATTGTTGCGAGAGACGCACGAGAGAGTGCGCGGATTGAGGAGTGCGCAGACAATACCGTAATCCGCGCGAACTCGTTTCGTGGTATGGATATGAGTATAAATGGGGGGTGTGGGAGGAGGGAAGGGCAACCACTTCTTCCGCATTCACTCGTTCCGCTAGAAAGAGAGATGGTGGTGTGGAGTGTCTTACTCGCCGTGAGTTTTTTTGTTATATTTTGAATTCTGTAAATGTAATGTAATATAATACAATGTAATACTTTAAATCATATCAGCGAAATGCATGTGGAGGAGGGTGGTCTGGTTTCTTTAAGAGCCTACATTTTTTCGTCTAGACTGATTACGGTACTTTCAGTGCGCGATCTCCCATGTCACGGCGCAAATTATGTAAATGTAATGTAATATAATGTAACACTTTAAAATCATATAAGAGGAACGCGTGTGGTTAGAGGTCCCTTCAGTCTACATCGAAAAAGGAAGAGGTCCCTTTTCAGTGCGCGCTCGCGCCAGCCAGCGCACAGTACGCGATGGCCCCGTTCGGCGGCGGTGGCGGCTACAGTGGGTGAGTCTCCCCCAGGTGTGCCGTCAACGCGTCGTTGGTCACTTCCGTTTGTAGTTCAAAGTGGTTAGACATTTTGGAGGTAGTTGGAAGACGTTGAAAGGGAAGCTGGAAGGCATCAGTGATTTGGAAGAGACGTTGGATCGGGCAGTGGTTTGAAGAGACTACCTTGACCGCTAGTTCACCTCTCTCTCCAGATGTACCCCATGCATGCCGCCGCCGCCGCCGCCTCCTCCTCCGCCACCGCCCTGCCCCGTACCTCCACCTTGTCCGCCACAGGTAAGCTACCTGTCTGTCTGTCTGTCTGTCTGTCTGTCTCTCTCTATCACTATCTCCTCTCTCTTCTACGCTGTCCAGTGTCTATGCCGCAGCAGAGAGAAGGAAAGTAGAGAGTTCTCCCACCTTCTATTCCTCATCTCGTTTTGCTCATGATCTGCGGGAGAGTAGAGAGAACGAGGACTCGCCGATTTCAGTTCTGCCCCCCGCCCCCGATCTGCCCCCCTCCCCCTCCCCCGCCCCCACCCTGTCCTCCTCGTCCCATGTGCCCGCCCCCTCCTCCTCCTCCTCCTCCTCCTCCATACAACCCCTGCATGGCCGCCAGACCGTACTTCAGCGGCAACTACGGTGGGTTGGGGCGTCCGCGGGATTGTGGTTATAATTATGGTGGGTTCGGGTGCACAGATGATGACTTTGATGAATCTATGGTGCAATCTATGGTGGGTGTTGGGGACCATGGAACTATGGTGAGTCTATGGTCTATGGTGGCAAGGTTCGGGTTCACGAACTCACTTCTTTCGCTGTGTCAGATATACTGGTTTCACTGGTTTCTGGAATGGTAGAGATAAGCGGCACAAGACGCTGTGAACTGAGCGTCAGGTTCCTGGGTTATGTTACTTTGAACTTTGATTTCTTGATTCACCTGACGAAACCGAAAGTCGTATCTATGACGCCAATTGAGTTTAGCCATGAAAGAGATCCTCGTTGCGATCCGCTCGCATCGTCGGCGCTCGCATCGTCGGTTTATCCTCGCTCATCCGGGGACGATATCCAGGAAGTGATCCTGTTTGTGTGCACGGGCCGACAATAGAGTGTACGCAACACTATGCAACACTGAATCAACCATTCTTGGTCTGTACACCAATACACCGAAACAAATAACATGATAGGGGAGGAAATGGGAAGTCAGTGTTATTAGTTCAAAGATTTGGCTCGAATCGTTATAGCCGTACAACATAAATGGAACATGCTATCGGGTCAAAAGAGGGTTGATAGGCTAAGATGGTAAATGAACGTCCCTTTTCAGGCATGGCAGGCGGATACGGTATGGGCGGTGGCGGTGGGTACGGTATGATGCCGCGCTATGGCGGTTACGCGCCCGCAGGCTGCGGAGGCGGACCCGCCGGGTACGGCATGGCCGCGCCCATGCCGATGATGCCGCAGGTGAGTGTACCACTCTCTCTCTCTCTCTCTCTCTCTCTCTCTCTCTCCCAATCCCCCCTCTTGCAGAACGACTGTTGCTGTGGGTGCGCGTCTCCGTGTCGCTACCGCAGCCGGCGGCGTATGATGGGCAGCAAGACCGCAGCGAGGGACACCAAGACAGTCGACCCCGCCTGCAACAGCGAGCAGCTACGGCAGATTATTGATAAGGTAGCTTCTTACTTTCTGACTCTCACATAGTTCTTACTTCCGTAATAGAGTGGATCGCAGTTGGAGAGAGAGAGAAAGAGACAGACAGACAGATACAGAAAGAGAGAGTCTCCTTTCAGTACATGACGTCCGACACTTCCGAGTCGAAGCGCGCGATTCAGACGGCCGCGCAGAAGGAGATGGCCGGTGGGTATACGGTACAGATACGGTAGATCTACAGTAACTCATGGACACATTTTACAATAGTTTTACTTCAAGACTTTGGCTTGTTTTCGGTTGGGAACAATTGTGCAGTAGACTTCCCAGTAATGAGACGTTTCCAACCACAAAAAATACATACAGTATCCCTACAATACCCCTCTCAGGTCTGATTGACGTTATCTGCGGCAAGGGCGAGTTCAGCTACATCGCGCACACGGAGCAGTTCTGCCAGCATTCGAGGGATGAGATGACCTGCTACGCCTTCCGTCCACTCGCCGTGCCCGCGTAGTACCGTAGTACCGTACCCGTCTACCGTAACCCCGCAATCTCACCAACTACAGTACCCCTCGAATCTCTCGGACCCGGCGTCCTTGTCTGTGCATATCATCGTCTCTCCCGTCTGCTGTCCTTGGATTTGTTGCGTCTACCGGTTCAGTGTTTTGCAACACTGTTGCGCGGATTAGAACCAGTTCCCTCTCACTCGCAAATCTCCTTCCTCTTTCTCGTGAATATGCAAATATGAATAAATGGATGGACTCGCTAGAAGAAGCGTTCATTATACACAGATACAAATATGTAAACGTATAGCAATTGAAAGAACTATCGAGAGGGTCTCGAGTCGTAGAGTCGGGAGTCGGGAGAGTCACTTGCCGATTCGCTGAACGATCCAGTCCTGAAAACAGTAGAATGAATAGTAGAATCGAAACGCCCTTTCAACCAACCACCATGGTGTTTCTACCTTACCTTGCTTCAAAACAATGAAGAATCATCCAATACAATTACAATACTATAAGAAGTGTATAGACCTGATGACTTCGCAGAAGAACAACGACAATTCGAAAATGTAACATTACACGCCCAATCTCGAACGGAGTTTCCACCCCGACCACACAGAACTTGCTGTAACCCAACGCACCTGCTGGCAGAGGGGGCAGCGGTTGTTCTGTCGGACCCAGAGGGCCATGCAGCAGTTGTGGAACGAGTGGTTGCACTCGCCCCACACCACTACGCACTCCGACGCCGACTCCGCCTGACACCGCAGGCACTCGTCTGCAAGGGTAGTGGATTGAGTGATTGAAAAGGAACGATACACATTCGAGTAGTTAGGAAGAATGATTGTCGGGTCAAGAACTGTTCAATATATGATGACTATAAGATGAGAACTGCAGATCATTAAACCAAATTAGGAACTCAATAACTCGTACAGAAGTTGAAACATATTTCTGACAAAACTGAAGAAACGCAAAGAAAGAGATAGATTGAGAAGAAGATTGATCGTTTGAGAGAAGACACGATAAAAAAAATGTGGAACGCACCCATGAGGTGGACCCTGCAGATGGCGCACGTGTCGCACTCCACGTCCCACGCCCACATGGCCAGCGCGTTCCACTTCTTGAGAGCGAACGGGCGCGCCTCCGACGGAGACGGCGCGGACAGCAGCTCCTTGAACCTGGAGACGGAGAAGGTCATGGGGTCAAGGCTCAACTACACGACCACGGCTGTATCATGTGATGAGTGCGTGTATTGAAACCACATAGTACAAACGTATTTATATTACATATAAAAGTAAAACTCACTTTTGCGGGTCGTCGATGCACATGTCGTCGTTAGCGGGGCACTCGGCGACCACCTTGGCGGGCTGCTCGGGCGGCGTGGATGACACGGACGGCTCGGTCTCCATCTACCTAGAACGTAAAAAAAAACATAGATATATAAATACAAAACATGAAAGTAAAGAAATTAAAGAAGAAAAATAAACCGAACAGCTGATGACTGGGTGACGTCGACTCTCTCCCGCTTTTCCATGTTCTCTCGTATTTCTCGCGCCGTCAATAGGAACGCGGTGAGTTTTATTACTGAATGTATTTTTGTTGTTTTTGTATGTTTTTGTTGTTATTGACTTGTTGAATTATGTTACTTATTGTACATTTCACCCCTCCCAAGTTGCAGATCATGTTGGCGGCGCGGTTGGGCGCGTGCGGCGCGTCACTGCGGTGGTTCTCGCAGACGACGCTGCGTGCGAATCGCTACTCGAGGGAATCGCTCCGTCGCCGGCTCGCCGACAAACAAAAGGTGAGTTTTACTAATCAATCAATATGATCAATCAATATCATCTGCTATTGGACATTGAAGTTCATGTGATGCCACGGTATACTGTACTTTCACCATCATATACGGTAATCTTGCATCATCACAGACCGAAGCGCCGTCGTCGCCGCACCCCCATCAGCAGACGCCGGATGCGACCTATTACGGCGATCTCATTCCCGTCAGACCCGCCTCCCACCTCGTTCGCGCACTCGGATTCACTGTCGCCGTGAGTGTACCGTACATCTTGGCCGATGACGTCATACTGTTACTGTACTTACCTCGTAATCTGGGTTACTGTAATGCTGGCGTGGTTCAGGTGGGCGCTGGCTCGTACGCGGTGCTGTCGGTGGCGAACTACGAGCGCGCCAAGTCGCTCGCCCGCAGCCAGTTCCAGAAGATGAACGACTTCTTCCGCGCAGAGTTCAAGTCGTGAGTCGGTTTCTTAGTATGGTTATAGTTTTACTTGATAGTGACTCGTTAAGTAAACTCCTGGTATTTATCGCATTACTTTTAGTATATGTTTGTAGTTATGCGCATGCTGCGAAGCATGATTTTAACATGCGATTGGTGGTGTTGTGTCGTTGTGTATGGTTGTCTTTGTTATTGCGCGGATCATACTGTTTCTATCGCTTTATCAGCTTTCCACCTGTGTCGTTTGCCTAACCCCTTGTCCACCCTCGAACAGGTGGTCTTCCAGCGACGGCTACAAGGAGTTGACGTGGGCGGACCTCTCAGATGGCAAGAAGGCCGCCGTCGCACTCATCGCATCCAACATACTCGTCACCCTGCTATGGAGAGCCAAGGTCAGCGGGGAGGGCGTGGTCTCGATGGGCGGAGGGCGGGGCTTATGTGTATCCGTTCCAGCCCCTACAGCCGGCGATGTGGCGATACTTCTCGAACAGTTTCGCGTCAAGTGAGTTAAAAGAGTTTTAATTAAACAAAGCTGCAAGCGTTTTGCGATTGATGCAGTAATATGTGTGCAGAATGTGTATTTGAAGTAAAACGTATTTTTGATTTTTGATCAAATTCCAGTATGTTGTCAAATGATAGGTGGAGCGAATGCAATTGTTTCATCCAAAACTAGTTAAAACAATATTTTGTCTAAAAAACTACTGATAAAATAATCACTTGGACACTACGTGTTTCCTTTACCTCAGTTGTCAGTGTCAGAAGTGTCTCCTGGCGAGTGGTAGACGAACTCCCACTCTCAGAATTTCTCATTGTAAAATTGTTTTTATTCAGAAACAAGCTTTTGTGATATTGGGAGAAAATCACATTGCAAATTCTATAGTGACAGTGAAACATGTATTTAATGGATGTACATCGCCCATATGTGGTTGTATACTGATACGGCGAGAATTGTGTTTTGCCAGGGCGAATGTTCGGATTGGGACTTATTCAATTAATTTCCCTGTTCAGAGTCATCTGTCTTCTCTCTCTCTTCTGATTTTATTTACTCATGAAATAGGATAACAATCACATTGAAAAATCATAGTTAAAATACTGGTACTGTGTACTCTCCTTCAGAGTCGTTGTGTGCCCCGATGGCTCTCTCGGTCTTCTCTCACTCCTCCCTCATCCACCTCGGCCTCAACATGTACGTCCTCTGGACCTT
Source organism: Rhabditoides inermis (assembly GCA_963966185.1). Classification (NCBI taxonomy): domain Eukaryota; kingdom Metazoa; phylum Nematoda; class Chromadorea; order Rhabditida; family Rhabditidae; genus Rhabditoides; species Rhabditoides inermis. Next base: position 70,366 of record CAWZYM010000185.1, on the reverse strand, counting down.
CGCCAACGCCAGCGTCGACAAGTTCTTCCAGAGCTGGGAACACGTTAGTTTTATTCATTTTATTATTATTATTATTATTATTAAAAAAAATTTGATTAGCGACGGGTGTAGACTTGATGATGGGATGATGCTAGAATGTGATCCAGGTGTATTATGGGGTTTTTGGAAAGATTTTGCTACTCAATCTGGAACGATTGCATTCAACGTATTTGTTATAAGTTGTAATTATGGTGAAACGTGTATCCAATGGGCAAATGAGTAGAAGTTTTCGAGCAACATGCAACATGTGGGATCATCTTTTGTTTTCATATTTGAATAGAAAGAGTTTTTCCGCTTGTGAGTATGAGTTCTTCGGAGGAGATATCCATTGCAATATTGACATAGTGAAACGTACATTTACTATGCGAGCGGGTAAATCGGTAAATTTACATGATACAGAAACAGAATAAGATGAAATGTTGGCAATCCGTGGGGGAATAGGAGCGATGAAGAGAGGGTATAGGAGGGGAGGAAGGAATAGCAATGCTCACTTCATTATTTGATGTGATTTGATGTGATAGGAGTGAGTTGGAAGGAAGAACGGATCCACTCACCCCGTTGCAGTTTGCCGCCTTCTACCTGACTGCCGGTGTGGTGTCTTCGTGGACCAGCCTCGCCCACAAGGCCGTCATCCGCAGCCCCATCCGGGCACTCGGAGCGGTACGGTGTATTTCATTATTGTTTATCGTACTGTTGAAATTGTTGTCCGAATTGACAGACGGGATGTTGATATGTGTGAAATACGTTTCTAAGTGATCTAATATTGTGTAGTTGCGGCGTGAGTCAATCATCTTTCCGAAAACTCGTGTCAAACAATAGTGAAAATAGAACATGTAAGATATACGTTTCACCGCTATGGCTTATCATTGTGCAGCCGCATTGTCTAATCCATCTTCCCTAAAATGAATCCATTCCAATACCCAACCCTGCCCCCCCTTTCAGTCGGGTGCCATCATGGGCCTGCTCACCTACACGTGCTCCCGCATCCCCGACGCCAAGCTACAGGTGAGAGTGGATTCAGTAGATATTGATTTATCGATTGATGGGATGGAGATGTATGTATTGGTGTCTGGTGTCGGTTTGAGGTAGTGTTTCGGGTGGTACAGGTTTCAGGTGAGTGGATATTGATTTATCGATTGTTGGAGTGATTGGTTTCAGGTGGTGTTTGTGCCGCAGTTGCAGTTCAGTGCCGAGAATGCCGTCTACGGCCTGATTCTCTTCGACGCGCTCGGACTGGTGCGTACTTTTTTTTCTTATTTTCTACTTCTGTAATGTCTGGGAAGGTGATTCCCGGGCCTGTAGATATGACGTAGTTCTTTTTCTGTACTATTTATGTTTCGGTGTGAGCGTGATTTGGGAATTGTCAATGAGTTTTCAATTTCTATAGTTGCTTGCCATTTCTAACATGTAGCATGATGTATGTTTTCTCAATGTGTGTAAGTGATGGGGTGATTGAATTGATGTAATAAGCTGTAGGTTTCATACCTTATATTTCAGCTATTCCGCTTCAAGCTGTTTGACCACGCGGCGCATCTCGGAGGAGCTCTGTTTGGAGTGTCAGTTGTTTGGAGGTAGTTTGTTTATTGTTTACATTACTTTCAGTTGGTACGCGCACTATGGCGAGTTTCTGATGTGGGGCGACTATTGCGATGCGGTCGTGAACGAATACAAGAAGCTGCGCGGAGAGGAGGACAAGTGAGGGGTACGGTAGAAGGGATACTGTAGTATGAATTACTGTAGTATTGTGGCAGAGTTTTTTTTATTCAGAGAGAGAGAGAGAGAGAGAGAGAGCGAGTTACTGTAAGTACAGGTACGGTGCCTTAGGTACATTTCGAGTGTTAGATTTTTGTATTACTCGACTCGCGTGTGATTGTTTTGTCGATTTTGTATGTACAGTTACTATGTGATCGATTGAATTACATAAATATTTATATTTTGTGATTTGGCGATTGGCGTCTGTCCCTGAAAAATTACTGCAGTTGAATGTCTGCTCTCATATCTGGCGTGCATGTTTCTTTTTTTAAATATAAATATTATTATACCTAATAAATATTATTAATAATATAAATAATATAAATTTATTATACCTAATAAATATAAATATTATTCACAGATGTTACACCATTTCATGGAGCCTCGCGGGCCGGTCGGCCCGCATCTCGGAAGGGCGTTCCTATTCACTGTGGGGGTGAGTTTGGAGATTACAGTATCCTTGACAAGTTGAATTCAGTTCAACTTTTTTCATTATCTTCAACATACTGTAGTTTCAGCTTTTATCTACTGTACTAGAGAACGTGTTACTGTTTAGTGTATAGTACGTTGTAGGTGGGCGTTGGTTCGTACGCTGTGATGTCTCTGGTGAACGACATAATGCGCCCGAATCCACTCGAGCGGGCGAGGATCGAGGTGTGTGTGTGAGATAGACAGAGAGGGGGGGGAGGAGAGAAGAGAGAGAGGGGGGAGGGGGGAGAGGAGAGAAGAGAGAGAGAGAGGGTCACTTATTATTGTTGTGTTTGTTAGTTCATTTTGTGGTTGTTTTGTTTGGATTGATCTTTGATCTGATCTTGCCGGTTCGCATTACGGTTACATTTTTGAAATTTTTAGTTTCTATGAAACGTATTAAGCGTGTATGAGATGTGTTTTATTGAGATAGATTTTATTGAGATCGTATTGTAGGCGACATGCCATTACGGTTTAGTTTTGACATTGCAACTTATTTCGACTGTTTTGTACAAACTACAGACTGAAAGTATAGTAATGCAGTATCCTACAGTAGTAATGGAGTAAATGTTGTGAACTGTCCATAGTCCATTTCTTACTATCGGCTGCTAAATCCAGAGTTATTCATTTTGGAAAACGTGCCATCAAGTCTGTATATACGTGTGATGGCTCCGTAATAGCCTGCGCTGACTCAATCAAAGATCTTGGTATTTATCTCACATCCGATCTCAGTCCAAGCGAGCATATCAGAAAAATCATTCAGAAAAAAATCCTCGCGAGTCGGTGTATTACGAATGGCCTTCCAACGGAATGAGTCGTTGTTTTAAACTTCTATAAATATAAAATACGACCAGTTCTCGAGTACGGTAGTGAGGTGCTCCTTGCTCTTAACGTAACTCAAACTAACGATTTAGAAGCTGTGCAAAGATCCTTCACTAGAATGCTTGCCCCGAAACTGTCATATCAATGTCGACTGAAACAATTGGAGCTCGATACACTGTGGACTCGCAGAACTTTGTCAGAATTGCGCCTTGTTCATAGCTATCTGTATGGTTTCGTAAACGCTCCCAATCCCTTCATGCTTGCAAATTCAAGATCATCATCATTGCGTTCGAATGGCTTGAAATTACAGAGTATCTCCAAGACCACCCTTAGCCAGAGTTTTATCACACATCGAGTTGTGAAATACTGGAATCTTTTAGATTCAAATACAGTATGCCAATTTAAAAAGACGGACTTCAGAGTACGACTAATGTCTTTTTTCACAAGTAACTTGTCTCGTTTTACTGTAGATGACCCCACCCGTATGTAAATTGATTGCTCTCAGGCGACTAGGTAGCCCGAGTTTGATTCCTTTTTGTTCTGGACGGTTGAAGTAGTTTCTGTGTCTGTGTTTGAGATGACATCCCATTCTATGCGCTCGTATGGGTGCCAATGGGCTCTGTCACAGTCTTCACTTTGTCCCTACTCACGGGTCTGACCGGTAGTTTGTTGGATGCTGTGTGTTGTGATTTTGTGATTTCTGATTATGAATAAATACATTATTATTATAGTTGTGCATAACATAGTGGTGTGGTTGTAGGTGGAGCGTCGTATCCACGGTCTGTTCGATCAGCGGAGGGAGCAGGCGAGGGAGGGAGGGGACGCGGCCGCGGTGGCAGGGTGGGTGACGGGGGGGGAGGGAGAGAGAGAGAGAGAGGGGGGTTAGTGCTGGGAGTTGGGAGGGGATAGAGGAGGGGAGAGAGAGAGAGAGAGGAGGGGGGAGGAGGGGGGGAGAGATTGTCATCTTTACTCTTGCCTTTTTGGTAAACTTGTATTTTGTAACTTACATCAATTGTTTCCTGGATTACGATTAGTAACTGCACTTGATTGTGATCACTTCAATGTGGAGTGAAACGTATCATTAACACTGCGTAACACGAAGTGTACATAGGAGCACCAATGGTTTTCTACCTCAACAGAAAAACAAATTGACTGTCCCACAACCGAGCGATGTTCAATGTGCGTTGAAACATGTGAATGGTTAGATGTTTGAAAGTTGACGGTTGATATGTCTTTTCCGTTTTCAGGGACGACGACTGGGGTTGGGAGCAGTTGAGCGACGGTCGGAAGTGCGCCATTGTGGTAGTGGGCACGAGTGTGGTCGTCGAGGTGCTCTGGCACGTCAAGGTGGGCGGGACGAGAGGGGGCGGGGCCTTGTTGTGATTGATTGGATGTGGGAGCAATAATATTTCAGGGCATGCACCGCACCATGTGGCGCTACTTTACCAACAGCCTCCCGCCAAGTGAGTCTCTCTCCACTTTTGTCCCCTTTTCTGTCTTCTCCCTCTCATATGTCAGGGTGTCCGGAATGAATTTGCGCATTGGCAGGCTCCTGTTGTAGAGTCGTACTGGTCCCTCTGCGGGTCCCTGTACTCGTACTGGTCCCTCTATGTGCGTATTGGAAGTCCCCTTGTTGCAGAGTCGTACTGGTCCCTCTGCCTGTGTGGCTTTGCGCACTCGTCTCCCATCTCGCTTGCCTTTGCCGCGCTCGGCATGTGGAACATGGCAGACGAGATCGACCGACTGTTCAGGAACTGGCGACACGTGAGTGGGATTTCGGGTTAGGTGTGATACTAACAAGTGTGGTTTGTTTGTTTGTAAGTGTGGTTTGCTTGGTCGGTAAATAACTTGCGATTGATTGTAAACTGTTCTATTGTAGTACTAGAAGCGATGTAACGTATTATATGCGTCGGTCCTTCCCTTGTGATTGATGGAGAAATTTTCAACCACCCTACTGGAAAATGTGTTGAGTATTATGCGTGGTCATGCGTGTTTTATTATATTCTCTTTTTCAGTTTGCCGCTTTCTACGCCACTGCCAGTGTGGTGTCCTCGTTCTCGGGGCTGCTCATGAAGTCGGTCATGGAGTTCCCCGGCAGCACGGTCGGAGAGGTCCGTCTCTCTCTCTCTCTCTCTCTCTCTCTCTCTCTCTCTCTCTCTCGTTGTTCCATTGCTTGACACTGGAACTATTGTGAAGAGATTTATTTTTTAAATATGAACTATGAACACAACACTTTTTAGGGCAGTGCTCTGATGGCGGTGCGTTCGTTCTCCTACACTCGCATCCTCGCACACAACGACCCCGTCAGGAAGCAGTTCGCCTACATTTGCATACTCTTCGACACGCTCTCGGTGGTGGGTGGGAGAGAGGGAGGGAGAGGGAAGAAGGGAGAGAGGGGGAGGGAGAGAGAGAGGGAGAAAGAGAGAGAGAAGGAGAGAGATGTGAATGTTCCAGCTGATCAGCCTGGACCAGATTGATCGCGCGGCGCAGAAGGTCGGAGCTGTTTTGTTCGGAATGTGAGTTTGTTCGTACTTTTTGTATATTTGTTCATGTTTACTTGTTCAGCTGGTACGCAAAACGCGGCGAGGCTTTGATGTGGGGCGACCTGCGGCGGTGGATTGTCGGCCAGAAGAGGATGTGAGGGGTACGGTAGAATGAAGGAGGAGTACTGTAGTACTGTAGACTGTAGTTAGTATACTGTAGGTATTTCGTTGTATTCAAGAACCTAATTTTACGGTGATTCTTTTGTGTTTTCTTGTTATTTCTTACTCATGTTGTGATCGGGTGTTTTGTTGTTGTGTATTACTTTTGTATAGATATAGTTTTGATAGATATCAATGTAAATAAAGTTTCTTTTTTCTATTCCAAAATGTCTGTTCTAGTTTTGTCCGATTAGCAGTTTTGGTTCTGCTTGGAATATCTGCGCTTTTGTGAATACGTTCTGCATGATATGTATTGTATGACTTTTCAGTAGCTACACAGTGTCTCTGTACCGGAGTCTGTCTAGCTGTACTGTACTCTGATCGATTGATGCTCTGCGCTGCCCGCCAACTAGCCAGAGTCTCTGTCGCCCGTTCCAACCGGCTACTCAAGGTATGGGTTACGGTAGTTGTGGTGGTACTGTAGTAGTGTCCATAGGGTTTGTGAGCGGCTGACTGTGTTGATTGATTTGCGAGAATTGCGCAGTAAGCATGGAGACAGGATAGCTTATCAGTGGTGGTGATTACTCGTTGTTTTGACTGCGCTCCGCTTGTCTCTGGTCACTTTTTAGTTCACATGTTGTCTTGTGGAGTTTTTGGGAGATTTACCTTAATTGTGTTAATGATTTTCTTGAAACTTCTACCTTTACCTATTGCATTATCGTTACGTTTTTTTCTATGGGAAACGTATTGCAGCAGCGTTTCATCTCGACGCGCATCCTCTCCGAGCAGCCGACGAGTGTTTGTGCAAGTGTGAGAGGAGTCAGCCAGGTGGGAAGAGAGGGAGGGAGGAAGGGGGAGAGAGAGGGAGAGAGAGAGAGAGAGAGAGAGAGATGATCTGCATCCTTTCAGTCCCTCGTCTACCGCATCCCTTCCCGAGCCATGTCTTCCGCCACCAACATGACCAATGGAGGTGGGAAGTTGTTAATGATTGAATCGGATTGTCATAATAATACTGTACTCGTGATGTTTAGCTGGCGAAACATAGATGGAATGGGAGTGGAGTGGAGTGCGATTTTCGGGTGTTGTTATTTGTGATGAATTGCGCAGTGTACTACTGGATGTCAGTGTTTCGTTTAATGATTTTTATTCATGATCTTTGATGATAATGATTAAACGATCTTGTTAATGTCGTCACACCACAGACTCATTGTTGTATTTTAATACAATCTTTATTGTTATAATGATGAAACGTACTTGGAGTGGTGATAATTACACAGGATGCGTCGAGATTGAGGTTTGATATTGTTGCTGTTAGGACACGCTGGACGGTCAGTATGCATATTTTGAGTATGCACATGTATTGGAATGGTGATCATTCCACAAGAAAGTTGTCGAGATTGTGGGACATGTATTGTATTGCAGCGGCCGTGCCGACCGGCGTGGAGTTCCCGCACGATCTGATGGTGCCCAAGAAGGAGACGCAGCAGGTAAGAGGGGGAGGGAGATGGGAGATGGTCGGATGTACTCTACGCTGTCCAGATTACTGGACACTGAGGTAGTACTCCTGTCCTGGGAGGCGGAGGAGGGAAGGATAAAATAGAACTGTAGAACTAGAATGCTGGATCAGATTCAGATTATCACACACTTGCGCCGGTGGATGTGTTCTGTTAGTGAAACGTAGTGTTCACTGATTTTTTGGTTGAAGTTGAAGAATTGATTCTTGACTGTGCTTATTCGAAGCGAAACGCCAAACTCTATTGATTCCACTCTCGTAGAACAACATTCATTGTGCGCGTGAAACGTATGTACGTAGTTTAGAGATCTGATAATTATTCCCAAGTACATGTCGAAATGACCCTATATTAATTTATTTTATCAACGACTTATTTACTTGAATAAACGCGAGATTTGTGGTTATTGTGACTTGAGGCCACAAATTGTCCACAAATAGTGTAGATCTCTTGTTGACGTGTCTGTGCTTGCAGAAGGACTTCCTGGCCAAGCACCCCACGTACGACGGCAGGGGCACGATCATCGCCATCTTCGACACGGGAGTCGACCCCGCCCTGCCCGGAATGCAGGTGGGAGAGGGGAGAGAGAGGGAGAGAGAGGGAGAGAGAGAGACGATGAGTTGTCGTCGATCAGAATTAGGTTGTATGGATATGCACTTACGGATATGTTTTGCGTTTGTAAGTTTGCAAGAGAGTTATGAGATCATGAAAAAGAGTTTTTTTTCCATTTTCAAATGATGATAGTTCGGGGTTTGAGTTTGATGGAGGTTGCGGGAGATGGTTTTGTCTGAGAGAACATGACTCCATAGACACCAACGCGAATCTGCAAAGTTGTTTCTTTCCCTATTTGTCTTTTCTTCCTCGTCTGTCTTTTTTCTTTATATATATTTTCCTTCCGCCATAGCCAGTTCCTGACGCTGAAGAGTGCGCCGATGCGACTGCGGAGGAAAGTATTTCGGATGGCAGTTCTTCCCGCACTCACCTACGCTGCCGAAACATGGAGTCTAAGGAGAGAAGACCTGCAGAAGCTGAGAACTGTCCAACGACGAATGGAACGAAAGATGCTCGGGTTGACTCTGCTGGACAAAGTGCCGTGCAAGGATATACGACGACTGACGGGATTACGAGACGTGCTGTGCGAGGCGAGATCAAGGAAGTGGAGGTTCGCCCGCCACATCATGACTTGCAACGACGACCGATGGACGCGACGCGTGATCGATTGGAACCCGCCAAGGAAAGGCAAGGCCGGTCGCCCCCATCTACAGTGGAGCGACGAATTCAAGAAGACGATCCAGACCAATAGGAGGACCCTCGAGGAGGAATGGAAGAGCGTGGCCGCGGACGCTGATGCAACAAGATGGAAGAATTTTGCTTCCCGGCGCTACTCTGTGAATGATTGATGTTTTGAGTTATGATCACATAATGCGATACCGGATAAATGTTGAATTTGAATTGATATATTTTCCCTCCCTCTCTCTCTCTCTCTCTCTCTCCCTCTTTCCTCTCTCCTCTTTCACTCACCTCTCTCGAAAACAGTATCAGCACCCATGGTGTAAATGTGAAATAAGCATCCTCTCCGAGCGCGTAAAGAAAATAATAGACCTAAAATGCTGGAGTAGTAACACTTACGAAAGTAAGCATACATGCGTGCTCATGAGGTTTCTGGTTTCTGTCATCCATACGATTTGCTGTGATGTCACCACAGCCATGCTGATTATCGATCCTGAACTTCATGCTTTTGATTGCTTTAAAGGGAGTGTACACTCTGAATTTCGAAGTTGAGTTAGCACCGGGATGTGAAAATATGTTGAAAACGACTCAGTTTTGTCAATACAACTATTTGCTGAAAATGTTTGCAAGTTGGTGAAAATTGAGCGCAAAATGTATCAAAATGCAAAAATTGGTGCCAATTGGTGCCAATTTTCAATGTTCAACAGAATTTTTCACCGACTTATAGGTATCTCCGACACATAGTTGCATTGACAAAAGTACATCATTTTCAACATATTTTCACATCCCGGTGCTAACTCAACTTCGAAATTCAGAGTGTACACTCCCTTTAAGGAAATAGGAAATTTCTATCACCTATATTTGTGAAGAACGTAGCAGCTGTGATCCAAAGTGTTTTGGCTCTAATTGTTTTATTGCTTTTGAAACACTGAAATTTGAAATACAGGCCCATTAAATATAAAAACGGCACACCTTTCGGTGTATCAAATATGCGACTATGAACACATAGCAAGTATACGTTAGCACAACGAGTATGTTGACTGTAATAAGAGTATACATATTGTAGAATAGCTTAAAATCTGCGTTGTGTTCGTGCTCTTCATCGTCGAAGGAAAACGTGATGTCCGAGTAATTTACTGCAATTTCATTATGAACAAATTTCTTTTAAAGTAACAATACATTGAACAGCTTCGAACTTCGCAAAGACCACTGGAACTCCGATGGCCAGATGAATACCCCATATGATCCAAACTATTTTCTTGATACGATTCGTTGACCACATCTGAATCGTTTTTTTTATAATCATAAACATCACATGATGAAAACCTGGGCATGTTGTATGTAATTCATAGCAGTTGTTCTCGACAATGCAATAATAAAATGAAAGGAAACAGTGGAAGTACTGACGCCTATTTGACAAAAGTATGATACTTTTCCGAGCCACCAACCTACAACAGTTTTTTCTTCGTATTCGTATTAACATTTTTTTTTTTAAATATAATTCATGACTAACCGTTTGTTACCGCAAAATCATCGAATAGTGCTAAAATTACAGGATTTTTCAGAAGAATGCGATATACTATGATCACCATGTTCCCTATTCCTAAAATATGTTTTTTTTTCGCATGTATTTTAAAAACTAATTTTCAAACCTGCATGGAGCTGCAAAATCTGGAATGACGAATCGATTTTTTTCGAAATGTGTCTAATAAAGTACACAATAGTTGCGTATTGCATGGGAAGTGAAATCAAAAGCCAGATAATTTGGAAAAATGAAGCAATCCTAAGAGTGTCCATACTAAAACAGAAAAAAACAGAAAATAAACATAACATAAACAACACAACAAAGATTCACCTTCGCACAAGGAAAACACAAAATTCAATTTCAGGAAATAGGCAGTGACTTCTTTCTACAATTCAAATATACAGCACATACACGTATAATTACGTTCACTATTTGTAAACTAGTTTTGCCGCAAGAACTATAAATATTAAATCAAATTTATAAGTTGTAGAATTTTGTCGTCTAAATGCGTTTATCTTTGCAGACGTAATATAGTTTTCTTCAGGGACATAGTTGGGGCCTCTGTGCATTTGACTACAGAAATGAAGATACTCATTTTCCGTGCGGGACCACGCACCGGGCAAACAGTGACAATGATCTCGTACCCCTCCAATTTCGTCCAGAAATAGGCATGCGCTTTCAAAATTGCAGCCTGCGAGATCATTTTCACTGACTGCCCGGTGTGTGGTCCCGCACGGAAAATGAGTATCTTCATTTCTGTAGTCAAATGCACAGAGGCCCCAACTATTTCCCAGAATAAAACTATAGGAGAAAATAAACAAAATGTAACATTTTTTTTCGAAAAGGAAAACGAATCAACATATAGAATGGAGAGACAATAGACACGCAAGATACAAATGATGTGTGTATTAATTATTAATAATATGATTATGTTTGCCATGGTACAGACCACAATGCAATGAATTTTGCTGAACTGAATGGCGATAATTCGCTTAAGTAATGCATTTTCTCAAGCTACGTGACAATGAATTGAATAATTGATTTAACAAATCCCGCGAGTTTCTTGCGAAATATTCACGATAAAAATGGTGTAATCAAATCAGCTATATCATACACATACGCTGACTGTTCCCTCATGCAGTGACACGGCGTTGCCGCGCCCGCGCGCCTTACACGCCGGTTTTGTGCGGCTCTGGCGCGCCTCTCAGCCGCCCCGTGTGAGAGATGCGCGAGAGCGGCGCAGTGAGCGCTCGTAAGGCGCGCGAGAGAGGCACATGCGAGAGAGTACTTGATGGAGCAAATAATAACCCACTAGATTTCCCTTGTGCTCTTTTTTGTTGCATATGGCGAACATCATAACAATACTTTTATTTGTTTGACATATCAAAACATTGTTGAGAAAGATGGGAACAATTGACTCACAGTAAAGCAGCTGATATAATCACAGTATTACACAGATGAAGCTATTTGAGAACTATATTCACAGTGACCACAGAAAGACAACACGTACAAACAAAAACTGAGCAAATAGCAATTTACTCAAATGGAGGAAGGAGGCGAGGGGGAGGGCGAGGAGTTGCCATTCGGAATCAAGCGTCCATTCCTTGGCTCCTGCGGTCCTCCTGCGGCGTCGAAGCCCACACACGACCAAAATGAAGTGAGTGACAGCGAGAACACTCCGCGAGACGCCACAGACAGCACCTACAACGAAGAAGGTGGCAATGAGAGTTGATTGCCGCTTCCACTCACCCTGTACTCATCATGAGCCAGACTGTTGAGCATGGCAGCGATGCGCGCGCGCCTCTCGCACTCCGCATCCCTCCACGGAACAGCCACGAGAGCGCGCTGACTGGCAAACACAGCCTCCGTCTGCAAAACACATTGCAATCGCAACAGTCAACCGAATACAGAATTCATACCTCGTTAACCTCCAACGTGTGCATGAAGCGATGGATGGTATTGAGAATGGACACGAGTCGAATAGCGGCTGCGAGGGGAGACGGCGCGCTCCTCCTCCTCCTCTTCTCCGCCTCTTCCTCGTCCTCATTCACCTCCTCCATCGCCATATCCTCCTCCACCACTGGGTTGAGCAGCGACACGAAGCTCTCGCACTGCTGCTTGTTCTCGAACGGCTCGGCCATGCGGGCGGCATCGTAGCGCACGAGGAAGGTGTCATGAGTGGCCGCACTCCAGCACACGCGCATCTCGGCGCACACAGCGCAGACGGGCTGAACACCACATCCATCACATCTATATCATCGACAGCTCACTCACATCTCGACTGCGTGCTCGCTCCTCTGCATGTCTGTCCATGCAAGGTAGAAGGCAGGCGGTCCGACGCGGCTCTCCAAATGCTTTTTCGCCGCCACTGTGAACAACACAGCACACAGCGACCAGCCAACCAGAACAGACTCCGAGATGGAGGAGACTGAAGAAATCGTGCTGAGATCATTCGAACCATTGCAATACTTATAGGGTATCCCCCACGGTACGCGAATTATCGGCGGTCGGCCAGACATGGGCGAAATGACGAGCTTTTTATGCAAATTGGAGAAATATCGGGGTTTTACTCCAAAACACGGCAAAAATGAAAGAAATCGAAAAATCGAAAACTAGAGTTCTGTGCGGACACTATCAAAGTATCTTCTCCCTCAAACTGGGTTCTGTAGCATGGATTTGAAGTGAGTTATTAAGTTTTCTAGATTTTACCTATTGAACAGCCTCAAAAACGTGGTTATCGAGCGATAACAGAAGAACTAAAGCGTAATTCAAAAATCGAAATCTAGAGTTCTATGGGGGCTGGAGATTCACACCACATATCCAAAAATTGGAAAGATTCATCAATTCCGGAAGGAGTTATTAGCTCTGAAAGGTGAGCAACTCTGCTTCATCAGAATTGCAAATCACCTTCATTTCCCTAAAATCAGACCGCAAAGCGCGCGACTCGCGCGGTCAAATGATCTTGCGCGGACCGATAGTGCGGCTAAATGCGATGAAATGATGTCTGGAAAATATGCGGCGAGATGGCTGCCATACCGTGAACCGGGGGGACGCCCTATACCTCCCAGCTGCTTCTTCTCTTCCTGCACGGAAGCTAGCAGCGCGTCGACGAGACCGCCGACGAGGCGCAGCCCGCGGAAGCCCACCTCGCACGCAGAAATCTCGAACTTGGACAGCATCCTGCTCAGTACGTCCGCACTGTGCGCCTCCGCAGCCGTTCCACTCATCTCCGATCCAGCCCATTCCAGAAGGATAGCACGGCAGATGCTGGAAATGTAAGTCATGAGGAACGAATATGATCTTCTTTGCTCACCTCTTGACCTTGTCCGCATCAGCGCTCCTCACACGCAGTCCGTGCATCCTGGCATCGAGAGGGTGGTGCGAGTGAGTGAGCCACTGCGCCAGTCTGCCGTCCACCCTGGCCGCGCCCTCTCCTCCCCACGCAGTCCACTCCTGCCCGCCCACCACGCGGCCACTCCCCGCCAACGCAGCCCACGCGACCGCCACTTGGGACGCCTTCTCAGGGGACGAGCACGAGTCGCACGCAGCCTCCAGCCAGCTGGCCAGCTGCCACTGCACAGCCCCCTCCGCCATCTGCTGGCAGGGGGAGCAAGGATAGCCAGGGCAGAGTCCTCCCCTCCCTCCTCTTCGTCCTCGTCCCACTGCTCCACCTCCACTCCCAGAGTACGCGCCGCCGACTCGCTGTCCAACTCGTTCAGCAGAACACACCACTGCACGCACTTCTCCGCAGTCGTCCTGAACAAGTATGGCCAAGTGTGCGGCGGCAAGCATTGCAACTCACTTGGTCATGGCGCGCAGCACTCTGTCTGCGATCGACGCGGCCTTGTCGGTGCTGGCAGCGGCGGCGGCCGCGCGCGAACGTCGAACACACTCGTCCTCCACCTCTCCTCCTCATCCACCCACAACTCCACGCTCCTGTTACGCATCGCACAAGAAATCTCCCCAATCTTCGCGTCCATTGACATGAACACGCTGTAATAGCAATCAATAGGTAAATCAATACGTGATCTTAACTCACCGGAAGTCGGGATGTGGGGTGAGGGGCTCGGGCTCGAATGACGAGGCGCGTTCGGACACCACCAGCCGACCGTCCGTCTCCAGACAACTGTTCAGACGATCCAGAACAGCGGCCGGCAGGCTGCAACCGTCAGCTCATCTTACACTCAATCGATTTAGTTCAAAACATGCGGTCTCTCTCTCTGAAACAACGTCTAACCGAAACAACGTAAACGTACGTCTAACCGAACAACAACACGTATAAATAAGCTTGCACAACCACGCCATGTAATACATATTATAAATATATATTATGAAACACAAACCAAGTATATTCAGTTTAAAAAAATATGATTCGAAATAAACATCGAAAAAACGCGCATGCGTGCGTGCGTCAATATGAGGTGGGCACAGTTAGCGAGAGTCGGACAACGAGAGACATGCAGACGGGCAGAGTGAGAGAATAGGAGTTACCAACTTGACCTTTGCCAAACTGCGAACAAGAATATATGATAAAAAAAATAATACCACAATGTAATACTCTTATTTCATCTCACTACTAACGATGACTTTTTCATGTATACCAAAAATTGGAAAAAAAGATCTGTTCACAGAAGCATGATAATTGATATGCGAAAGTATATCTCATGCATAAACGAATCAATAAAAATGATAAATAAATATGTTTTTATTTGAATACAAACTCCTTTTATATCTGAGACAACGTATCCACTGAGCGCCGCTCTCGCGCGTCTCTCGAGCGCCTGCGTGAGAGATGCGCGAGAGCCGCGCACCCCTTTCTCTCTACCAGCCATCGGGCAGCCGCGCGCGAGAAGTGCGCGAGAGCCGCGCCCAAGCTGCTCCAGAGCGGCAAATGCCTCTAAACCGCGCGAGAGACGCGCGGGCGCGGCAACGCCGTGTCTGTGTGGGCGTGCGGAATGGCTCATAACTCTTTTCTACAAATAGAACAAATATGCCAAGTGATTTGGGCTATGGAAAGGAAACGAAACGAATGTGGTATATGAAGAGAGAGAGGGAAGATGGATAGGTAACGGCAGACGGGTGGCAGTTGTTGTATGCAAAGGGGATGGAAGGTGGGAGATGAAGAAGGAGAGGAAGGATAGGTTGCGGAACACGTTTAGTAGTTACACATTCAGGTGACGTCTGACGGGAAGCGCAAGATGCTGGACTGCGTGGACTGCACGGGCGCCGGCGACGTGGACACGAGTACTATCAAGACGGCAGAGAACGGGGTGGTCATCGGACTGACTGGCAGGAAGCTCAAGGTGTGGATTACTCTTTACATTAATATGAAGGGCGGTAGGCCGGTTGTCGTGAATTAACTATGAGTAAACGATCGAAACTCATCTGGATAGAGAAGGGTAGTAGGGTGAATCTGAAAATCCAACTGAAAAATCCGACCGGAAGGAAACTCAAGGTACGCAGGTAGTTTGGTGCGAATTGAATAGCAGATTGATCAATGTGGAAGATGATGGAGTGAGTGTGAAGTGTAATGTGGTTTCAGATCCCGGAAACGTGGGAGAACCCGTCGGGCAAGTGGTACCTCGGATCCAAGCCCATCTACGAGCTCTACCCCAAGGGACTCGACAGTGTCATGAAGGTGGGGGCATGGGTGAAGTTATTTCGTGCCGAAACGAGTATGTGAGTTGTTTGTTATAGTGTGATTAAGGTGAATAGTGTGCTAGCACAGAAATGTCATTGGTGAACTTTTTTGTCTGCCGAGTCTTTTTGTAGCCCTGAAACATATAAGTGATATGGTTTACAGTTTTAATCTGCCACATTGCAGAACGAGAAGCGTCGCGAGGTGTGGGCGTCTGCTCATCAGATGGCGCTGGCCGATGCGCGCCGACAGCTGATCGCACACGAAGAGGCGGTCGGGGGAAGCAGCGAGAAACTGGTGGGGGGAGAGGAGTTGGAGGAAGAGTAGCAGGAGACTGTGGACAAGTTCCTATCCAGGGGTATTTGGGAGCGGTAACGAGAAAGTGGTCAATCAAGAGGGGGAGGGGTTGGAGGAGGAGTAGCAGGAGACGGTGGACAGATTCCCATCCACGGGTATTGTATTCTGAAGCGGCATGTTTGGGGGGGGGGGTTAGAGGAGAGGAGTTGCTAGGAGGAGACGATGGGCCATGGCCCATGGGCATCGCCTCATTAGAAGAGGAAAAAGCAACAACGAAAAGGCGAAGAGTTTGAATTTTATTCGTACGATGTGTTTTTTTTTCATTATCATTTTAAGGATTGTGGAACATCAATCGGAAGAAACAACGGCATTATTAAACTATATGCTGATCGGATATTTTACATTTTTCTGAAACACATTATGTGCAGTGTTGGGATAACATGAAATTTCAGGCGGACAAGCAGACCCGTGAGGATCTGGCATCGCAGGTCGAGTTCCTCAAGGCACAGGACAAGATGGAGGATAAGGTAGGGGGGGGGGCGGGGCGAGAGGGGTTGGACGCCACGTGGTGATTGCAGGGACCGGTGGCCGACTGCATTGTGTGGAACGACGGCAATGAGTGGAAGTGAGTGTCTGTCTCTCTCTTCTCTCTCTCTCTCTCACTCGGTCTCTCTATCTGTCTGTTTGTCTCTGTCTGTCTCTCTCTCAGCTAGCCTTCTTGTCGCAGGGCGTGTATCGACACCTCTTTCCGCGGCCGCCTCTCCCTCTGCAAGCCGATGGGCACCTTCCGTCAGACGGGAGAGTGGGCCAGCCTCAGCGATATGGGTACGGTGGGGAGGGAGGGGTTTGAATACGTTTCATCTATACTTGAACTTGCTATGTTGGTGAATGTAAACAATTAGTAATTAGTAATAGGTAATTAATTAGTAATTAGTAATAAAAAGTAATTAGGACTTGGCCGTAGTGTGAAAGAGGCTAGGTAGTTTGTGTGGTGATCAATCGCTATGGGGGAAGAAAAGGGAAGAGGGTTGGAGCATTTTGATCATTGTCAACCCTCATTGCAGACCAGTTGACGTACTGCTTCCGTATCGCCCCTACGGGGAAGCTGCTGGAGATCTGCGTGCCTTCGGGCAGCCACGGCAGCCATGTCGCCAACATTGCCGCTGGTATGTTTTGGAAAGAGATTATCCTATTCGAATATCGTTATGAAAATTTGTGTGGTTTTTTTCTGATTTGTGTGAAACGTAGATCACTCTTTTCTTGGACGAGTCATGTAATCAGCGTTGATTATACTATCATTATTTAACTTTTCAAATGAGAAAGTACTTTCTTTCTTTGTACAACATTAATGATGTGAATACCGAGGTTCAACGTGATCTGGATTAGAAACATGGATTTCATTGGTTTCGAAATTCGAATCTAATGTCTGGTCTCTACAGGCTGTCACCCCGATGAGCCTAGCAAGAACGGACTGGCGCCCGGAGCGCAGGTGTGTGTTTTTTGTAATGTAATTATTTTCTAATGTAATTGTTGTATTATGAGTTTATGTGATATTATATGGCCGCTCATTTCACCCTATAATTTCAGGTGATCTCGTTCTGTATTGGCGACAACCGCATCGCTAGTATGGAGACGGGAACGGTGGGTGAGGGGAGGGAGAGGGGGAGAGAGAGACGGAGAGAGAGAGAGAGAGAGAGAGAGAGAGAGAGAGAGAGAGAGAGAAGATAGAAAGAAAGAGGGAGAAAGATAGAAAGAGAGAGATAGAGAGAGATAAATAGAAAAAGATAGGAGGAGGGAGATGGAAGGGAGAGAGATGGTGATGAGAGGGAAAGAGATAAAGGGAGAAAGAGGAGAAGAAACTCAATTGCAGGGTCTGACGCGCGCCCTGAACATGTGTGTGGAGATGGGTGTCGACGTGGTGAACCTCAGCTACGGAGAAGGCACCGACCTGCCCAATAAGGGGTGGGTGGGGCAGAGATAAATGGACAAGTAGGCTTAGCAGGATGTGTTTGACAGATCTACGAACGGTAGATCTGTCAAAAATTGATTCCCTCCATCGTATGTTTTGCACATTGTATGAATGAAACATGGAAAAGGTGGCATGGGTTTGGGTTTCGTACATATGGTGTGACCTTCCCGGCCGGATAAACACTTGACTTGACTTGACTTGGTGTGAAATCAGAATCGGGATCATTTATACAGATTCTCTATATCCTGACTGTACAACAAGTGCATATGGTACGCCTACGCCACAAGGGCTGCGGTGTATGTGGTGGAATGTGTGAAAAAAAACACGCGGTGGATTGTCTTGACGTGTGCTCCTTGCAGTCGCATCATTGACGAGCTGCGCCGTCTGGTCGAGCGTCACAACGTGGTGTTTGTGTCGTCGGCGGGCAACAACGGCCCCGCCCTGTCTACCACCGGAGCACCCGGAGCGACGACCAGTGAGAGTATCGGTGGGTGTGGAAGATGGACGGATCATTGGTTTTGAGAAAGGTATAAGTTTGTATATGTTTTTGTGGTGAAACGTAGAGTGGGTGTGTAGTGTATGTAACGTTGGGCGACGACGAGTGAGAGAGTATCGGTGGGTGCAGAAGCAGGGACAAGGATGATTATGGTTGGTACTGACATGTCAAGTGCTTGTATATTATTATCGTGAAATTGAGTGAAACTAGAGTGTGTGGAATGTGACGTTATTCCGTCCGTGACTAGAAGTATTAATAATCTAGAGTATTTAAAGTTTGTTTTTCAGTAGATTCAAGTTATACAACCGTCGACCTAGCCAATAAGGGGACTGACCTAAGGCTCTCGAGTACAAGTCGCTAGCTGCTTACAAGGGGTCCATCGATGAATGCAATGAATTTGGATCAGATGACGTCACAGACTTCTGACTAGTTGTTGATCAGCGAATAGTGATCGCGGAGCGCAGAAGCGAATTGGGAAATGGTTGGCTCGAAGTGAAACGATTATGACAGCTTGTAAAGAAACAAGGACATAACGAGTAGGAGATTACGTGCAGTTTTAATTGTTTTTAAATTCTAAATGATCTCGGTGAAACGTATAGTCAGTGCATGAGTGGTATAGCTCCCCGACAACCTTGGACGGACACTGAAGATATCTTGTTGTGATGTTTTAAAGTGCCATGTATGTCAGGCGTGGGCGCGTACCTGACCCCGGAGATGGCGGACCCGTTCTACGGGGTGCACAACGACGTCAAGGGCAACCTGTTCCCCTGGAGCAGCCGAGGACCCAAGTGAGCGCGGGGGAGGGGAGGGAGAGGGAGGGTTCAGTTGTCGTGCGTTTTGACTACTAAACGGTTTTCGATGAATTTGGCTAGTTGAATTGTTTTGTGTGTGTGTTGACGTTGGCGACTAGGTTTTCACTTAGCTGAATTGAATACGTTTCTCGTTGTGTATATCATATTAGAGACAGTGAAATGGCTAATGCGTCTACTATCTCTTCAATGCATGAACGTGCTCTTGTTGCCAGCAACGACGGCTGGCTGGGCGTGTCGATCACTGCCCCGGGGGCGGCGTTCACGGGCGTGCCGCGCTACTGCAGGAAGAGCATCCAGATGATGAACGGAACATCGATGAGCAGCCCCAACGCCGCTGGCAGTGTCGGTGGGTGGAAAGCTGTGATGGGTGAATACTAGGTGGTAGTCGTGGTTCTGTCGGCGATTCCTATTGCGGTTTCCTGTTGGAGGGTGGACAGAGTGATTGGATATCAGACGGATGAGGAATTAACATGTAGATATGTGGCGGGGACTTGAAACTGATGTGAAACGTAGTTCGGCAGTGATTGGTGGATGGACAGAGACAGAGGAATTCAGGAATTGAATGTCGAAACAGACGTGGAATTAACATGTAGATATGTGGTGTGGACTTGGAACTGGTGTGAAACATAGTTCGACAGTGCTTGGCGGTATTCGCAGTTCTGTCAGCGATTTCTGATGCGTTTTTTATCCGACAATGTCGGTGGGTGGACAGAAAGATAGGGAAGGGGGAGAGTTAGAGGACGTCGAATTAACATGTAGATATGTGGAGGGGACTTGGAACTGATGTGAAACATAGTTCGGCAGTGCTGCATGAAATTTATGAGGAGATTTGAGTACTATCTACTAGCAGTTTTGTTAGCGATTTTTGTGGATTTTGAGATTGTTTCTTATTATCGACCGATGACCGGATCGAAACGATGTCAGTTACTCATTAAAGACGATAAGCGGGTAAGCAATTGTGGTGATTGTTTCGATTGAAGATGTCATGGTCACAGTTTTGGCGCATTGAAGCTTTTGGTTTTGGTGGAATTGGAAATCCAAGAGAAAAGTTTTTTTTTTATGTAATAGCGTTCGTTGGATTCTTCTTTTGAACATTCGCACAGTTTGTCGGTTTAAAAGAAAACGAATTTTGAAACGATTACTGTTGAATATTTATCACCGGTATTAGTCACTGTACAGATCACAAATGGAAATAAGAAAGAAACATGGTTATTTACTTGGACTTGTTGCTCCTCTTTGCTTTGACAGTGGGAGAGCGAGAGGGGTAGGGAGAAGGGTAGGGGCAGGGGTAGGCATAGGGATTGTGGACAGGCGCGGTCGGCGCGAACTGACTGCAGTAGTTGGCATACGCGGTCCACTGATCCATCGAGGCAAGGTGTTGCTGCTGCATGGCAGACAGAAGCGAGTACGAGGGAGGGTGAGCGGCTGAAGAGGGGTGATTAGATTGATATTGAAGGGTGATATGATAACTCACTCTTGGCAGCGGGCGAGTTGGCGGCCTTGCGCTTGCGACTAGCCTTGGTGGAAGCAGTTGGCACGGCAAAGGTGGACGAGGAGGTGGAGGGAGTGGAGTAGGACGAGTCGGTGGAGGAGGGACGAGTCGGGGGGCGGGGAGTGGAGGGGGAGGAGGAGGAGGAGGGACCAGGGGCTGCAAAGTAGAGAGGGTTAGAGGGATGGCATCGGTTGAATTGTGATGAAATGTGTAATGAAAAGAGAGAATAATGCTAGCACAAATACCAGGTTCGACTGCTATTCTAATAGCATATAATAATATATAATAATGATATGTGATTGAAGCGAGAGGGGTTGGAGAAGAAGACTGTCCAGTACCTGTGCGATGCTCCAGCTCGGGCAGGATGGTGCTGATGAGGAAGTTGTTGACCATTGTTGGATGAGGATGGGCTGTGATGATGATGGCAACCCCCGATGGTCCCCTTATATGTCTGCCGTGTGTGGGCGTGTCTGTGCCAGTACCGCGGGGCATTGAGGTCATCGGGGGAGATGCAAGAGTGCCGTTTGTGTCGAGGGAGTGCGAGTGGAGTGACCGGGGGCGAGTCGTAATTGCACAGAGGATGTGAGAGGGGTGTGACCGCGGGGCGCGCTAGATGATGTCGCCCGAGGGTATATGAGACCCCCACGGGGGCAGGAGAGCACAGTGATTGGATGGGTGATGATGGGGGGATGGGCGGTTCTCTTTGTGGTGGAGGGTGGGGGCTATCAGGCATGGTTGCGGGCTGTGGAACAGAGTGAGAGGAATGGAGGGCGGTGTCTTTTGATGGGGAGTGAGTGTATTGTGGTGAGATTGTAGCAGGAGATTCATATCGGAACATTAAACGTGAACAGTAAAAGAGACAATGTGATCATGTCTCTGTTCAGCGTGCATTCTGTCGGCTCTCCGCGCGGAGGGCAAAGAGTGGTCGCCGTATCAGGTGAGTGTGGCTGGATGGGGGAGTGGATTCATTTAGATGACTGACAGTTGACAGAGTGAGATTTCACAGAATGTTGTGTGAGATGTGTGATAAAGGAACAGTGGCGACTTATAAATAATAAACGCAACATAATAATTGCGATAACAAACAAAACAAAAAAGGGGGTGAGACAGAGAGAAAGACAGAGAGATAAAAGATAAAAGCCGTTTCGGGTGTAAAACGCTATACGGCAAAACTTTGTCCCTCCCACCCTCGTCAGTAACGATAGAGAGACGTGTAATTTTTGAATGGATAGTATTGTATATGGTATATAAAAAGAAAGGAAAGAAAACGCGAAATAACTATCATAAGCAAGCAAGTTACAAGTAATGAGCACAAAACAGTGTGGAGACGCTTGAGAATTTGTTTGTGAGTGACTGCGCGAGGCAGTGGGATGGGTGTGGCGTGGCTACAGCGTAGTCTGCCGTAGGTCTCCTTGAGGTCACTCGCACTGAGTGTGCAGTGCTGGGTTTAGTTCAAAGATCAATATTTCCGGTGCGGGCGTTAATCACTTCTCAATTAAAAAGTTTCAAAAAGGACTCCATTTTTTCAAGATTATATTTTATAGTGAGAGATTTATTCTGCATAACTGCGTATGCAATTTTCATGTTTATTTCTTGACTGGGAAAACCGTTTCTTATAAATTTATCTCGTAGTTCTTTGATTCTAGACATAAAAGTCTTCGTCTCAGTACAACATCTGTATATTCTCAGTACTTCTCCATTCAAACAGTTCCACGATATGCTGCGTTTCATGTTTGTATTGTATTTTGGATAGCGGACTATTTCGAACGAGTATTCATCTGTCTTATTATAAAGTGAAGTAATTATTTGATTTTTAATGGTTATTTCGAGATCAAGGAAGACTGTTTGTTTATCAGTGGCGCTTGTTTGTTCGAGTGTTAGTGAATTATGGTAAATAGACTGAATTTTTGAGATAATGTCATGGTCATTGTGTCTATATATTATCAGTAGATCATCCATGTATCTATATCCTCTTACCTGGTAATGTTTGAAATTGGGATTTTGTTTCATGAATGTGTATTCCATGTGTGAGAGTGTCAAATCAGCAATGAGAGGAGAAGCATTATTTCCTTGCGGAATGCCGGATATCTGTTGATATACATTTTCTCCATAGACAGCAAAGCTGTTTTGGAGGATATACTCAATCATAAATTTGACGTCATCTTTCGTGTAGGTTCTGTTGGTGTTTCGGGATGAATCATTTTCTTTAGGATTATTGTAAAAGACTTTATTGTAAGTTACGGTGATATAGTTTTTACCACTGTTTTTAAAACATAATTCTATCAGTTCGAACATGTGTTTCTTAACAACGTCATGTGGAAGATTTGTAAACAGACTGCTGAAATCTGCACAATAGACCAATTTGTTTGAAATGTTATCGATACCCCTAAGGTCATCGACGACTTCAATGCTGTTATCCACCGACCAGTACGGGGATGACTTTTGTCCATTTCGTTGTCTAATAGTTTCAGAATAGTTTTTGAAATGACTTTTCATGTGTTTTAGAATTCTTTGCGTATCTATAGAAATAGCTTTGATACTGCTATTATAAGCGCCTGTGATGAATCTAAATTTTATTGGAGTTTTGTGCATTTTTGGGATGGCATAAATTTTGGGTAACGCTAGGTCCTTACTTTTGGTTTCGAGGTTGAGGCTTTTTGTGGTAATTTCATGTCTTTTAATAATAGATGAATATGTTTCACGGTCATATATTTTATATGTGGGGTTAGAAGCAATATTTTTTCTCGTTACATGATCAAAACCTAATTCTTTGTTCATGGTTATTACGTAAAGTTTTTTGCAAGTAAGTGCAAAATTACCTGCGGCTTTGTCAATGCATGTGATGATGAAGTGTTTTTGAAGTTCTTTTAGTTCTTTATGCAAAGAATGCCAATTATTTTCATTAGAATATGGAATGTATTGTTTTCTCAGCTTTATTTTAAATTGTGAGAGTATTGAATTTGTGACAAGATTTTCAATGTTTTTATGGAGTTGATATTTGTTAGCAATAAGTTTGCAGAATTGGTTTAGTGTAGTTTCAACCTCAGTTTGGATATCATTTATTGTGTACCTTTTTTGTTCTCTGAATTTTGTTCCTTGTTCCATAAGGTTTCGTAGTTTTGGATTCTCGATTATGTTTAGATTTCCAGTTACTATATGATTGTGATGAGAATTAATGAAGTTTTTATAAGTTGTTTTACATTCACATTCACTTTCAATGATGTTAGAAATCATATCGTTGTTCAATTCTTTTAAAAATGAGTTGTAATTTGCTATTTTATGGAATATAGAAAGTTCGTTCTCGTATGTTATTCTTACTTGTTGTATTTTACTTCCAACTAGCGTATTAGTTTCTTTAATGCATTTATTAATAATTTTTGATAGATTAATATTTTCCATAAATTGGCCATAGTATCTTATTTTAACGTAGTGATAGTTGTCGGGCTTATGTATAGTATTTTCTTTTTTGTAATTTGTGAGAAAATTGCAAACCATTGCAAATATTTTTCTTTTGACGTATGGTGATAGTAGATTGAAGTCTAAATTATTGATCATGTAGTTTGTTAGCGTTTCTACTGAATGTTTGGATAAGCATCTGTAATATTTGTAGAGATCTGTTCTTTCAAGTGATTCTATATTTGTAAGCAATTCTTGTATAGATTTTGTGTTTTTACCCTTTTTAAGTGATCTTCTCTTTTTACCTCTTCTTTTCTTTGTTTCGAATTGAATATTTTGACTGTAAAATGGATGATTTTTAATCTTTCCAAGAGTTAAATTGTTTGAAATATTTCCAAAAGATTTTATTTGATCATTTAGACCAAATGGGTATGCTGATATTAATGTTTTAATCCAATATAGTTCTTTCGAAAGTCTAATTTGAGTGTTACTATTTTCTTCATGATTGTCAAGAATTTCTATCGTGAAGTCTTCTGGGTTGTGGTCGTTTGCTTGGAAATGATTACTTATGTAAGTATTGTATTTATCGTTTTTGAAGGAATTTCTGTGTTTTGACATTCTTTGTTTCAGTGTTGTGCTAGTTTCGCCAACATACTGGATTTTACATTTGTTGCATGTAATAAGATAGATTAGGCATGTTGAAGAACAATTAGCATCACCGTATTTCATAGTAGGATGCGTAAATCCTGTTTGACTGCTTTTTGTTGTGTTTGCGAATTTTAGTTTGGGGCAGATAACGCACTGTTTTATAGTACAGCGTATTCCATTAGCTGTGGTTGAGGTGGGTATAATGGCCATTTTTGACTTCCCTTCCCTCCGGCATTTGATATTGTTATTTTGATAGTAAGCGAATTGGGTGGTTGGGGTGTTCGGTGTTTAGTGGCCACCGAGCCGGAAGTAAGTGGGTGCACTGTGGTGACAGAGTATATTTGTTGGTGAAGTGATGAATAATAAGTACTGGTCGGACTGGGTATCCCTGTCCCCTCATCACGGTAGGCGTCAGGACACACCACTGTGCGGTAAGGTACCGTCCTGATCATTAATCCTCATCATGATGAAGGCGATTTTTTAAATTCCGAGGTTGAATCCTCGTGGTATTTTACTTAATAATGGATGTCTTGGATAGGTTGTAAGCTCAATCAATGTAAATTTTATTTAGCCATTGTTGGTGATAATTGTTGATCAGCGCGGATGAAAGGCGAGTTTGTTATTGTAGCGTTAGTTGAATACATTGTGACTGTTCTTTTATTTTAGAAGTTTTGAATTGGGAGGGAAAAGTTGTGTTTTGAAAAGTTGTTATGTCAGAAGGAAGGTAGTCAATAATGATTGGTAATCTTGAATGAATATAACCGTAAAATGTAGTAAGAGTGATCAGGACTAAGTCCTGATAGGATCAGTTGAATGTATTAGAGACAATGTCTCTTAAGAGTGGAGTCAGAAGAATAAACTTCTGAGTGCATTCCAAAGGAATACAGTAGTGAAAGAGTCACCGCCATTTGGCGGCGTGGTGGGTGAGGCGAACCTCGATCGCTGCCCGCAAGGGGTAGCGTGGTGGGTGAGGCGAACCTCGATCGCTGCCCGCAAGGGGTAGCGTGGTGGGTGAGGCGAACCTCGATCGCTGCCCGCAAGGGGTAGCGTGGTGGGTGAGGCGAACCTCGATCGCTGCCCGCTAGGGGTAGCGTGGTGGGTGAGGCGAACCTCGATCGCTGCCCGCTAGGGGTAGCGTGGTGGGTGAGGCGAACCTCGATCGCTGCCCGCTAGGGGTGGCGTGGTAGGTGAGGCGAACCTCGATCGCTGCCCGCAAGGGGTAGCGTGGTGGGTGAGGCGAACCTCGATCGCTGCCCGCTAGGGGTAGCGTGGTGGGTGAGGCGGACCTCGATCGCTGCCCGTTGGGGGTAGCGTGGTGGGTGAGGCAAGCCTCATAAGGAAACAAGCTCATGATAGCAAGTGTAGTGATTAGAATTAATGATTTAATATGTAAGAAGAAGAAAAAAGGAGAAAAGGGTTAGTGCATAATGGATAATAATTGCGAACGGAGATATTGATCATGCGATCGATATTCCCCCCCGGGTCAGAAAAGGGAGTGAGTCACAGACTACACAGTCACCGAATCTTTCCGGTACAAACAATAAATAATAAACGCAACATAATAATTGCGATAACAAACAAAACAAAAAAGGGGGTGAGACAGAGAGAAAGACAGAGAGATAAAAGATAAAAGCCGTTTCGGGTGTAAAACGCTATACGGCAAAACTTTGTCCCTCCCACCCTCGTCAGTAACGATAGAGAGACGTGTAATTTTTGAATGGATAGTATTGTATATGGTATATAAAAAGAAAGGAAAGAAAACGCGAAATAACTATCATAAGCAAGCAAGTTACAAGTAATGAGCACAAAACAGTGTGGAGACGCTTGAGAATTTGTTTGTGAGTGACTGCGCGAGGCAGTGGGATGGGTGTGGCGTGGCTACAGCGTAGTCTGCCGTAGGTCTCCTTGAGGTCACTCGCACTGAGTGTGCAGTGCTGGGTTTAGTTCAAAGATCAATATTTCCGGTGCGGGCGTTAATCACTTCTCAATTAAAAAGTTTCAAAAAGGACTCCATTTTTTCAAGATTATATTTTATAGTGAGAGATTTATTCTGCATAACTGCGTATGCAATTTTCATGTTTATTTCTTGACTGGGAAAACCGTTTCTTATAAATTTATCTCGTAGTTCTTTGATTCTAGACATAAAAGTCTTCGTCTCAGTACAACATCTGTATATTCTCAGTACTTCTCCATTCAAACAGTTCCACGATATGCTGCGTTTCATGTTTGTATTGTATTTTGGATAGCGGAACTATTTCGAACGAGTATTCATCTGTCTTATTATAAAGTGAAGTAATTATTTGATTTTTAATGGTTATTTCGAGATCAAGGAAGACTGTTTGTTTATCAGTGGCGCTTGTTTGTTCGAGTGTTAGTGAATTATGGTAAATAGACTGAATTTTTGAGATAATGTCATGGTCATTGTGTCTATATATTATCAGTAGATCATCCATGTATCTATATCCTCTTACCTGGTAATGTTTGAAATTGGGATTTTGTTTCATGAATGTGTATTCCATGTGTGAGAGTGTCAAATCAGCAATGAGAGGAGAAGCATTATTTCCTTGCGGAATGCCGGATATCTGTTGATATACATTTTCTCCATAGACAGCAAAGCTGTTTTGGAGGATATACTCAATCATAAATTTGACGTCATCTTTCGTGTAGGTTCTGTTGGTGTTTCGGGATGAATCATTTTCTTTAGGATTATTGTAAAAGACTTTATTGTAAGTTACGGTGATATAGTTTTTACCACTGTTTTTAAAACATAATTCTATCAGTTCGAACATGTGTTTCTTAACAACGTCATGTGGAAGATTTGTAAACAGACTGCTGAAATCTGCACAATAGACCAATTTGTTTGAAATGTTATCGATACCCCTAAGGTCATCGACGACTTCAATGCTGTTATCCACCGACCAGTACGGGGATGACTTTTGTCCATTTCGTTGTCTAATAGTTTCAGAATAGTTTTTGAAATGACTTTTCATGTGTTTTAGAATTCTTTGCGTATCTATAGAAATAGCTTTGATACTGCTATTATAAGCGCCTGTGATGAATCTAAATTTTATTGGAGTTTTGTGCATTTTTGGGATGGCATAAATTTTGGGTAACGCTAGGTCCTTACTTTTGGTTTCGAGGTTGAGGCTTTTTGTGGTAATTTCATGTCTTTTAATAATAGATGAATATGTTTCACGGTCATATATTTTATATGTGGGGTTAGAAGCAATATTTTTTCTCGTTACATGATCAAAACCTAATTCTTTGTTCATGGTTATTACGTAAAGTTTTTTGCAAGTAAGTGCAAAATTACCTGCGGCTTTGTCAATGCATGTGATGATGAAGTGTTTTTGAAGTTCTTTTAGTTCTTTATGCAAAGAATGCCAATTATTTTCATTAGAATATGGAATGTATTGTTTTCTCAGCTTTATTTTAAATTGTGAGAGTATTGAATTTGTGACAAGATTTTCAATGTTTTTATGGAGTTGATATTTGTTAGCAATAAGTTTGCAGAATTGGTTTAGTGTAGTTTCAACCTCAGTTTGGATATCATTTATTGTGTACCTTTTTTGTTCTCTGAATTTTGTTCCTTGTTCCATAAGGTTTCGTAGTTTTGGATTCTCGATTATGTTTAGATTTCCAGTTACTATATGATTGTGATGAGAATTAATGAAGTTTTTATAAGTTGTTTTACATTCACATTCACTTTCAATGATGTTAGAAATCATATCGTTGTTCAATTCTTTTAAAAATGAGTTGTAATTTGCTATTTTATGGAATATAGAAAGTTCGTTCTCGTATGTTATTCTTACTTGTTGTATTTTACTTCCAACTAGCGTATTAGTTTCTTTAATGCATTTATTAATAATTTTTGATAGATTAATATTTTCCATAAATTATTTCTGCCACAACTCCTCATATTCACACGAGCAAAACATTTGGCGGTGACCGGAAGCGAATCCGCGAAGCTCGTGGGCCACAACGCAGCGCGCATGTACTGAGTGTGAGCCATGAAGCAAATGAAAGAGGGTGTTGTTCATTTGCGCTTATGTCTCCACCCCAACGCTCAGTATTGAAGCGTTGGCGGGTAATTCAAGTTTTCGTCTGCATACTTGGCAGTGGCAGATTCGAAAGTAACGCAGAAACGTCGTTGTTTCGCAAAAATTGAAAATGTGTAAGGTTATAATTATTTTTCATAATACTCCGAATCAAAAATAAGTCGCCACTGTTCTTTTAACTAGAACTGAAAGTGGTGAGGTTGTGAAACGGACTTTTGATGAGGGAAGGATGAGAAGAGTGAGAAGAGTGGCTGATGTGATTGATATTGATGTGCTTGCAGATCCGGATGGCTCTGGAAAACAGTGCGCGGTCGGACGCCGGCGTGGAGAAGTTCAGCATCGGACAGGGCCTCATGCAGGTGTGTGGAGAGTGGTGAGAGAGAAAGAGAAAGAGAGAGAGAGAGAGGCTCATGCAGGTATGAGGAGAGGGGGGAGGAGTGTAGCTTATCAATCACATCGCGGAGTGATTTCGGCGAAGAAGAAGTAAGAAAAAGTCGCAATAATAGTTACATTGTATGGCATTATTTTGGTGACTAGTGAAACGTACATTTTATTTTGGAGAGATTTGGAAAAAAAAGTGGAGCAAAAAGCAATGACGAGGACAATGATCGGACGCTTGTTGAAGGATGAACAAATATTTTTTAATACATCAAATATATATATATATCAAAAAATAGTTTCTTTGCAAAATTGGCCGTGTCAATCATTGCTCTAGTTTGGTTGCAGCCGCAACATACTCGCTGTCTCTTTACTCTCTCATCTCTCATGCACCGCTTTGCAGATCGGCAGTGCGTACCAGCTGATGCAGCGCATTGGCGCCACCCTGCCGACGGAGCTGCACACCATGCAAGTGACGGTGCGTGGGGGAAGGGACGTTACTAATTATGACTGTTTAAATGTTGCACGCTTGGCACATTAGTGTTATAGTGAATAAAGTCGGGTATGTGATGTGTGAAACGTGGATACTGTGTGTAGGGAGGGGATTTGAGGGGTTTTTAATTTCTCCTCAGGTTTCATGATCAATTAAGAAATATTTCGTGGAGTTTAGTAACGTATACATGAACTTGGAAATGCCACATATTAGTGTTGTAGCAGATGGTCCGCCAAATAAGAAATGTGTGAAACATAATTAAAATTTTTTGGGGGGATTTTGACTAGAATTTCTGTGACGTTTGACGATTAGTGATTGCAGACTGCGATTTCCTCATCTTACAGATTCATTCCAGTATAAAAGAGTACAATCACAACAACTGTGTTCAGACGACCTTTGACGGCCAGGCTTCCCATCTTACAGAGTCCTTGCAGTGTGAAAGAGTGTGCTTGTAGGCTACCTTCGACGGCCAGACGACTCGCGGCGTGTACCTGCGGGAGGCGCGCGAGATGCGCCCCACCGAGTACACCGTCGCCGTCAAGCCCCTATTCGGAGACCATATCGGTGGGGAGGGGGGAGAGGAGATGGTAGTAGCAAGAATACATGTGTTTCTGATGAGGTGAGGGGATTCTGGTGAGGTGAGGTGGAGGAGGAAGATGGTAGTAGTTTAAATTGATTCGGAGATTGTATGTTTCGGAATATCGTCGTTGGATGGAGGTGATTGGAGCAAGTGATTTTTGCCACGTGTTTTTTCGCAACTAGAAATGTGATGATCTGTGTATCCAGTGACTATATGACTATATCTGTACATGACTTCGACTTTGACTTTGAGTGTACATCTATTAGATATAGGCATTCATTTGCAGGCCAGGACGCGAAGATTGCGTTCGAGAGGAGCCTGCTGTTGGAGTCGACGGCGGACTGGGTGAAGACGCCCGACACGCTGCTGGTGATCAACCAGGTGGGAGGGAGAGGGAGAGGGGGAGAGGAAGAAGATAGAGGCGGGAGGCGAGAGAGAGGGGGAGGGGAGGGAGAGGGAAAGAGGGGGGGAGAGCAAGGTAGAGGAGAGGGGTAAGGAGGAAGGAGATAGAGTAAGAGAGGGGGAGGGGAAGGAGAGAGAGGGGGGAGGGGAAGGAGAGAGAGAGGAGGGAGGGAGGAGAGAGGGAGGAGAAGGAGAGAGAAAGGAGGGAGAGAGGGAGGGGAAGGAGAGAGAGGGAGGGGAAAGAGAGAGAGAGAGGAGGGAGGGGGAGAGGAGGGAGGGAGGAGAGGGGGGAGGGAAGGAAATAGGGGAGAGGGGAAGAGATAGATTAAGGGAGAGAGAGAGAGAGAGTTAGATTCACTTCGTATCGTAGACTACCGCTGACATTGATGAACATATGAAAATAAACAGCGTGCGTATGAGATCTTTTTTTGAATCGCATTTTACACGGTTTGAAAGTCGTACGTTTGAATATTTTGTTATTGAAAATGGGAAGTTCACAACATATGTCAAGTAATGATCGTATGATTATTGAATGCGATCAGTGTGCGAACTATATAATTTTTTAAAACTTAATTTTCTCACATGGAGTGTCGTTTAGGTCACAGAAGCCGATGGTGACTAAACTGATATCAGAGATACCCTAGGAGGTCACTAGTCGAAAACCGTTTCCAAGTCCACAGGACCGGCCATACGTTTCGAGATATTTACGTTTCAAATTTTGGAGCTAAACCGTGTGGAGTGATTTTGCGGCCTGTCACTCTGTTCGCGCGAGCTGTGAAACAGCGGCGGTGGTCTAGTGAATATAGCGGTCGTCTGTCAAGCGGCAGGTTGTGGGTTCGGACCCTGTATACGACTTCATTTTGCCGGTTCTCTCCGGACCTCCTAGGGTATCTCTGATATCAGTTTGATCACCATCGGCTTCTGTGACCTAAACGACACTCCATGTCAGTTGTTTTCAACCGTGAGGAGTTGACGCAGATGCGAGCAGGAGAATACTTTCGTTGTGTTAATACCAATGCATTTGCCATTAAGGAACAAGAATAGTGTGCGAGATATTCAAAGTGTATTGTTGCACGTGAACATGCTTCTATTCTAGGAGCGCACGTTCTTTATGAGCGTTGATCCGACCAGGCTGGAGGCTGGAAAGGCACACTATGCAGAGGTGAGAGAGAGAGAGAGAGAGAGCGAGAGAAAGAGAGAGAGAGAGAGAGAGAGAGAGAGAGGGAGAGAGAGAGAGAGAGAGAGAGAGAGAGAGAGGAGCTGTCTGCAGGTGACGGGAGTGGACTCTGCCCACCCTGACCTCGGCCCTCTGTTCCGTCTGCCCATCACTGTCGTTGTTCCCGAGCAGCCGAGAAAAGACGCGACCGTCGAGTACAAGTGGGTTTGTGTCACGCTGTATTCGCTATATTAGAGAGTCGATTGGCTATGGGTTTAGATTGGATTCGTGAATCATATACTTGATCGGGTGGTAATTAGAGATGGTCCGGTTAAACTGTTCACGGTTTTTCGGTTTGGTTTAACCGGTTAACCGAACCGAAATTTCAAAAAACCGGTTCCGGTTAACCGGTTAACCGATTTTGAAACGGTTTTCGGTTAACCGGTTAACCGAACCGTGACTTCAAAAAACCGGTTCCGGTTAACCGGTTTTAACCGGTTTTCGGTTTTCGGTTATCGGTTATCGAAACCGTCACTGAAGGTGTGAGATCATCAAAGATTTTTATTCTTGTTTGTCAGTTACCGCCATTGTTACATCACAAAACTCGAGAAATTTGACAATACGAGCGTCGAACTTACGAGGGAGGTGTTATAGGTCCTCCGCTCGGATTCACAATCTGAAGGCACGATTAGAAAGCTCTTGATTTACTTAACAACATATCAAAACTTCAGCTGCCCTCGTGTCCATTAAAGTACCGTAATTTTCGTTTGAAGTTGATACCAGATTACTGTTTTGTGATACGTATGTTGCACTATATTTATCGGAGTGGGTCCACAATAGTTATAGAAGACTATAGCTTTCATAAAAACTTTGAAATATGAGATTTCATCGATTTAGAGCCGAGTCATGGTCAAAAACGCCGATGACTGCCTCCAGCGAGTGTCTGGACTTTGAAATTTTTGACTGTTACTTTTTATGTAAACTATGCCTAAACCGAATTGAGGGCAGCTGATTTTTCGATATGTTGAACAGTAGGTTCAGGGCTTTCAATTTCTACCTTATGAAGTAAATCCGAGTGGAGGACTTGTAACACCTCCCTCGTTAGCCTAGACAGTCAGCTACAGGAAATTCGGTTAACCGAACGATTCGGTTAACCGGTTCGGTTGCCCGAAAACCGGTTTCTGTCACGGTTTTTCGGTTCGGTTAAATAACCGAAAACCGGAAAAATAACCGAAATTACGGTTAACCGGACCATCTCCAGGTGGTATTGTATGGGGGCTGACAGCACGAGAGGTTATTCTGGTACACACGAAACGACTTGAACGTAGTTGTACTGTTGCAGGTTTTTGGCGGAGAGTGGCCAGCCGCACCGCAAATTCCTCGCCGTTCCCGACGACGCCAACGCGGCCGGTGAGAGGGCTTCGTATTTCTCGTGTTTCCATTCTTCTTGTACTTGTATAATAGACACCGGGAACTCCTATGGATCGGCTGGAGAATATGATCAATTTTCGCATCGAGTGTTTTGTTCATAATTTTATTAAATTATCACGCGAGTGATGTATTTCACACTTTGGTTTTGCTTTGAGTGGTCGAGTTGACAATGTTTTCATATGAAAATACGGTTACGGTGTCATTAGTATTGCATATTGCATTACATTCATCACAGATCATGAGTATGATTGTAGTGAGTGTCAAATTGCAGTGATCCGCGTGAAGAACCTCTCGAAGGTGGAGCAGGACCGGTTCACGCTGCACTGTGTGCAGACCATCCACCACACGGCGCACAGGAACACGGAGAGCTACAAGGTGAAGAGGAAAAGGGTGAGGGGAGGGCGCATGGGGGTGAGAAGTATGCATGCAATGTGTGATGCGAACAGGGTGAGGGAGGGAGACGGGCGCAGAAGCAGCGGGTGCATGGAAGTGTATGGGTGGGATGATGGATGGGTGGAGGGATGGACATGCACACTGTTCAAGCAAGCTCATATGCTGCTGTATTGCATATCTCGTGACAGGATCATGGAGATTATGGGGATTGGAAGATTCTAGGATAGGCTTCGTATATTACTGATAATGATGCGTCGCTGTTTAGAACATTCAATGAAACATACATTTCATTTTGAGATATTTTTTTGGAAATGAGAGGAGAATCGAGTTGTTTTGTGGTTTATCAACCGGATTCCGACGTTCAATGTCAGCCAGCATGGTTGGTGATCTGGTTGTACACACATTTTTATAGTTGAAAGAAGTGGAGCTGCTTTTGTTAGATGGTAGATGGGGCGTGAACATAGTGAGAGTGAGTTCACGCATCAACGAGTGTTGAGAATACTACTCACAAAGTTACAATACGTGTATTCGAAAGGACAATGGACATAGGTTTTAATTATATTACATATAGTGTATTTGGTTCAGATCCAGTTAGTACCGTAGTATATGCAATCTCAAAAAAGCAACTATTATAGTCACAGGCGTGCATTTGCTTTGAACAGTTTATGAAACTTATTATTTTGTTTATTTTCAATTTCCAGCTGCTCGGTCCGGACACGTACCAGTGGGAGCGTGTGATCAAGCTGACTGGGGGAAGGACCCTGGAGGTGAGAGAGAGGGAGGGGAGAGAGAGAAGGGAGAGTGACTGGGAGGGGGGAGGAGGGAGTGAGAGAGAGAGGGAGAGAGAGAGAGAGTCTCCTCCCCTCCAGGTGTGCCTCGCGCGTGCGTGGTCCCGCGGCGCTCCGTGTGAGCTGGAGGTGGAGGTGGAGTTCCACGGAGTCCACGCAGACAGGGAGCTCCATCTGGTGGGTTGCTTGTTCCTTTCTGATATAAGTCGGGTTCAATTGATTTTTTCGCAATAATATGGAAAACTATGAAATAGGTAAATATTGCGACTAAAGTTTGCAAATTCATACCATCATTAAAAAAATGCAAATCACGTTTTCAAAAAGTAAAAGTTTCTGAAAATCCAAAACATTCTGTCTTTGCATTGTAAAATAGGCCCATGGACAGCCCATGGACAACTTTGCAGAAGTGCAGCGAGAACTCATCTGCAGAATCGGCCCTGGGCCGATTTTGCAGACGAAATTCAGACAGTCTGTAAAATCAGCCCAGGGCCGATTTTACAGACGAATCGCAGACAAAGCGGGCAGAACCATCTGCATTATCGGCCCTCGGCCGATTTTGCAGACAGACCTGATAGCTTGTCTTGGCAAAACATTCGCCGAGCGCGAGGTTCGAACTCGCGAGATAAGAATGTTCGCGGTGCTACACCACTACACTACGCTGGCACATGTTGCGTGCTGCATTAACTAATAGTCGACAGCGCGCACCTCAAAAAAAGTATTGTGACAGCTACTGCTAATTGTGTGAGAGTGAACATTCAAATATCAAATGCTATGTTTCCAAAAGATTAGTTCTTTGGTTTCGAAACAATTACATTCACAAAGTAAGCATCATCAAGTCTCGTCTCTTTGAACGCAGCGCATTGCTTCCCGTCTTAGAGAGAGAGCAGCGCAAGCGTGGATGGCCTAGTGGTATCGTTGTGCAATCTGCGCGCTCGCTTCTTGGGATCGAGTCCCGCGCTCGGCGAATGTTTTGCCAAGACAAGCTATCAATTCTGTCTGCAAAATCGGCCGAGGGCCGATAATGCAGATGGTTCTGCCCGCTTTGTCTGCGATTCGTCTGTAAAATCGGCCCTGGGCTGATTTTACAGACTGTCTGAATTTCGTCTGCAAAATCGGCCCAGGGCCGATTCTGCAGATGAGTTCTCGCTGCACTTCTGCAAAGTTGTCCATGAACTGTCCATGGGCCTATTTTACAATGCGAAGACAGAACACTTGGAAATTAATAGTTCGTTTCATTTTTGAACTATTTTACAATTCATTCACAGAATTTCAAGAGCGATTTCGCATCATAAGTTGTTAAATATCTACCATAGACAGTTGTGCTATTTCAGTCGCATTAGTTGTCAGTTTCAAAGTTCTCTATAACTTTGCGAAAAAATCAATTGAACCCGACTTATATGGGAGATGTATGTTTCACGCACACTTCATAGCGATGCTGCAGTTTTTAGTTGTAATGAAGTTACCACCATGTCTATTTTCATTCACATACGTCAGTTTATCCATCAGTTATCCATTTTTATCGAAAACGTGTTTTTGAAGACAATGTCACCTTTATTCCATATCAGCAAAAAATGCGTTTAAAATTACTCTCATACGTTTCATTTTTTCATTTTTACGGAATTGTGTGTTTCTGAACAATATCCTTCTGTCCTCGTCCAATTTGAAGCTTACATAATTTCATACCTATAATTGTGTAATTCTATTTGATATCTCGTCGTTTTGAGTCGTCAGGCAACGCGTGCAACCGCTTCCCGCTGACCGTCTCGTCCCTGCGCGCCGAGAAGATCCAGCCCACTGTGTCGCTGTGAGTGAGGGTAGAGGGGGGGGGGAGGTTGGATTGAAACGTATTTGAGCAAACCGTTGTCCGATGGTTCCTAAATAGGTTTTAGTTATGTTAGATGTATGTTTGCACAATGTCAACTCGAAGGTTGATTGTGAACTATTTGGATTGTGAATAGCGTGCTCAACATGCGTTTTCAGGAAGACGGCGGTGTCGGCGGTGAAGCCGACGGACGCGAAGCTGTCGCCGCTCGGCCCCCGCGATCTGTTCAGCAACGGAGTGCAGGTCAACCGGCTCCTCCTCAGCTACAAGATGAATGGTATGAGCGGGAGGAATGAGTAATCTCAGCGGATGTTTCAATGTTGCTGTTTATCGTATTTTGGTGAACAATGAAGGAGAATTAAAATAACAACATTGTTGTGAATGTATAGTGCACATGAAACATAAAATAAGAGAGATTGAAATTGTAAGAATGAAGGTTTTTTGTATGGTTGAAATGAAGGAGGAGGAACTGAGAGAGAGAGAGAAAGAGAGAGAGAGAGAGAGAGAGAGAGAAAGTCGACATGATTTAGGTTTACTATGACGGACTTGATTGAACAAAAGATGAACTTCTAAGAATGTTGCAAATTAAAGATATTTAACTTTTGAGAATATCTGTTACACGCGAAACGTACATGAAGTTGAACGGGATAGTCTATCATTTCATAATCGATACGTAAGTCATTATCAGGAAATTAACTTCTCAAAGCGCCGGGATGAATGTGGATAGATTTGTGACGAGTGGGAGGTTGACTGAATGATGTCTCCTATTGCAGTGCCGAAGGCGGGCGAGTACCGTCTGGAGCTGGGCGGACTGACCAGCTACCTCTACGAGAACCCCCTCGACTGCGTCCTTCTGCAGGTAGGGTGGGGAGTGGGACGGACGGACGGCTACGGACGGATGGACAGACGGACGGACAAGGCGTTTTGTGTATTGGGATTGTAGATGGACGGATTGTATTTAGAATATGTGTGTTTGAATGTAGTTAGTGTCAATGAAAAGTCAATAGCAAACGTTTTATCCAGGATATACACAAACAATCCGATCGTTTGGTTCGCAAGTGTCAATTTGGTATAAAGGTATTTCTATTCGCAGGTGTTCTCTGGCACGAAGGAGCATGTGGCGTCGTCGAGCAGCTTCCCTGATAGAGTGAGGAGGAGAGAGAGGGAGAGGGAGAGAGACAGACAGACAGAGAGGGAGGGAGGGAGAGAGGGGGAGAGGAAGGGAAAGAGGGAGAGGAAGGGGGAGGGAGGGGAGAGGGATAGACAGAGAGAGAGAGGGAGGGAGAGGGGGAGAGGGAGGGAGAGAGGAGAGAGTGAAGAACGATACTTTTGAAGTAGTTTCGAGTCATTATCTGGTTGCAGTACTCTGTGAAGTTGGATAAGGGCGACTACGTGGTGCAGGCCCAGCTCCGCCACCCGGACGAGAAGGTGCTGGAGAAGTGGACCGACACGCCCCTACTGTCAGTACGGTTACGCATATCATTCATATCTTTGTTGTATGTTATGTAGACAGACAAGTGCACCGACATCTCCTGTCAGTAGGGTTATCATTCATTAGTTATTAACACCCGAAATCCGGTCCGCCTGCCAGTAGGTTGCGAGAATGATATCGTTTGATGAATGTAGCTAGAGGATCTATGCGGGTGCGAAGCGTAGATGTTGTGAGAAGACACCGCTATCAGTATTTGTTGCTTTGCTACCAGTACTGCGATCTGTTTTGTTTATTTATTAACTATATACTCAAATACGCAGTAGCCCATAAGCACGGTGAATTGACGGAACCTGACTTTTTCTGAAAGTATTTCGAGACTGAAACGGAGATATATGAGTCAGAAAAGATTGGCGAAATGAATGATTGCTGATAGTTTGCGAGAATAATGACTTTAAAAGAGAACGTTTCTTTTCTATGTAAAAAAGTTATCGTATGCTTCCAGCATCCACAACAAGCTCTCGTCGGCCATCTCCCTCGACGTGGTTACCCAGCTGGAGGGACTGATCGATGGAGAGAAGGTGGGGAGAGAGAGGGGGGGAGAGGGAGAGAGAGAAAGAGGGAGAGAGAGGGAGAGAAAGAGGGAGGGAGAGAGAGGGAGGAGGAGACTGAGAGAGAGAAGAGAGAGAGAGGGGGGAGTAGGGAGGGAGGGAGAGGGAGGGAGAGAGAGGGGGAGGGAGAGAGGCAGGGAAAGAGGGAGGGGGGAGTGAGAGAGAGGGGGAGAGACAGAGAGGGGGGTGTGAGCAGGTGGGAGAGAAAGGAAGAGAGAAGGAGGAGGAGAGAGGACGACCCGCTTCCAGTCGAAGAAGTTCCCCTCTGTGACCCTGCAGCCGGGCCGCCGCGTCGAGTGCTACGTCCAGAATGTCCCGGATGACAAGTGCGTTGTTTTTCTATTTCCTTTTTTATTAGTATTGAAATTGGTATTGTGTAAGGCATAAGGGAAGTATTAGACAATTAGACGCTGTTTATGAAAGACGAGTGAACCGGTGTAGTGTGTAAGCGGAAGTAGGAGCAGGGAGCATGCCTACTTTTGTCCGGTGGCTTTTTTGATGCGCCAGTCGAGGCTCTTCTCCTGCTCACGAAGGGTCTGGTAGTCGCGATGCTCCCAGTCTGCAAACGGATTTGGACTGTGATGATTGTAAGATCGAATCCTTAAAAATAGGTTTCGTGTGTTCGCTAATGTGGATGTGTGTCTCAATTTAATAATGACGTATTGCATTTTCCCTTTTATAACCCTTAGTAGCTGAAACTATGCGTTTCAAGAGTTGTTGTATTTGTTCCTTAATGAATGTCTGCACGTAATAGACTCACGATATGGTTTGATGACGGTGAGCCGCTCTCTCATCTGCGCGTTGCTCTGGCGTGCCTGTTGGACGAGGGTGGAGAGGTGTTGCAGCTCGGCCTCGAGTGCAGCGAGGGAGGCGCGAGAGGAGTGGAGGGAAGAGAGGAGGGCGGCCGAGGACTGCAGTGTGGGGAAGGGCATTGTGAAGTTTGCCATGAGCATTCTTTGTTCCACTTGGTCTATGTTCATGGCTTTGTGAAGTTTGCTCTGAGCATCTTTTCCATTTGGTCTATGTTTCGCTATGTGACTTATTCGAGGTTCTGTAGTTTTGCTCAATTACTGGCTTCTGCGGAAAACTCACCGAAACTACTGTTCATACGTTTCAGCTGGTGTATTAGTTGACACAAGATTTTATGAGTTAGTTCGATAGGAAGATCAGTAGGTAACACACCTTTGCATCAGCCTGCCTCTTGCAGCCCCTATACATGTCGAGTGTGTTGCGTAGGGAGGCGATATCGAGTCGTGCCTGTCTGATCTCGCCCGCCCGCTCGTTCCGCGCCTGCTCCAGCGACGCCTTGCGAGCCAGCAGCTCGTTGTAGGTGGAGAGCGAAGACGACTCCTATGGAAAAAGTGACTGTGTATAATAATAATTTCATCTGCCATGAGATTATAGAGACACAGCAACACAGCAGGAAATGTACGGCAAACATTGAGCTGAATGTGTTCATCTTCGTCTATATGACACCTGTTCGTACTGCATCTGCTCCTTGGCCCTTTGCTCGTCCTCCTTTGCTCTCTGCTGCTCGTCTATCTTGTCGTTGACGACGGCGATTTTGTGTGTGTAGTCGGCGGCTTCGGCGTGTCGGGACTGAACACAGGACATTTAAGTAGTATCGGGATAGTCATGTCCTGCTCCTCTCACCTCGATGTTCTCCTTGGCCCTGTCGATTGCCTGTTGAATAGCGTCGGTCTCGCGCTGCAGCACTTCCACCTAGAATATGTATCATCAACAAATTACGTGGTTTTTCGAAATTGATTTGATAACTATGAAAGTTGACCGGTATACCTTTTCATTGGCGTGCTGGAGTTCGGTATTGAGGGTGGACTCTGCATCTTGCTGGCGAGTTTGCAGGAACTGAAAGAGTGATATCACCCCAGCAAGACTAAACCTATCTCTGCTTGACACAACCTGTCACATCTGTCTTTGATGCTGGATGTGAATACTTTCACCCACCTGCTGTCTCAGCTGCGTGTACTCTCGCAGCTCGTGGAACGCCTCGTCGACGGGTGCCGAGAACTCGTCTCCCGACGAGTCACTCTCATCCGCCAGCGGAGAGTGGTACGAGTCGAGCAGGTCTAGGGACTGCAAGGCGTAGATTACGTGTAAACTATAGCGAAGAGATTAGAACTATTACCAATAAATATCAGGTTGGCATGGCATGTAAGAGTTGAAGCGTATTGTTAGAGTAACTTATCGTCTCACATCGAATTCCTTCTTCATCTCTTCGTAGTCGTGCCGTTTCTTCTTGTTTGCTGTATCCACATCCAGAGCAGCCTGAACAATGTATACGATTTCTTTACAAGAAAATTAGCATACCTTCGCCTTCTTCAGATCGTGTTTCTTCTTCACCAGCGCTTTCTCGGCCTTGGCTGCTTGACTGCGCAGCGCGGCGGAATAGGATTGGTACATGGTGGCTGTTCTACAATGACATGTAGTTCATCTTAATTAAACGTGTGAGCTGCTTCCGTAATTCGGAGACCAATAACTCACGGTTTGAGCCGCAAAATGTCGAGTTTCGTCCTGTATCGCTTGGCTCGGTTGTCGCTCCTTCCATGTCGAGAGTGCAGCCGCGCCTTGGCCTCGCTCGACCCGGCCAGGGTGTGCTGGACAGCCAGCCACGCCGCCTCCTCTCTCTTGATATCCGCCTTGACCGCCTTGAGCTCGTCTTTCAATGCAGCATACTCGTCGCGGAGCGCTTTCTCGTTCTGCTCGTTTCTGCGAATGAAAGGTGATACTGGCACGACGATATAGGACGCACCTCTCCTTGACACGATTGCGCTGGTCGAGCCGGTTGATGCTGTCGTTGATCTTGGCCTGCATCTGTTTCTGCACTCTGTTCTCTTCGCGCAGGCGGCGACGCGCCCCTTCCACGG
Source organism: Rhabditoides inermis (assembly GCA_963966185.1). Classification (NCBI taxonomy): domain Eukaryota; kingdom Metazoa; phylum Nematoda; class Chromadorea; order Rhabditida; family Rhabditidae; genus Rhabditoides; species Rhabditoides inermis. The sequence goes on along the minus strand of CAWZYM010000185.1, from coordinate 29,203 downwards.
CTACTCGGCCTGAATGAGATGTGATAGTTGCCACTGTTCACATTATAGTTGTCACTGTTCCAAGTCTTCTTTCCAAATGCAGAACACAACGACTCACTCACCTTCAATCGCTCCCGTCTGTAGCTGTTCCATTTGTCTTTGCTGATCAAACACGTTCTTGGTGAGACGTTTCAAGTAGTTGATGAGATCGGTGGCTATTCGTTGATCGTTTGTGTAGTTTTGTTCTAGCTCCTGCCGGTATGTTTCCTGCTCGTGCAGTTGTGACTGCATTTTGGCAGTGTCACTGTCGATTGCCGATTCTGAATAGATTTATCTATAAATCTAAATCAGAAACTCACTTGTATCAGTAGCTTGTTGGAGTGTCTTTTCTGATTTCGCCAGCTTCTTTTTGAGTGTTTTTCTATCATCAGTAATTTCGGCGACTGAGGATTCGAGTTTTTGGAGATCCTAAAACCGCGTTGAGTCGGAACGCACTAATCGAGAAAGGGAATGAGAGCGAAACGAGAGAGGGGGGAGAGAGATAGAAAGTTAGAATAAACAAAATAATGATTTGGAAGGTTGTGGTGAGTAAAAGTGTGGAGTCACGATTTGGATTAATATACGGAAATCTAGTAAACCGATGACCTGACCTTTTTCAACCTGGCGACCGCCTTTTCGGTGGTGAGACTGGCGGCAGTGGCAGTGGTGGCATGCGCGCCGGCGGCCCTGGCTGTGGATGCGTGCTGGTCCCGCACCAGAGTCGCCCTCTCCACCCGAGCCCTCAGTGTCCTGTGCTGCTCCTCATGCCGAGAGATGCGAGCCACCAGCTTTTCCAGCAACTTGCGCTTCTCTTCTACCTGAACAGATTGTCACGAACATTGAGCAACTCTAGGTGAAGTCTAGGTCAGTACCAGTAGCGTGAGTTTCTCCGACTCGCTACCCTGTGCGGGAAGTTGGGAGGTGGTCTCTGCCTTTCCGATCCGCGTCGAGATGCGACCGCGTCGAATCGAAGTCGAAGCGGACATGGCAGAAGATGAGCAGATGTCACAATCGTATCATGAGCAGGGAGAAGGCGTATCACCTGCGTCGACGGTTGTCAAGAGTCAGTCGTTTCGTAAATAGCCCGCCAGCGCGCGCGTTTTCCGCGTGGCTGGATAGTGAGCGGGGCAGAGGTGGAGAGGGAGTGAGGGAGATTCCTTGGATTCGCTGGCCTCTCCTGTGAGTGAGCTGAGCACACGTTGCTAAGAGGGCGCGCGTTCCGGTGGTGGTCTGGGGTGCGGTGGCATTCCCGTAGTGATGCATGCTGATGTGTATGTGTTATGTTAGTGTTGGAAATGAGATACAAAGAAAAAATATACGTTGAACCACTGACTATAGCTTTTAGGGAGTGGTTATACGTTGAACCACTGACTATATACGTTGTTGTTGTTGTTGTTTATCAGCCTGATTCCGACATGTACATACAATGGTAGCATGATGGGTTATCTGGAAGCACACACAATCCTACAGTGGGGTATTGGGGCTCCTTGGCTGGAACAGTGCGGCGCGAGTCCTGACTGTTCATGGTAGATGGGCGTGAACATCGCGAAGTGACCAGTTCCGGATGCGAGGCGTGGTAGAAGATCTTGAAAGACTGCCGCCGCCGATGGTAGGGCTCTCAGAGAGTGAGAGTGGGTTCACGCGCCCCACCGGGAGGTAGTGGAATTCGGTAGAACAATCAAAAAAACTATATACGTTGAACGTTGAACCACTGACTATATACGTTGAATATACGTTGAACCACTGACTATAGTTTTTAGAGAGAGCGAGATGTGTTTTTGCTAATGTTTTTTCAACACCCTCAAAAACTATTCAATACAATGTAGCAACACACATTTCATACATGTTTGTGTGCAGGATGCCGAAGAGCGTTTAATACATTTCATACATGACCATTCCATACATGTCGGTTTTTCAGGATGCCGAAGGGTGTGTGTGGCGGCTCGTACCTGCTCGGCTCGCTGTCGGTGTACGCGGAGGAGGGCCTGAAGAAGACGCACTCGATCCCTGTCACATACCACGTCGTCGAGTGGGGCAAGCGACAGGTGCGTGGAATCAGTTTCCAGGCTACTCGAGCATTGTCTCATCAATTTGCTTGACTGGCTTATGTGGTTGGTGAAACGTATAGATTCGCTCATTGTGTGTTCAAGCGATGATACGTAGTCAGAAACATATTATCTCGAGTTCGATTTTTGAAAGTCCACAGTGAAATATCTTCTTGAGCGTTCTTTATAGTTCATCATTGTGTTGTGACGAATTAAATGTTCGAAAAAGGGCGCGATTATGGAATTTTTATCTTGAGTAGTGTGTGCGATTAGTGAAACATATAATGTGTTGATTGCTTGCAGACCAAGGGTCTTTCGATGGTGACTTTGAAGGAGAAGGAAGAGAAGAAGGAGAAGAAGGTCGAGATGGCTGGTGAGTGAAGGGGAAGAGAGAGAGAGAGAGAGAGAGAGAGAGAGAGAGAAAGAAAGAAGGAGGGAGAGAATACATGACCTGCAGAGGCGATCCGCGACGTGCAGATGGCTTGGCTGGAGAAGCTGCCGGCCGCTGAGGCGGACGCTCTGTGGGCGGAGCTCAAGGGGGCGTGGCCCAAGCACCTCCCGCTGCTCGTCAACCGCATGAAGCAGCTCGCTAACAAGAAGGGGGTGCGTCAATCAGTGGGGGTGGTTTGGCGATGTTAGTATAACGATTTAGTGAGTAGAAAACATTGCAGGAAAATATATAAAGTGGACAAAAATCTCTAATGATTGACTGAATTCTACACGAGTTATGATTTTCTTTAAAAAGTACTTGCGTAGAGAGATGAACTTTGTCTTAACCCAATGCAGCAAAAGCACATGCATAAAACGTTTACAAATACTAGCACAAACCTGCGCCTCTCTCTTCTTTTTTCTTTGTCTCTTCTCTTTCCTTTTTTTAATTAAATTCTTTCTCTCCATTTGTTCCGTTGTGGTCGATTGTTAGCAACAAAAACAAGACAGTTCCGTATGCGCAGGTTTGTGTTAGTATTTGTAAACGTTTTATGCATGTGCTTTTGCTGCATTGGGTTAAGACAAAGTTCATCTCTCTACGCAAGTACTTTTTAAAGAAAATATATGTGCTTTTGTTAAATTTCATAGAAATTTAAGAAAAAAGCTGAATTATAACTATTTATCTGAATAATATCTAAACTATAATCTACTTATCTATCTCCCTCCTTCTGTTCTCTCCATCTGTTCTCTCTCACTGTTCTTTTTATCTTTCTTTACTCTCTCTCTTTCACTACTCTCTCTCTCTCTCTCTCTCTCTCTCTTTCTCTCTCTCTTTCTTCATCTCTCCATTTCTCCCTGCCCTTCTTTCTGTATATCTGCCAGTCTCTTTCTATCTCTGCTCTCTGCTCTTCTCTCACTTCTTCCTCTAATGCACCACAGTCCACAACGTATTCACGGATCGCCGTTACGTTTCACAAAACGTTTTTGTTAACATATTGTCTCATTACCAGTCGGTGTCGCGCCTACTGCGCTCTTCCTCCTGGTCATAGTTGGTGAGGTCAAAACAATGCAAACCCGGCGCGCATTAGACGCTGGCGGCGGCGGGGCGGACTACACGCAAAGTGCAAGTTGGGAAAAGTCGGTGACGGGAAGGAAGGAAGGAAGGACACGAAACACGCTGGCCTTTCGCCTAGTGCGAGCGCGAGATCGCGCATAACTTCTTTCACAGATGAGATACAAAGATGCCACCGACCAGTGATCTGGCCTACGGAACAGTGCGAATCTAACTAGCATGAATTGCATGAGTTCCCATTATTGCTAACATGACCTTTGGATATCGCTTCTTGAGAATTCTGGCGCTAGCCCTATCCTAAGCCAAAAGAGAGGGCGCTGCGCGCCCTCTCTAATTCGCAGGCAGGCTGACTGTAGCGAAAGAGTTGTAGCAAAACTCGTCAGCGGATCCGAACCCGCGACCCGTGATTGTCAGGCGAAACTTTAACCAGTTGCGCCATAGAAGCAATGTCTGCTGGCAGCTAATTCTGAGCGACCTCATTGCGTTTATCGAAAAGAAATGACGGTCATTTCTTATCAATTTCTGGTGAAACGTAAGCTCGCGAAAACATGAAAGCTCTTAGTTACCGTATCATCCATTTGAAATTTTCGTGCCCGGACCCTCCATGGGGATGCTAGTGGATCTTTTCAATTTTTTGCCGTCTTTACGTGACTTGCGTAGTAGCCAAGAAGCGTATTCACGCTGGGAAGATTGTATGTAGTGTGATAGTATGCGTTGCAGCGTACTGTTGCGGAGACGGAGCAGCTGCTGTCTCTGGTGTCGGATGTGATTGGAGTGTGCGACGCTGCCGCAGTGCTGCAGTGGATGGGACAGAAACACGACAACGACACCGAGGCGGCTAGTCTCAAGACGTGAGTGGGATGACTCAACTATAGGGGATGGGCAGTTTTTTAATGATGCGTTAACTTTTGTTAGATGGCAGCACATTAGTTTGGAGTTATATGTTTCGAGTGGCACTAATGTATGGCGGCGTTCACGCATCTACAATTTGACTGCATTTAGAGATCTTACGCGTCGTTTTTTTTTTTGTTTCAGTGACATGGAGGCTCGCAAGGCTGCGATGCAGGACGCCCTGCTGGCTCGCGCCAACACACTGGCAGACGCGGTGCTGGCGACGACGACGGAAGACGTGCCGAAGCTGCTCCGACAGGGACTCGGAAAGGTGTTCGACGGACCGGAGAAGGAGAAGAAGGACGAGGAGAAGAAGGTGGGTTGCGAATGGGGTGGCGTTGATGCTTGATGGTATTTGGAGTTGTGATGGTGGTTTCAAAATTCAGTTACATAACATCATATATAATGCAATTGCTATAGTTATGTCTGCGTATAGCTACCAAAGTGGCCTCAGAACCCTTCGTAAGCTACACACAAATGTTGGTAGTGGAGAGATATGTTTCGGGTGTGTGACTATTGGCACTGAAATGGTTGGCTGGTAATAACTTGATGATGTCTTTTCTTAAAGCTATGGTCAACATTTAGCAATACTTTTAAAATGAGTCGGTTGTGATTCGCATAGATTCCATGTAAGAGTAAGAAAAGTTTGTAGGTTATGGTTACATGTAGAAATCTCTTTGGTATTGCATGTTGTGGAATTTATGTTTCGTAGCTAATATGTAACACCGATATAGCATATAGTAGTGAATTGTAATATAAGTGTCGTTATGTGTGCCTTAAATAGATATGAAATGCATTATTGCTCCATAATGCGATACCGGATAAATGTTGAATTGAATTGAAAAAACATTATTATTTGTCGAAGAACTAATGTTTGAGGATGACAAGGACAAGAATGGGTCTGCCTCTCCTTCGGAGGGAGCAGCTGTGACTCCAGTGGAGGAAAAGGCCGAGGAGAGTGTGCCGCAGACGGTGGGTGGAGAGAGGAAATGAGAGAAGGAGGGAGGAAGAGAAAGAGTAGGGGGCGGGAGGGAAGAAGAGAGAGAGAGAGAGAGAGGGGGAGAGGGAGAGACGCCTCGCAGATCTCAGCGACTCGTTCCGATCTGGACGAGGCTGTGAAGGAGCTGCTCAAGTGGATGGACCCCACGGATAGCAAGGTGGGTGAAGAGAGAGACGATAGTTTGTACATGTTACTCAGAATCGCGTGGTGTTCTATGTGTACATTAGTATATTCCCGATGCAGGCTCTTCTTCTGATGACGAAGCACGCGGCGGCGCACGGCCACCTCGGGAGGGCCGTCAAGGTAGGGGGAGGGGGAGGAGGGGGGGATGCAGGGAAATGAATGGGGAACAATACCGAGTGCATGATACCTCGCATGATACATGGGACAGGGTGTGATGGAGATGTGAGGAGTGAGCGTGTTGGATTAGATGATTAGATTGGATGCCGAGTTTGTAGAGCAAGTGAGGTAAAGTGAATTAGTATTGCAATAATTGCGCGAGTAGTTCAATCCGTGTGTATTCAATTTTTTGGCAAAAAGCAGTTATACTTTCTGCTATTGACAGCCGGGGTCGGTTGGCGAAACTCAGTCGCGAGCGAGAGAGATCAGACGGCGCGGGAAAGGCTCGAGTGTGTCGCGGCTTCTTTGATTTGCGTGTCGGCTTCTTTGATCGATATTATCGTTTGAATGCGCGCGCTTGGGTCTCCTCACGACGAGAGGGTATATCAATTGCGACTCGAGGGTAAAACGATTTTCAACCGTGACCCGGCGAACTATCTTCCAGAATAATATTATAGCAGTTTCCAGAAGCAGATCTTACCCTTTTCAGTCGCTGCACAAGCTGTGTGAGGAGAGTGCTGGCAAGGACACTGCCGAACTGGAGAATGGAGTGGCGGCGGTGGGTAGAGGGGAGAGAGAGATGGGGAGAGGGATCGAGAGAGAGAGAGAGAGAGAGAGAGAGAGAGAGGGGAAAGAGATGTGTTCAGATCGCGGACCAGCTGGGTTGGGTGCACATTGCGACTGCGATGCGCAACGCAGCTCTCGTCAAACACCGCCCTGCCTACAGGCCTTTCTAAGGAGGAGGAGAAGGAGCAGAGAGGAGCAGAGAGAAGCAGAGAGGAGCAGTGCTCCTCAAGTGTTACTTGATTACTTGAGCGATCCGTTTCGCTTAGCGCGTAAATCATCTGCTCCCAAGAGTGGGGCATCTTATATATCTAGTTCTTTCTAGGCAGTGAATGTATCTTGATGTTGTTTTTAGAGTGAGTTTGTGAGTCCGGTTGGGTTTTGATACGATGTGTTGAATAAATTATTTATAAGGAAATGGTTCGATACGTGATTCAATGGTTCCTTTGTTATCCTCAAAGTGTTTTCACATACTGTTTTTTATCTCTGAAAAGGACTTGCGTATGCAACAGAACATAAATACTCTTCCTTACTCATTGAACATTTGGGGCTTTATTTCGGTATATGGTAAGTTGGTTGTATTCTCTTTTATCGCTCAAACAAGGAAAAGAATGCTCGACGGTACGGTTTGTTAGCGAATACGATTCCAATCACTGAGATTGATGAGTGACTGGAAAAAAGAAACCACACAAAATCACTGTTACCTGAAATGATTTGAATGACTTCAAATTTTTAGAATTAATTCACAATTTGCGAACCAAATTTCGAAAATGATTGTCAATATGGAACAAGTATTATGACATCGCGCACTTTATATCCTCTCACTCGCCTCATGTGTGTATCGTGACTGAGTCGTGGTTGGATGTGCACGATAGTTCTGATTTTATGCGATTCGGTGGCCAGTTTAGTGTGTATAGATGCGATCGTTTGTCTCATGCAGGCGGAGTACTAGTCTTGGTGTCCTCTGGTCTCTCGTGTGTCCTAGTCGAGTGCGTGCATATTGATGATCTGTGTGAGATTGTATGCCTTGATATTCTACCCTCTGCCAGTCTCCAGCTTCAGCAACCTCTCCGCGTTATAGCTGTCTACCGCACACCCGGTGCCACTCGCGCAGTGAGGGCCGCCGGTGAGCGAATGTTTGCATCACTCCGCTCTCTTTTTCGCCCCGACTCGCGCGCGCATATTCTAGCCGGCGATTTCAACTTCCCGCATATTGACTGGCGCTCACTCACAGCGATCCACTCTCTCGACCGCTCATTTATCAACTTTACTGCCACGTTTTCGCTATCTCAACTGGTCCATAAACCCACTATGGTCCACCGGCCCGGGCAAACTCCCCACATTCTCGATCTGATACTGACTGACAAGGTTGATCTCTTCTCACACATTTCCATTGGCTCACGTATTGCGTTGTGTGATCACCTCCCAGTGATTGCCTCTCTCTCTATTCGCCAAACGCAGCGCTCTACCCTCTCACCTCGCTTTGATTATGCCAAGGCGGACTGGCCCGCCATCAACTCGCGCATTGCCTCCATTGACTGGACTCTCACATTCGCCGGACGGACACTCGCTGAGTGTTGCAGTTTGTTCCAAGATTGTGTCGCATCCTGTCAATTGGACTATATTCCACTGAAACCGCAGCGCAGTAACAGCCAGAAAGCTCCAGCATATATCCAGCGTCTGAGTGCGAAAGCGACGCGCCTTGCCGCCAGGCGACCCTATTCCCGCGACACTAAACGAGCACAGAAAGATCTGAGACGCGCGCTGTACGCATGGAACACCAAGCTTGAGTCGAGTCTGCTCTCTAAGGGACAGAGAAAATTCTTTCAACACGTTCGATCTAGGCTGAACCCCGCAGATGGAATCGGCCCAATAAGCTCTGCTGATGGCGTGTACATTCATGATGAGAGTGAGAAGGCAGAGGCTTTTTCAGAGTACTTTGACTCAGTGTATTCTAATCTACCAATCCCGTCTGGTGCGCCACTCACTGATTCTTCCCATTCAATCAATCAATTTCACATTACCCACATTCTCATTGCCAAAACAATACGCTCACTCGCGCCAAAAATCAATACGTCACCAGATGGGATAACGCATATTTTCTTGAAGCACACTGTAGACTCTGTAGTCACTCCAATCTTTCTCCTCTTCCAGCAGTCTCTTTCCGCGTGTGTCGTTCCTCCTATATGGAAGATAGGGTATGTGAGACCCATCCACAAGGGTGGGTCCCAGAGTGAGGTAGTCAACTACCGTCCCATTGCTCTCACTGCCACACTTTCCAAACTGCTGGAGAGGATTTGCGCGGCGCAGATGACAGAGCACTTTGAAAAACACTGCCTTCTCACCTCTCGCCAATTCGGTTTCCGCGCGGGCCGATCCACATGCGCACAGCTCGTTGAGTGTCATGCCCAGTGATCGCGTGATCTCACCGACGGGCAAGTAGTCGACTGCCTTTATGTAGATTACAGAAAGGCGTTTGATTGCATAAATCATTCCATGTTGTTCAAGAAGCTCCACTCACTTGGTGTTCGCGGCAGTGCACTCGCGTGGATCAAATCTTTTCTGTGCGATAGAACAACGCGTGTACTTGTCAGTCAGTGTCTATCCTCCCCACGCACTGTGAATTGCGGTGTTCCTCAGGGGAGCTGTCTCGGGCATCTTCTTTTCAATGTATTTATTAACAACATTGTCGACTGTTTGCCGGACTATGTTCGCTGCGCATTGTATGCTGACGATTTGAAAGTGTCCTACGCGTTCTGTCCCCTCGATCTCACCGCGCGCACTAAGTTTCAGCAAGCAGTCGACTGTGTTTCTGAGTGGTCGATTGAGTGGGGTCTCACCATATCTGCTAGCAAAACACAGGTTCTTCACTTGGGCAAGCGAAATCCGCTGTATGCATATTCACTTGGCACAGTGACTCTAGAAACCCCTGAGTGTGTTAAAGATCTTGGTGTGTATATCTCTACTCGCCTTTCTTTCGATGACTACATTAAACGCATTGTCGATCGCACACTTTGGGGAATCAATGACTTCCTAAGAGCATACCGTACTCGCAGCTTAGCCGTTCTCTGCAAAGCATTTGTGACATATTATCGCTGTAAGCTGGAGTACTGTACTGAGCTCTGGAATCCCACCGATGTGCGCTCAGTGAATCTTATTGAGGGCGTTCAACGGTATTTCACCAGACGAATCTGCCATAGAAATGGCATTTTCAATCTAGGATACTCTGCCAGACTCTGCCTGCTAGGCTTGGAGACTCTCGAGTCACGACGAGCAGTCAATGATATTGCCTACATACATAAAATTGTACACGGTCGCACCGTCTTTGACTCATCCGCCATCTATAATATCATATCCACATCATCGAGACACTCTCACTGCCACCGAATCGTACCCTCTTTTGATCCGTCCGTTAGAACACAGACATTCATTCACCGCAAGTTTCGAATATGGAATTCCCTACCATCTAACATTATAGCTATCAGAGACACCGGTTCTTTCAAAGAGGAGGTTAGAAAATGCATGATTGAACCATCTCGCATCCGCGCTTCCTGATCGATACGGGTACGGTCTCCCCAGTATATGTAACAGAGTACATTCATTTCATATACATATGTCTGTTGTATTGTCCCATACGCATTTGTATCTGTTTTACCATTCTTTGATTTGATCTTAATCACAAATACGTTGCACCACTTATTACAGCCACACATTTTTGTCCCCATATGTTTTCTGAATACGCAATGATAAATAATTGAATTGAATTGAATATGCACCAAAGAGCGGGGAAAGCAAGAAGAAATAATGGAGGAAAAGTCTGAAGTGTTTTGATGATGTATTCTACTGCTCTGCATCATTTTGTACCTGTAATACTAAAGGGGGTTCTTAGCTACTCGGCAGACCCTAAAGCATGTTCGGACCTCTGCGCTCTCCGTGAAAGCCCACTATTTCGTCTTCCACTCGCGTGTTCGAGCCTCTATAGCATCGATAGACCCAAACGGGAGCGTTTGACCCTAACGAATCCCCATTACAATCCGAGCGATAGAGGGTTGTTAGAAGGTTGATAGAGGCTCGCCTCTGTTCGAGGCACCCTCTATCAACCTTCTATTACCCCTCTATCGAGCCTCGAACGCGCTTCGATCTAGGTTCCTGTTTGGGTCTATCGATGCTGCTGTAGAGGCTCGAACACGCGAGTGAAAGACGAAATAGTGTGCTTTCACGGAGAGCGCAGAGGTCCGAACAAGCGTTAGGCTCTACCGAGTAGCTAAGAACCCCCTTAACTCAAAATTGAGTTGTTGAATTGCTTTGTAGGTAGAATGCGAGATGTTTGATCGATATTTTTGAAGATATCGTAAAGCTACAAACAAGTCATACCAAGTATGTATAATGTGACAATATAGAACTATGAATTAAAAATTTATAAATATTTTTTTCAAATTGACATACCGCAATAAAAATGCAAAATATTACAAAATATCCATTTAGTTTCACGTCTCCCCAGCACATGGCGCTGTATTTTACATATTGATTTTTGAGATCAGGATATTTCTGCAATTGTTGATTGCAAAAGTGTCCTGTTGACATTCGATAAATATTAAAAAAAATACTTTGGAAATATCGGTATCAAAGCTGGTAGAAAATTCGTCTTTGACCATGTAGATCGCAGGAAATAGTGGTATCCACCATCCCAAATAAATAATTATATATAGAACTTTCGATTTTCCAGTAGACTTTGTTATATGGCAAATGCTCTAAATAACAAAGAAAATGCTAGACTATTAGCCTATCTAATTATCGATTTTGTAACATACATAAAATCGATATACGTATAGATGAATTATCGAAGCACCTGCCATTGCCATACAAGTGAATAATCCGAACTGAAAAGATAACATGAAAATTATCTAAACTCAAATTACCAATTGCGGAACGACATTGATATGAAAATATGTGCAGAATATTCCACTCGAAAAGCCAGTAGGAAGAGGGAAGTAAACAACTGGACCCACAAAGATCAAGGAAACGTCGTTTATCGTTGAGAAAATCTAAAATATCAAGTGTTAAATAAAACAGTTACAAAAACCTGGTGATTGAGAAGGTGTCTTCTGTATTCTTTCATAGCCACTGGTGTTTTGAATAACACGAAATATAGTCCAAAACAGTTGCAGAGAACAATCGCGAATAGTAGATAGTGTATGTGTGCGATAGTGATGTCATGATCGCAGAATAGGCGATCCATAATAACAATAAAAAAATCGAAAATGATGTGTAGTGTATGCTGTTTATTATTCAGTCGAAAACGACATAAATGTCTTCTCCAGCCGAGCTGAATTGATAGAAGATTGTTGTAATAGCTTTGTTAGAATAGACAGTTTTATCTTCGAATTCAGTGTGTTGTTTGATTTCTGTTGTTCGAAGACAGTATTCAAAGATAATATACGACGATTGCAACAATATTCCAAGCCTGCGACTGCAAGGAGAGGAATTGAAAGTTACTCTACACCCATAATGGACACGTGACACGACTTGTGCTCTCTCTTTTCTAGTACTTTTTCCGTGTCTCTAACCTGGTCATGCAAGATAGAGAGAGAGAGAGAGAGAGAGAGAGAGAGAGAGAGAGGGGGAGAGGGAGAGGGAGAGGGGGAGAAAGAGGGGGAGGGGAGAGGGAGAGGGGGAGAAAGAGGGGGGGGGGGGGGGAGAGAGAGCAAGCGGCGAACTTTCTTGTTACCGCTTCACCTATATTTGATTTATTTCCGGAAATTCAGTTGTGGGTATGGTAAGTTCGACGAATGTATTGAATTATGGATATGATATAAGACGAATGCAATTTGCACAAGTATTTGCAAAATCACTAAATTTCTGCGGTTTGACATAAAAACGCACTATGAGTCCACAAAGTGAAATTCCAATCTTACTTGTGGATCATTCATTGACGAACGAGCATCCTGAAAACATTTTTGTATCTCGCAGGCCGTGCCGTGGGTTGTCGTCCAAATGTACAATGCGGACGAAAATTGTGAACAAAGCATTTCACATAAACTTTCTGTTATAGATTAACCATACATATATTCTTAAGCTTGATCACATGCAATAAAATATATTGATACAGTAAATTGTCATCGATATTTGATTTAAAAATCGTCGTGAGATTTCATTTCGTAGTGAATGTGATAGTGTAGGACTTGCGCACAACGGACGTAATTTCACGAACTTCTTTATTTCAACAATTTATTTATTTTTCATCATCGAATAACATATTTGTTTGTTTATTTGTTTGCCTCATTCTTCTCGCTGTCCGTTTGGGTGGTTGCTTCCTTTGACTTCTCCTTGTCCTTGGCCAGCACGTACTTCAATGTCTTCTTCGGCGGCGCGCGCGACTGCAATTTGTCTTTTATTCATATAATTCTTGCTTCACTATGTCTTTTTAATACTCACGTAGCTGTAGTATACGGCGTAGATGTAGGCGGTGGCCCAGCCGACGCCGAACGAAGTGACGATCATGCACACTGCGATCGACTCGCTGTCGTCCGGGTCCGGGCTGTACAGCTTCTCCCACATATTAGACTTGCCGTTCTGAATGTATTATACATTCCTAATTTCTATGATGGACAAAATGTTATTTACACTGTAAACGTTTACCCACCGCGACGACCGCGCACGCGAGCAGCCCGACCGCACGCCGCACCATAGCGCGCACCAGTGATCGCATCTGTGCTTTGATGCCGCGTCTATTTCTCGTTGTCTCCATTTCATACCATCTTTGACGCTGCTTTATCATTCCAGGTTACGCGCCTCTCTGCGAACCACAAACCACCACAGATCGTCGAAAATGGTGAGTCCGTGATCACCTTCACCATCAGTGACGATCATGCACACTGCCAGATAACATTATAACATATATAATATATAAAACCTATGTAATTACTATCATCTTGCAGAGCGGTATGATCGCTGCGGGGTGTGCGCTGGCTGGGGCGGCGTTCGGCGCGCGTGTCATCCTCCGCAACCGGGCCGCCATCAAGAAGGGACTGGAGAGCATCCCCATCGCAGCCGATATCGTGAGTCTCTCGTGCAGTTTGTTGCTATAGTCTATGCGGTATTATAGTTATTGTTCTTATTTCATTCGTCAATTAGTAAATGTTGCATACGTTTCACATGCGGTTGATATAGCATTCAGTCGTTTTCGTAAACAATCTCTTCATTGTCTGCAACCAACATCATCGTAATCCCACCCACCCCATGTTTCATAGGGACTGTTCTTACTGTGACTCTTGCGTTCTGATACTATGTCCCCTCACCTACTCACACTCACGTCAGTCCGTCCCAGGACATCGTCTTATTCTGTCTACAATTAATCAATCTCCTCACTCTCCGATTGCAGTTGGACAAGTACCCGCGCGGCGGCTTCGAGCAGAAGATGTCTCGGTCGGAGGCGGCCAAGGTGCTGGGCGTGGCGGCGACCGCCAAGCCCGCCAAGATCAAGGAGGCACACAAGAAGATCATGATCGCCAACCACCCCGACAGAGGTACGCGAGATTTTTTTCCATCTTTCTCGTCTCTTGTCTTCTTAGAAACGATAGAACATAAATCTATGTTTCACTGTTCAGTTGTAAGGTTTTCTCCCAGGTCTCGTTTAATTTGTGTAGTTTTCCCTAACCATTATCCTCAGGAGGTTCTCCCTACATTGCCGCCAAGATCAACGAGGCCAAGGATCTGATGGAGAGCAGCAAGCACTAAGCCACGCCCCTTATTCCGCTCACATAGTGATGTATAGAGATTTATCTAGTTTAGTGTTGTTGTGTGTGTTATACTCGTTGAGAAAAAGTGAAAATGTTTATTACAAAAACATGCATATAAATAAAACATTTATAAAAAAAAAACATTCACAAAGCGAGCTGTAGCAAACGGAAAGAGGTACCCGGGAGGAAAAGGGAGAGAGATTGGAAGAGCACACTCGTGGGAGACGGGGTCGGCGAGATACTGAATGTGACTAGACCACCTCCATAGAGTCGTCGTGTCTGAAATATACAGTATCCTACACCTTACATCGTATACCAAGACGCTACAGTACACACAAATCCAATCTACCGTACCCTCTGGTGGAGCGGCGGGGCGCTCGCGTAGATGACGTAGCAACGGCGGCAGGGGTGACGTCGGGCTGCTTGAACGCGTCCGTCTTCTTCCCCGCAGCCGCGCGCTTCTTCGACATTACCTCGAAATCAAAAGTTTTATCCAGAATCTCGATACACAATCCAATGGTTTGCTTCGCTATGGCCAGGCTTGTGAGACAATAAGACAAAATTTTTCAATTTGCTGGAGCCGAATAAGCCTCGCTTATACAACCTGTGAAACGTATTGAAAGCGGGAAGTTGGCAGACGTGCGGATATCCCTACCAGTTCCAGCGCGTCCGTCTGTCCCTTGCTCGGCTCGGTGGACAGCTCCTGCGCGAGGTCGTCGGCCGATATGTTGTGATTCTGAAAAGACTCATCAACCCCAAATCATCAAAGATCAAACAAGTGATCAGTGGAGGCTATACAAAATAGATGGAACGCACACAACCAAACCAATGTAATCGATCATCAGATGTGAAACACTGGAGGAGCAAGTACAGCTATACAAAACAGATGCAGCGCACACAAATAATCCGAAGTCATCCATCAGGGCACAGCTATACAAAACCGGTAACACACCTCGTTGCCGACGGTCATGTCGGTGAACAGGTGGGCGCTGGCGTCGACCGCCGTCGCCACCAGACGCTCCAGCGCCGCGCGCGCAACCTGCACACAACATGACGTCACACGTCAACCACTTTGTATTTTGTAGTTGTAGTTTTGTACAACATATAGTGAACCACTTTCTAAGTGAATTGTTTTCAACAACGGAAACATATTGGCTTAAAAGTTCGGGACAATACTGCAACTACAAAAAAAAACGAATCCTTCACTCATATATCTGGCTATATGGTAACACCTTACGATTAATCTAACGAACTAACGATGTAAAGACTATCGCACATATATCAAATAAAATAACTAAATAATCAATAAATTCAATCCCTTACCGGATTAAAGGGCTTGAGGGCGAGGGCCTGGTGAAAGAAGTTGGACGCCTCCGTCACCTGAAACAGCAACACTTCTACACCCACATCCTAGATTCGGGAATACAATGGATGCATCACCACGGTAGATTGGACCAAATACTGTCCAACATGCAACTTCCCATCTTCCCAATATGATAGTGTTTTCATTACCAGCTTTGATCATCGACGCATCGCTTCAAACTGTATCAGTAAATGACACACATTCTCCACTCCACTTACATGGCACATGGACAAATAATGTCCAGAACTAAATATGCTTCTAGTAGTAATAACCTAAGCAAGCTGACTATACACCACAATATCTATTGCGCGGATAAATAACATCATTTTCGCTATACACATTGACAATACCGGACCATCCCTTCATCGGTAATACGGTACACTCACCTTATTGACACTTCCGTACAGTTTCTCTATTGATACTACAGTATCCTCAATCCCCCACCCACATTGCCCATGGATGCGTGACAGACACCGAGGGAGATGATGGTGGAGGCCTTGCGGGGAACCATCTGCAGAGACTTCCTGCAAACACACACAGTCGTCGAGAAACGGAGGAGAGAGAGAGAGAGAGAGAGAGAGGGGGGAAGAGAGCGAGAGGGAGAGAGAGAGCGAGAGGGAGGGAGAGAGGGCGAGAGGGAGGGAGAGAGAGAGCGAGAGGGAGGGAGAGAGAGCGAGAGGGAGGGAGAGAGAGAAAGTAAGGGAAGCCCATTTCTATAGAACTGGAGAGGACGTGAAAGTCGAGTGACGACCGCGACCGTCCAAACATGTCAATAAATCAATGCCCACCTGGATGCGAGAGAAAGATCAGAGGCAGAAACAAGAACACTACTGAGAGGAGAGAGAGAGAGAGAGAGAGAGAGAGAGGGCGAGAAAGAGAGGAGAGAGAGAGAAAGAGAGCAGAAACAAGACCACCACCCACTCGTGGAAC
Source organism: Rhabditoides inermis (assembly GCA_963966185.1). Taxonomy (NCBI): domain Eukaryota; kingdom Metazoa; phylum Nematoda; class Chromadorea; order Rhabditida; family Rhabditidae; genus Rhabditoides; species Rhabditoides inermis. The sequence goes on along the minus strand of CAWZYM010000185.1, from coordinate 12,813 downwards.
AGGACGGCCGCCTTGTACTTGCCGAGCCGCCTCGATACGTGTGCCAGGTTGTTCACCAGCGGCTCCCAGTACGCGTCCAGACGCCTAAGAGAGAATGAAACATCTACAAAGCAACGCTCGATTCATCGAACCACCCAAAGGATACTTGAATAATCACGGTTTCCCGGCGAAAAATCCTATATCCGCCTACCTCCGCCTCAGAACCCTGAGCATTCTTTCACTCTTCGCATTGCCTTTCATTGACAACATATGCAGCCTAGGACGGTCGATTTCGATTACACTCGAGTTAAATAGGCAGAGTTTCATAGTAGGAAGGAAGTGAACATGAACTGCGAAAAGCATCTTTTGCTCATCTTTTGATGTAGCTACTGTGCACTTCATTCCCGCTATCCTCTCTCCCACTCACTTATCAAACACCGTCATCGTGTCCTCGCTCGTCTGACTGCCGGTCGCCAGATGGAGGGCGCGCTCCAGAAGCCGCTCCGCTTCTCAACGACAATCATCATACCTCTCTTCATTAACAAACGTGACCAATCTCTATCTACCTTCCACCTTCCGCTGTTTTCATCAATATGTAATAAAAAATAGTGACGTAACCCACGCGTATCTTCGCACTTCTTACCATCTACCTTCATTACCAAACGTGACGAATCACAAACATATCCATCACCATCTTCCTGCAGCGCTAACCGATAATCAAACATAATAATGACGTCACCGCGTACCTTCGCACTTCTTACCATCTACCTTCATTATCAAACGTGACCAATCACAAACATCTCATCACCATGTGATCACAATAGTGACGTCACCCACGCGTACCTTCGTACTTACTACCATCAAAATACCGTCTACCTTCATTACCAAATGTGATAACCTATCATACTAGGCTGATAATCAAACTGAAAGGTGACGTCACCACGTACCTTCGTACTTCTTGTCTGCGTATGCGAGTGCGCCCTGCTCGTGCACCACCACCGGGTCCTCGGGCGCCAGCTGGTGCGCGTCCCTGCAAAGCGAGTCAATCCATAATCAATCAATCAATCGATACTTCATTCATCGTTCAATCAATCATTTATCCAGAATCGCTGTGTCCTGACTATACAACATACGGTACGCCACAAAGGCTAAGCGCTGGGAGAAACACAGTTTAGCAACGGGGATGGGAGCACGCAGGCTGCCTAGACCGTCTCTCTCTTTCAAATCGAAAAGTCCCCATCACTTGCTAGGATTAAGGATCAGCTAGGATTAAAGGAGAGGTGTACGGAATGATAACACGAGGTTGACACAATCAATGTTGATATGGTGATTAAAATGAAAATTATACTAATTAAAGGAGTATACCACTCTAAATTTGTGTATGCAAGTACGATATATAACATATTTATGATATGTAAGAGAAAAGAATTTTCATAAAACAATTTTAAATTATCCAAGAAGCACATAAAAAAGTGGTTGTAAACACGTAGTGTATAGTGATAATTTCACGCGGAACCCTTGTGCACGCACTCAGGGAGTGTGTTATGGCCGCGCGGGAAACCGGGTGGTTGTGAGAGCGACCCGACAAGGCTCGATTCTTGTGTTTTTCTTGGTTTCAAACATAGTGTGTGTTTTAATTAGTTTTTTTGTTCATTTTTCATATTCACTAATAACACTGTTTATATTACGCTCAGGTGGTCCAATTATAATCATTTATAAAGGTCAGGAGTGCGGGATAAAAGACGTAATTTAATCGTTGTTTGAATTATTGTAGTAAAATAATAGTTTGGTATTTATTTTTAAAACAGTTATTTTTCAAAGAACATAGGGTCATTGGACTGCTAAATTTGACAAGAATATCATATTACAATATGAACAAACTTGAGAAAAATAAATTTAGAGTGGTATATTCCTTTAATATAAATGTAATATGAAATGAAATAGCATCTTGAAAATCAGGCAATCGGCGCTTCCTTCGCGGTGAGGTACAAACTTGGGCACGAGTTTCCAATGGGAATTTAGATGCAAGCTTGGTCCCGCCACGGACCTAGAGACTTTTGTAAAAATCATTTTGGCGTGAAACATCAGCTGGTCATTTCATTTTTTTTTCATTGCGTACTCCTCTCCTTTAAGATTAACCGAATACTGGGCAAAACGAATACAGATTGCCAAGAGATGACCATTTGACATTTCATTTGTAAGTGAAACGTATATGATAAGGCACATATATTTCTACTTCTTCAAATCTAGCTGGTGAGCGTCCCTGGAAATTTTTAAGACTTAGTGACCTTGGCGCAAAATTCCTTGGTAAAACCCATATCAGTAATTAGTAGGGATTAAGATTAACCAAACACACGCAAAAAAAGCTCTTACATTACCGCAATGCGACCATCTGACACTCCATCCATGAGTGAAACGTATATGATACTACGCACCAACTACTACCTCTCCAGCATGACGTCACTCATTTCAGCGGCAGCGCTACTGATCATGCATGACGCCACTCCCACTGACCGCCCTTCTACCTTGATTGATTGATTGATTGATTGACGCCACTCCTCATTTCTCCCACTCACTTGAATGCTACTACTCAATCATGATGTGGATGTCACTTCGTATATGATACCCCGCACCCGCATCTACTACTCAAGCATGACGCCATCCCCTGTCCCCTCCCACTGACTTGAGCCCTTCTACCTTTCAGCCATGACGTCACTTCCCCCTCCCCTCCCCCCACTGACTTGAGGAAGTCGCCGGCGAGTGTGCTGTTGTTGGTGGCGCAGTACTCCATCGCCACGTAGAGAAGCGGCTCGTGGTGGCGCTCCAGCACGCGGGCTGCCTAGACGGGAGAAGATCTCTCTCTCTCTCTCTCTCTCTCTCTCTCCCTCTGTCTCTCTCTATTCACTCTCTCCTCTCTCTCTGTCTGTCTCTCTCTCTCCCTTTCTCTCTCTCTCTCTCCCTCCCTTTTTCTATCGCTACTTTCTCTATGTCTGTCTCTCTCCTCCTTCTTCCACCTCTCTCTCTCTCTCTCTCTCTCTCTCTCTCTCTCTCTCATCTCTCCTCTCTTTCTGTCTGTCTCTCTCTCCCTCTCTCTATCGCTACTTTCTCTCTGTCTGTCTCTCTCCTCCTTCTTCCACCTCTCTCTCTCTACTCTATCTCTCTCTCCTATCTATCTTCCCCTCCTGATACCGTAAAATCTCACACTTGTCTTATGGAATGTCTCAAATACGCTTCAGCTATATAGACTAGTGGTGTGCAATAGGTACTGTTTGTAACATTATCCCAAACTTTAATGTCTTACGTTGTCTCAAATACGCTTCAACCAAATGCTATAGTGAACTACACTCGCGGAGTGCAATGGTCGTTCTATTTCGTCCCCCCTCACAACACTTCATCGTTGAGCCCGCCCACCCTGAGGTAGCAGTTCATGGCCTGTTCGTGTTCGCTGTCTGCTGCCAGAATGTGGCCGTACGCCACCCAGCCCTCGCCGAACCCGTTGTTCATCATCACAGCCTTGTCTGCAATCAACACCCACAATAAATAGTAAACGCAAAACGATATTTGCGATAACAGAACAAAATGTGCAAGACAGAGAAAGATGGAGCCGTTGCGGGTGAAAAACGCTATACGGCAAGTTTCGTCTCTCCCACCCTCATCAGTAACGATAGAGAGACGTGTCAAGTTAACATCTCTCAAACCCAGACTGAATATGTTTCATCTGTTATTACTAGCTATTATTATTGTTACACGACTCAATCTTCTTCACACATTGTAAATGCATAAAATCATGCCGTTGCACCAAATAAATCGAGTAAGCCAGGTCGCATACGTTTCAAAAAAAGTGCTTATAAATCGGCCAATCAATTTTCATAATAATCCATCGATATTGACTTCCCACTCACTCATAAACGTCTTCGCGCACTGCACGTTGCCGCAAATGTGGTAGTAGAGAGCGACCGCGTACCTGAAACAACTCGCATCTCACTCTTCATCGGAATGTGGTATACAACAGACCGCAGTGTACGCCGCACCATACAGTCCCCCCCCCGATCCTTCTACCCCTCTCCCTCCCCACTCATTCCGCCCTCTCACATCTCAATCGGAATCACACTGCACTTGTGTACGCCGCTCGCCGCACCAAATACAGTCTCCCCGGAATCCTTCTACCCTCCTCTTCCCTCCCCGGAAGGTCTTCCTCTCAGCAACCATGCCATCTCACACATTCCACTCTCACGTCTGAATCGGGCCAGTCTCCCTGGAGCCCCTCCCCCTCCCCCCCCCCCCTCCTCACCATGCCATCTCGCTGTCGGGCATGGCATCGACGAGTCTGTGTGCCAGCAGGAACATCGCCTCGCAGTCCATCAAGGCAGTCAGCGCCGACACGTGCACCAGGAGACAGTCCTGCGGGGGGAGAGTGAGAGGGTGAAGGTGAAGGTAAAGGTAAGTACCAATTACTTTGCCCAAGGAAGATAGAGAACGCACAATATAATAACTGGTGAGTATGCTTGCTGACATGGAGTGGAAGTTAGCAACCATAACCAGTCAGCGGGCACAGATATGATACTGACGTCAAGAATTATTCAATATTTGCCAACAAATTTTGTATATTAGTGCGCAAAACAGAGATAAAATTTAAAAAAAGAACTAATACGAACTAATACTACCAAGTCAATATTGATCTAGTATACCTCACAACAATGAATCTTCCGTGTTACTTTCAACATAAACAAACCATATAACACTTACTTACAGCATGAAGTCCATGAAAAAACCAATAAATCAATAACGCAAACCATATAAAACCCACAGTATACAACCCATGCTCGTCTAATAGCGCAGTGGTAATGTCCGCGGCGGCGCGCACGTCTCCCTTGCTGTACAGGGCGATGGCCGTGGCCGTCTTCTGCCGGGGGTCCAGCGACGACGACGACGAGGCGCGGCCCGCCGCCTGAAACACAGACGTCGACACCTCATAGTTTTGCTAGTTAAAAAATATCTTGTGATCTTGTCATGTTTGTGCGGCCCGCCGGCTTGCAGATACAAAACTCCACTATCACATTACGATATTTGAAGAACACTTCAACTTTCCATACGCACTGGCAAAGTTTGTGGATGCTAGTAGTGCAAGTTCCACGATTACACTTACAAGTTGATTCACTGCATTTACAACATAGGCCCCGAAAGAACCATTTTCTCACAACTTTATGTTTCCATGATATTTGAAATAGGTTTTTCGATTTAATTGGTCAGCAGTCAGCGAGCAAACAACCTTCAATACGCAGCAACATCAACTGTTGACATGACAAATTTTTTTGAACAAACTCTTTTCACGTCAGACATATCCACAATCCACACTATATATCGTTCAATATTCACTCAAAACTCGCCACCAAAACACAAAACACAGAACCCACTGACAATCTTGTCGAACCTCCGCAGATGCTCGTCGGGAACGAGATTGTAGCGAGACAGCAACTGCTCCGCTATCACACACCTGGAACCAGTACCTCTATCTCTCTCCCTTCCCCCTCGATCTACCCCCTTTCTCACCCACCCTCCATACTACAGTATCCCTACAGTACTCCCCCTCTCCCCCTCACGTCTTGTCCCTGAGGAATGCCTCGTGTAGGCAGCTGGCGGCCGCCTCTCTGTTCTCCATCAGGATGAAAGTGCGACCGAGCAGGACCAGGACAGAGGAGACGAGCTGCAAGGGGGGAGAAGATGAAAGTGGTCCGATCGGCGCAAATAACTTATGACCTTATGAGAGTATCATCTCACCTTATGAGAGTATCATCTGAATGGATTCACACAAGACAACAGCTAAAGGGGGTTACAATTCCCTTGTTTCTTGTTCTCCATTACATTATCATCCGACCAATGACCAATAGTACATTGTAGAGCATGCCATATACCACAACAACATCAACGAGTGAAACCTAATAACTCCGTGTTCTACCCAATTCGCAAAGTAAAACGTCCAACACTCACATTGAGTTCCTTGGCTATCCCGTCGAGCACTGCGTGTTGGGGTGATCCGGGGCGGGGCGAGTCGTCAGAGGGAGAGGGAGAGGCGGACACCAGCGGGAGGGAGGAGATGTCCAGCTGAAAGCATACTTTTGATGATTAATAATTTCAAAACCTGAAAGTAAGCGGTGTGATACTCTCTTCCGTGAATATCTGAATCGAGAGATGTTCAGCACACACTTGTACAGAATACAGGTTACAGAATCATGATAGATCAGAAAAAAATATGATTCACAAAACCAAATCGCAAATCAACTGACCAGATGTCCAATCGGCGCCTGCACTATATCCATATACTGCTTCCTGAAAACACACACACAGTGAATTGCGACATTATAGAGCATTAATATTAAATATCTACCGATAAACCTTGATACATGTTCAGTTCATGCTAACATCAAACACGGAACACGCACACGCACATGTACGCTTCACCAACTAAATACTAGCAAAATGCGCAAACGTGAACAATCTGATCCCTTGCGCTCACTTGACAAACATTTAATGCACCAAACACTCTTCACGACACAGCCTACCGTACCCCAAACGTCTGCAGTACCCTCTCTCTCTCTGTCTAACCTGTGATAGAGGGCGGTGAGGTAGTGATAGGCGAATACGATGTGTCTCTGGGGGAGCGAGTGGCGTTCGCACAGCGAGAGAACACGCAGCCAGCACTGCACAGAACATAGCAGCTGGAACGGATACGTCTCATCAGATCCATAACTGACCGCTGAGAGGCCATGCCGATAATACAGTGCTGCAATCGGAACTTCGGAACAACTGCCGAATACGTTTCATCATATCCACAATAGTGAAAATACATGGATTAGATAATTATCTTCTTTCTTTCTTTCCTAACAGTTAATAGCTTCAATCTACAGTATCTTAGCCCATCTACCGCACCTTGATATGCTTGGCTGCTGTCTCGATTAGGAAAGGTAACATTAATAAAGACACAAAAGTGACAATCATCTAACATCTAGTACCCTACCGAAATAACTCCAATTATACGGTACCCTGTACCTTGATATAGTTGGCCGCCCTCTCCAGGTTGAGCACCCCACCGTCCTGCTCCGACTCCTTGGCGTAGACGTGGTCGATCCAGTACAGCGCCGTCTCGTGGTCGCCGATGTTCACGTACCTGCAGAGAGAGTCGGACGGTGGTTGGTGTAGTCTCGCCTCACGCATTACATAATTAGTTCAAACTAACTCAGAAGTAATGCATGTGATTTTACTACGCACACATTCGGTTTCGGTCCCTTCCACCAGACCGAATGTGTGATCCTACCGGCCGAGACCATCATCAGTGATGTGCCGGTAGCACATGGGCCTTGAATTTATTACTTGATAAAAAAGGGAGGGGCATTGATTTTTCATTTTTTTCAATGTGAACCACTGGAAAAAAGAGAGTGAAAGACGGTGATATGAGGATATGGCAATCTTCGAATTACTATCCGCATCAATATTTGTAATATCAATAAATCGTGAAACATACCATTATCGTATCATGATCCAATTGAATGTCACACTAACCCAAATCAACGTTCAAAGTCTATTGTCTATATATCCTAGTGGTGCACAGAACGAAACGCAAGAATTTGTTATGGCGGAAATTTGTTATACCCGTAAAAACAGAAATAACCCCGACGCATCTCTGAATAGCGGCTTTAGCATAACATTGGTCATCAGTGGAAAAAATGTGCTAATGAACATACTGTACTTGCACCTTGCACGACGGAATCAACCCCCACCTTTGAATGGCCGCGTTCGCCTCGTCGAGTGTGACGGGCGACTCGTCCACCTCCGCACCGCCCCCGTAGAACGAGTGCGACAGGGAGGAGCCGAGGTCGTGCGCCTGCGACGAGCCCGCCAAGTCCAGAGACTTCTGGCGAGCCAGGCTGCAAGCATGTACAGTGTAATGAGTGATCGCGCGCGAGTGAAAGAACATAGTATTAGGATTCAGAGACTTCTGGCGCGCCAGGCTGCAAGCATGTACAGTGTAATACGTAATCGCGCGAAAGAGAAAAAACATAGTACTAGGATTCAGAGACTTCTGGCGCGCCAGGCTGCAAGGGGGGGGGGGGGTGAGTGGCGACAACATTGTGCGATATATGTTTCACTGCGATATTTAGGTGTTTTGTAATCTAGCGCATTCAATAAGTTCTCGAAAACACTACAAAAACATCGACATTATGGGTGGCCCATTACATATTGACGTTGACACATAGGTGAGGCGAAAAGCGAACAGTCATGAGAATGAAATAGTGTCATAATGGAGAAAGGGGCACACTAGGATATGTTGATAGTGTGAAATATGTTTCACTGCGATAGTAAGGTGCTTTGTGATTGGGCGCATGCAATAGGTATATCAAATGACTGCTGACGAGTAATGAATTACGTACGTATGGTTTAAAGAAAAAATGTAATAGTAGTATAGAAGGACCCACTATGCGTTGGGGGTGACGTCGTAGTTGAGGAACTCGGCCTTGACAGCCATCATCGGGGTCGACCTGGAGATAAACATACATAGAACTGTCCAAAGTGTCTATACACTCTGCATCGACACGCGAATACCTCCTGCACGTGAAACAGTGAACCTATCTATTATTGAACGAATGGGCATAGAGTTTTGAAACAAATATCACGATCAATCTATCAACAACGCTGTTTCACTTGCACTAGTTTATTTTGTATATCCCTGTATTGTCTAGAAAGAGTACAACAAGTACAACATCACCCACTTCCTCCTGTCGAGCAGCACCGCGGCGAGGCGACTAGCGTCCGGCGTGCGCATCACGTGCTGCGGCGGAACCTCACCCATTCTACAACATAAATCTAATAAAAAACAATTACATTAATGTTAGACTGTTGTGCGCTCACAAACAACAAACGTAAATCATCAAACATTCAACGGCGATCGATACAGATTGTGCAAAGCGGAATTATGCTTGTGGATGTGAACTGTGATCATGGTGAAGTGTGTTGAATTGAAATAAAACGGAAATGTTTCATAAATAATAAAATAAACAGGAAAAGAAGCAAAAATTGTGAGTCGTCTGTCTCGATTTTGATTGGCGATTTCCCGCGTTACGGTCTTATCGCACAGTAGCTGTGTTGTCTCACCATTGCCAGTGCACTGACGGTGTGTCTTTCTAATCTTCCTCACACAAAGAACCAGCAATTAATAGAAAATACTTTGAGTGGTTTTTTTATTACTTTATTATTATGGACATCCGATCTACACATGATCCCGGTGTGCATCCAGCACGCGTCGCACCATGGATGAAAGAGGCTCGGTGGGAAGGCATTCCAGAAAAATAGCGGCACACTCGCGCGCGATCTGAAGCCATCTCTTTCTATCTATCGATATCCCCCCTCTCTCCCTCCTTCTCTCTCCCTCTCTTCTCCCTCCCACTTTCCCACCCTCCCTTTCTCTCCCCCCCCCTCTCTCACCTCTCTCCCTCTCACCTCCGCCCTCCGGATGCTATGGGTCCGTCGATCGATTCGTGAACTGAGCGCGTGTCCCTTCGACTGTAGTACATTGTGTTGATGTCTGGAATGTGATGGGATTAAATGGGAACAGAGACATTCCGAGCAATTCCTCAATTTTTCTCAGCAATTCCTTCCCAGGATGGACTGTTTCCTTCTGGGTCGACACCGAATCAGAGAGAGAGAGAGAGAGAGAGAGAGAGAGAGAGAGAGAGAGAGCACAATACTACAGGATGCCGAAACGTTCATTGCAAAATGCCGAAGGAGTAACCGAGTAACAAGAATAAGGTATTGACTGAAACTACAAAATCTATACAGCCACATCACGATCACTCGAGTTCAACTTTCACGTTATGAATATGTCAATACAGGGCCTCGAGAAGATGGAGTGCGACACGAGATATAATAATCTTTATCTGCCAAGAGAATATAGAGATACAGTAACACAACAAGCAATGTACAGTGTGACAAATATGGAGCTGACCCTATCTGTCAAACACAAATCTACTTATGGGCCTCCAAAATGTTACTAGGCCTGACTCAGAGACACGTTTCGACTACATATTGTATCAGAAGACCGTCGTGTCTATCTCATCACAGCTAGCCGGGGGCAGGGGAACCGAACCCGCGAGGGTCGGACTGGTGGGAGAGCGCGCTAGCCACTAGGTCACGATACCGCTGAGATGTCGAGTTCAATGGAGCCTTCCGTAGACTCGCCATATTCACATAAATGAGTAATATCTTTTGAAAATACTCGCGTAAAGAGTGACTGCTTGTGCCGACCCAATTCAACAAAATCACATGCATAAACAACCTTTCACTAACACAAACCTACTCTGTACAATCCCTATTTCTCATTGTACAACTCTTTTTTTTCTTTCTCATTCAGTCAGTTAACGATTCACAACAGTCTCTTTCGAGCAGCTTTATGGCAGGTGAAAAGTTGTTTATGCATGTGCTTTTCTAACATGATCGGAGGGTACTGGCATAGCACATAGATAGTCAATGATCAAGAACTCTTGGTGGGATTCTGGCGCGCACCCCTAAAGTAGCGGTCAGTCTCTTCGAAACACTCTTGAATGCTTTCGAAACTCTTTGGAATTGCTTTGCAAATCGTTTAAACCATCACAAGAGAGAGGTGGAACATCAGGCAGTATGCGGCTGTGGTACGTGGATGGATTACTAGCGCTTCTCTCTCTTTGCGCTCTCTTACACAGTTCGTGTTGTAGTGTAATCAGACGCGTTCCACACATGGCTCATCATCGCACACTGGTTCGATCCCCCTCCCGGGCGCTGGACCGTACCAAGGTGATAAATTGGTAGCAGTCTGCTGCGAAGGTAACCCGCAGGGTAGGCCACCCACGGGCGCATTTTTGCGAAAATAGGTCAGATATCGTCGTTGGAAAATCGTTGGGCTATGGTGTAGTGCCACAGACCTCATTCGACCCCCTCCGCAGAGTGAATATCTTGAATCGGGGGAATACCTTTACCTTTACCGTTTACATCACCACTGTATCTATCAAAGCATCTTTATTATCTCATTATTACTTATTACGGCAAGTATGCGTGTGTGAAAGATCGACTCGTTGCAGCGTTGGTGTGAGTGAAATCTGTGAGGGAGGAGGCGTGGCTTGTGTGGGCGCGGCCTAGTAGACGCGTCCCGCCTGCGTGCACTCCGAAACGTAGCGCGGGTATTGGCAAGCGGCGCTGGAAACCAATCAATGAGAAAATTAATCAATGAATCAATAAATCGATGATCACATACTCACCGCAGCTTGTCGAAGACAAGTCCGTAGGTGCACATCTGAGGGTAGGCGATCTCCGTGGCACACACGATGTACTTGGCCTGAATGAGAAACCATGAGAGAGAGAGAGAGAGAGAGAGAGAGATAGAGAGAGAGAGAGAGCCACCCACCTGGCATCCGAACTGGTACAGTCCGTCGGCCTTTCCCACGCAGTAGGTCGAATCATCGTCCCTCGCGGGCAGCGTCGGCGCGGCAGTGGGCAGAGTAACCTGAACGAGTGATAAAGTTTTTTCAAATTCTCACCGATACTTCGAAACACGTTCCTAAGCCGTTTCGAAGGACCTCTTTCGATGACATAGACACCTTTAGAATCAAAGACACGACAGTTCATAGATAAATAGGTTATAGTTATAGATAGATTAAGTCTTGCTGGCTGGCTGTTTGTGAGCTGCGCAACACAATTAAGTACGTGTACGCTTACGTTTCAGCAATGATAGATGAGCAACTCGTAAAGTGCGAATGACAATAGTTTGTTTTTTTAGAAGAGTTTACACACAAACACTACCTCTTTGTAAGTTTCAGCAATTTTAGAAAGGAAGTTTGTAAAGCAAAATTCACGACGACAATGGTGACTGCCGGAATCGGTCACTAACACTAACTACTTTGCTTACGTTTCAGCAGAGCTGGAAAGGCAACTCGCTAGGTACACATACCAACGTATTCTTGCTAATCTACTTGTCAAACCTAGAAAACTAACACTATCCACTTGGCAACTGTACGAATAACATGTAACTGATCCAACTCACAACAACATTGCCTCGGGCACCAGTCACTAACCTACTTGGAAACGCGCTAATAAGTACGAATGACAAGGTGTAACTGAACTAACTCACGACAACAGTGGGCTCCCTCTACCAACACTGTCTTGGCAAAGGGCAAAGGGCAAACGACAATATCGTGGAACTACACTCACGACGACAGTGGTCCCAGCCGTCTGTGTGACGCCCGTGTCGGCGTGGGGCAGGATGGACGGCTCGAGTGGAAGCACCGCGTTAGACGCGCCACACGCGGCAACCGACGCGCGGTAGTTGCACGTCACCGTCACCTGAACACAGAACACTTCTCCCTGATTTATATACTGATAGAGAAAGAGAGCGGGTTTTTTTTTTTCTCTTTCTCTTTTTCCATCTTTCCCTCTTTCATGGGCATCTTAGCGTTGTGGTAGAGAGAGAAAGGCAAGTGAGAGAGAGAGCAAACGAGATAGAGGTTAGGAGATGATCACCTCATCGTAGACGAGTCCACCGGGACACTGCAGCTCCTGCTTGTAGCCGCTGGCGCACGAGAAGTAGCCGGCGGAGCAGGGAGAGGCGGGGTAGAAGCCGTCGGAGAGGGAGGAGCAGGAGGGGGATGCGGGCATGTCAGCGGGCATGTCAGTGGGGGATGGTCACGGCGGCGGTGGGCACGCTGGGAGCGGGGGTGGTGGTGGTCTGGAAGATCTCCTTCTTTCTCTCCTCTCTCCCTCCCTCCCTCTCTCTTTCTCTGTCTCTGTCTCTGTCTCTGTCTCTGTCTCTGTCTC
>CAWZYM010000184.1:192500-225240 GCA_963966185.1 Rhabditoides inermis | reverse complement strand
TTTCTCTTTCTCTTTCTCTTTCTCTTTCTCTTTCTCTTTCTCTTTCTCTTTCTCTTTCTCTTTCTCTTTCTCTTTCTCTTTCTCTTTTCTCTTTCTCTTTTTCTTTCTCTTTCTCTTTTTCTTTCTCTCGCTCTCCCTCTCTGTCTCTCTCTCTCCTCTCTCTCGCACCTTCTTCCCTCCGCACGCCTCGAAGCTCTCCGGGTAGTCGCACATCTGCTTGTCAACGTTGAACTTGAGCGAGGAGGGGCACGTCAGCTGGAAGTTGTTGTTACTTCCTATCAAGACCAATCGAGCGTTCACCCTTCTGAGGAGACAGATAGAATAGCCAGATAGAAAGTACGATAGTAAGATAGATAGAGAGAGAGGGAAGGTGAGAAAGATAGAGAGAGAGAGAGAGAGAGAGAGAGAGGGAGAATAGCTCCCTACCTTGACAGCCCTATCCATCACACAGGCGTAGTACTCGCCGCTGCATTCCCTCCACATAGTACCCATCCGACTTGCTCCGCACTAAAAATGGAGCTGTAACAGGGAGATTATCAGAGGTCTATGATGACATTCTATGTGGCTTCTATACGACTGCTGAGCGACTAGTCTGCATCTAGCCACTATAGCGACTGCGCCCTAGTTCTAACAACTAGTTGTAAGCCACACCACTAGTCTAGTGCGCGCCCACGTCTCAGCGGGAGGAGCTCCTCGAATCCCTCCAGCCTCCTTCCGGTCTCCGCGGGTCCAATGGTACTGTTGAGGACGCCAGTCGCGTTGCCCAGCAGGTTCTCCAGTCGACAGAACGAGTGCAGTGAGAATAACATGGAGAGAGAGGAGCAGGCGGTCACATAGGGGATCAATATGAGCGCCGTGGCCATGTAGGGAGCGATCGCCTTCTCGCGCAGCTTCCTCCGAGCCTTTCGCAGCGCCTTGCGGGACTCTGCCATGGTGAGTCTCCGGGGCGCGGGAGCAGTAGGAGTTGTGTCTCTCTCCGGCAGATGCTCAATTTCGTTCTCAGCCTCCTTCTTTGTCCGAATGTGCTCGAATGGAATGCGAGGCGGACGCATCGGAATGCCTGTGCAGAAATGAGCTTACATTATGCTATACTACAACTGGTAACAAATCGTTAAATAAAGTCACCATCACAAGTTACTACTTCTGGTAACAACTTACAAGTCTGTAGTGGTAACTCGTAACTGACTAACAGACCAGTTTCAAGCGGTCACCCACCGACAGTCGGATCAGCTGCGGGCTCAAGAGTGGGCTGAGCGGGCTGAGCTGACGCGCCAGTCTGCACTCCCCCATAGGTGTGAGGGGGCAGTGTGGACACGGCAGGGACGGTAGCCGCAGCCGCGGTGGTAGGCAGGGAACCTCTGCAAAGTGTCGTTTGTTTGTTTGGGCAGTAGATCAGGCAATGGTCTGTATTTCTGTGTTTCTAGCTATTATGTTCTATTGATTATCAACTTGAAGAACATGTCGCCGCTAGCCTAGTGGCTAGCGAGCGCGCATTTCACTTAAGGTCGCGGGTTCGCTTCCCGCAACGGGTCACAGAGTTGCAGCTGACTGCCGTTCCAAGTCACTTGCGCTACGTTGATTCGACATGGAAGCTCGTGACGGACACTGAAGGTAGGCTGCCGTCAGCCCCGCCTGTTAGTTCTATCGTGGACACTGTTTTAAATGCAGGTTAATAGCTATGTTCTACGTTTTGATCTTCTATCTGCTTTGATAAACTCTCATTGTTCGTTGTTTGTTTGTTTGTTGTTTGTTTGTTTCTTTGTTGTTTTGTCTATCTTACCCGCACTCCACGACGTTCTGCTTCCAGTCGCAGAAGCCGTTGTCCTTGTTGTAGTAGAGGGTCGCCTGGCAGCTCGAGATCTGAAATATCTCTATCTCTCTCTCTTTCTCTCTCGCTCGCTCTCTCTCTTTCTCTCTCTTTCTCTCTCTTTCTCTCTCTTCCTTTCGCTCTCTCAACTCGACAGATGTTAATCTCTTCACGCTTTCACTACTGCAATCAACGTAGAGAAGAGTGAAATAAATAAGTGATCAATAAATCAATAAATCGATAAACCCACGATCAGCTGATGGTTCATGCACTGAGCGAAGAGCTGCGAGCACTTTCCGATCGAATAGAGGCCGTCCTCCTTGTTCTGAAAAGAGCGCGCTCGCTGGCTGATGGAAACAGTGTAAACCCGGCCCGTCTCACACACAGCGCGCGGCCGGGCTATATAGTGCGCTGTTGCGAGTAAAACCGGCGGTTGTGATGATAACAATTGGTCTGTGTTACCGACAAGCGAGTGACGTTACCCCCTGTTTCAACTACTGAACCTTTTCTATTCCTATTTTGTCCTTCTGTTCTTTCGCATAGTTGTTGTAAACCCGGTTTTTCTTGGATGCTCACAAACCCTAGACTATAAAGCGATCCCGAAATGAGGGTACTGACGGGTTATGACGATAACAATTGGTCTGTGTTACCGACAAGCGAGTGACGTTACCCCATGTTTCAACCACCGAACCTTTTTGTTGGCGTTTTTTAGTGCACAACGTTACCACGTGGAATCGCTCTAAACACTTTTGAGCATATTCGATTGTGCCACGGCTTACTCAGTCAGGTAATGCGTATCGAAGCGTAACTCTATAGATATCCTGCCCACACCCGAAATCGAACTGCAATACAGCGTATTTCAATAATACCAAGTCCGGAACGTATCTAACAACGACCAGTGTATTTCCAAAAAATACCACGTACCTTGCAATCGAACTCGACGACGGGGAACTTGACGGTGGTTGCCTGGTCAGCTGCGGGAGTGGAGGGAGCGAGGGTGGTGGCAGCGTCCGTGGCAGCGTCCGTGGGAGCGACAGTGGGCGCAGAGGCAGCGGTGTACTTCCTCGTAGTCGTCTCATCCTCCGCTGCCGCAGTTGTCACCGCGGACGGGCTGGATCGGTACGTTTCACGTCGCACTATACGTTTCACTGCTATAAGGTTTGTCGAATGTTTCAGCGCTCAATTCAGATAGTCATTAGTGTTTACGGAGTTGTCACATGTTTGTATGAGCCTTCGACAAGTCGCGGTTGATTCGATTAGAGGTTCTGTTTATGAGAACAACGGTTCGGTGATGAAACTTCGGCGCTAGACATGTGATCCGGTTCACCGAATTCATATAATGCTACAAAACGTCTCTAATGCTACAAAACTACAAAACTTAAGGCTACAAAACGTCTCGACCACAATGACAACTCTCGCTTGCAACGAAATACGAAACGTTCGAATAGTAAATCAGTTATCACTGAACAATACCTACTCGAACGTATATAACATTTCGATGTATGAATACTGATACCGTATGCCAAAACGTCGTCTGGTCTGTGCACTTTTACATTGTCTCAACCTATTGATCACTATGCACTATAGTATGTTGTTGAAAATATGCTGCCGTGAGAGTGATCAATACTTATTACCTACTCGAATATATGACTACAGTATACTCACTTGCACGCGGGCACGAGTTGCCTTTCGCTGCACAGCTTCGACTCCTGGTCGTAGAACAGCCCGCGCGGGCAGTGCATGCTGATAGACACTCTGCAACGGGGACATTGCAACCCTGGGTGCGAGGACAGTATTCTAATATATTATGGGAGGTTCTGGGAGGTTCTAAGATGCTTTTTGTGCTAAACTTTACCCACCCCCACCTTTTCTGTCTAACACTCTTCAGCGCCCCATGCTCTATTGGGCAAAGTTTTGGGCGTGGGTAAAGTATGACCAAAGTCATTTTCAAAACGTGACCCCCAGTCCAGCAGCAAGAAACTCGAGGCAAAAATGGAAACTTTACCCTTCTTTCACCCATGGGTCAAATTTCATCTTAGAGCCTCCCTATATCAATTCTGTGGCACACAGGTGCGCATAGACACTCTGCTACGGAGACACTGTCATTGCAACCCTGGGCCATACACGGATCATTCATCATTGAAAGTACGTATCCGCGAGGACAGTATTATATCTATCAATTCTGTAGCATACGATTCATTCCATACATTTTTTTACTAGTCATTTAGTTCATTTAGTAGTCATTCCATACGTTTCGTATCCTCGACCATATCAGGCACAGTATCTCTGTGTAATGTTTTGCGATATCAATAATGTGGTATCGATTATTTTCAGTCATTGAATTACAAAGGAACATTGAGATCTTTTCACTCACCCCTCCCTGCAGTGGTAGAAGAACTTCTGGCAGCCGGCAGAGTAGACGCCGTCGCTGCGACCGAAGCAGAAGGAGTCTGCAAGGGATAGTCTCTCTCTCTCTCTCTCTCTCTCTCTCTCTCTCTCTCCCTCTCTCTCTCCTTCTCTATTCTCTCTCTTCCTCTCCCTCTCTCTTCCTCTCCCTCCCTCTACTCCCTCTCCCTCTTCTCTCTCTCTCTCCCTCCCTCTCCCTCCCTCTCTCCCTCCCTCTCTCTCTCTCTCTCTCTCTCTCTCTCTCTCTCTCACCCTCGGTGACGTATGCCTTCTCAGTGGTCGTGTCTCCGCTCACAGCCTCATCCTTCGCAGGCGCGGCAGGAGTGGTGGTCGCAGGAGGCACAGTACCTTAACACCGTATACCTAATCGTGAGTCAATTAAAATTCAATTCAATTCAACATTTATCCGGTATAAAACGAACTGGAAAGAATACAGAAAGGAGATTGGAGATTTCTTGTCTCTAATCGTGAGTACCGCATCCCAAACTCGATGCATTGTCTTTTCATTATGCATGGAAGACACGCCGTCATCGTGGATTCTCTGGTTTTCTAGAACCATAACATCTAGTAGTCTATGTTATTCTTACCAGGCATTTTATGTGTGAAGCATCCTTGTGGTGTGATACATTTCAAATTTAGTAGCGCCGATCCGTGAATACCGTACCCCGATCCCATCTACCGTACCCCAATCATCTCTACAGTACCTCAATCCCATCTACCGTACCCCAATCCCATCTACCGTACCTCCCTTGCCGCACTCGGGCACGTTGACGTCGTAGTCGCACTGTCCGTTGTAGGGGTTGTAGACCAGGTCGGCGGGGCAGCTAGGAACAGGCGTGTAGAATGATAGACTATATTATCGAGCCCCCCATAAGTAGCTGATTGCTTACACCAATTAGCCTAAGGCCAGCTCCATATTTGCCATACCCTGTCCGCTATATTCACTTATTCGTGTATGTTATGTCACGGCAGATGAACATCATTATTATTATTATCAAAAGCAAGGGTCCACTCCATATGTGAGTGATGTGAAGCGTATTCGAAGGTATAATAGTAATAATCATGTATGCGATTCCATTTGATTTAATTGATTGTATGCGAAGAAGCCTACCACGGGAGTGTCAACTCGCTACTGAACTATTAATTCGCATTTGAAACTTGAGCAGGTAATCTCTATAGAAAAATGGTACGGGTTGTTCACTAGAAAGTGTACGGATTGTTCACTGTGCGAGTTGACAGTGAATTATCACGTAATCCACTCCAGCCATACATGAGCGTTGTGAAACGTATTCAAATTAGCGTGTTCACAATCCATGCATATCTCCTCTCCCCCCACCCTCTCCCCCCTCTCTCTCTCTCCCTCCCTCCCTCTCTCCATCTCTCCCTCTCTCTCTCCCTCCCTCCCTCCCTCCTCTCTCTCTCTCTCTCCTCTCCCCCCCTCTCACTTGGCGAGCGTGGTGGACCCTCCCCAGCAGAGGAAGTATCTCTGGTCGCAGCGCCCGTACGCGTGCGCCCCATTGTCCAGCTCCGAGCAATTGGGCACGATGACTGTGGTGCTGCAAGGGCGAAATACATATAAATTATTCTTTATTCGACTCTCGCTTTTCGACGACTTTTCCGACTCATCAATCTGTTCTGACGTGCTGCAAGAGAGAGAGAGAGAGAGAGAGAGAGAGAGAGAGAGAGAGAGAGAGAGAGATTCTTTTCCAAATTTCAAGCTATGATGGATAGTTTGGTGTTAGCATCTTTTTGAAAACATGACGATTCTACGTCTGCTCGGAATTGAAACGTTGTGGAGTGGTCCGATTATCAGAACTTTAGCGCGAGCGATTATATGAGCCTTGTGAAACGTATTAAAACAGTCAGATAGATTGAACAGTTGATGTTCTGTTTTCTGGTGGATGAGAAAACGGTGAAACATCTATTGGACAGCTCACTTTTTCAGCTCTCTTGTCAGCTAGACTTGTCAGCAAAAGATTTACTGGACAGCCTACCTGTCCTGAGCGGCGGTGGTCTTCTCGGTCTCCGTGACATCGGACGCGGGCGTGGTGGCCTCAGCAGATGCTGTCGTGGCATTCGAGTCAGTCGCGTCAGCAGTAGCGGGCAGGGTGGTCTGAAGAGTTTCTCTCTCTCTCTCTCTCTCTCTTCCCCCCTCTCTCTCTATCTCTCTCCCTCTCATTCACACCTTAGCGTATGCGGGGGTGGTCTTGACAGGCTTGGTGTACTTGTCCTTCTTGGTGGCGGGGCGAGTCTTCTCGGGGGCGGCGGTTGTGGTAGTGGCCTAGAGCGGACTGGTGAGAGGGAGAGGGGGAGGGAGAGAGCGAGAAAGAGAGAGGGGGTGGAAGAGTGAGAGAGAGGCATAGAGAGAGAGAGAGAGAGAGAGAGCGAGAGCGAGAGCGAGAGAGAGAGAGTGAGAGAGAGAGAGAGAGAGAGGAGGGAATCATCACCTCAGTGATGGCCTCGGTGGTAGCCTCAGTCTCGGTGGTGTCTGTGGGCTCAGTCTCATTAGCGGCCGGAACCTAGAATACGTTTCTCAGTACGTTTCACAAAATCGATAACATGTGTTTCACAAGTTGAGTACAATCGTTGCTTAGTAGTCACATACATAATAAAATAATTAGTGGTCTTTTTTTCGAATTCCAAACGTGATCTAAACCTATATCTACTTCTAATTTGTAAAAAAAAAACACTTCTAATTTGACGTTACTATAACAACGAGTTGAAAAATTGTTAATCACTCACCTCCGTCACCTCCTTCTTCTCGTCCGTCTTCTCCTCTCCAGTGTATCCCCCGTGGACGAAGTCGATGCCATCCACAGACTCGGGAGTGTCCCGCTGCTTCCTGCGAGGTCTCGATTATGTATCAAAAAAACCGCTGTATGATACAAAAAGGCACTTTCTGACGATCTTTTAGTGGCGCGTTCTTAGATCTTTCATTGGGTCTTTTGCCAGTAAAGGTTGAGTCTGACCTCTACTAAACAAGCACAGTTTTTCGCAAGACACTGTTCCCCGCCATTTTCTTCCCACGGACAGCGTACTAATACAAAGAGAGCACCAGATGCGTGTTGCGAGCCCACCAGCGCTAAGGCCTAACTCACTGATTTTGGCTACAATCACACATGTCTCGTCTTTGATCCTCAGTCACGGCACGCTCCACCAAAAAAAAACTTCAATCACTTACGTTTCACAAGGACCATAAGTTATATGATCGTACGAATCGACAATCTAAAGCCACATCAATGCCTATTTTAAATGAACTACATATTCCTTTATTACTACCGATTTCACTAGCCTCGCCCCTCTAGCCCCCTAGCCCCGCCCCTCTAGCCCCGCCCCCGACTCACTCGCAGGCGAGGGGATACTCGCAGGCCATGATGCGCGGATCGAACACCAGATGGTCGGGGCACTCCATCAGCGTGGTCCTGCAACGAATGCGTGGGGTACTGTAGTGAGACACTACAAATACAATAATCTACAGTACAAATGTGTATGTGGAATCTACAGTAATACTGCAAATATACTGCTGGGATACTGTAGAACGGTAGTGAGATACGACAATTACAATAATCTACAGTACAAACGTGAATGTGGAGTTTACAGTAAATCTACAGTAACTCACTTTCCCTCGGAGCAGTGTGCGAATGCGG
Organism: Rhabditoides inermis; assembly: GCA_963966185.1. Taxonomy (NCBI): domain Eukaryota; kingdom Metazoa; phylum Nematoda; class Chromadorea; order Rhabditida; family Rhabditidae; genus Rhabditoides; species Rhabditoides inermis. The sequence goes on along the minus strand of CAWZYM010000184.1, from coordinate 217,380 downwards.
TCGAGCACTTTGACAGAGGGTGGTAGCCGTCCTCCTAAAATGCAAAATTGTGAGAAAAAAAAACTATTTCAGAATATACAGTTAATTTCACACTCACTGATCTTTCACATAGTGACTAAAGTGAAAATTCCACAATCATCCACACATGCGTCTGTGAGTAATCCTGATACCACAACATTGTTTTCTTATCCACAATACGTTTCAGAAGCATGCTAAAACTAGTCGCTATGAAAAGCGATTCTGCAGATACTTTCTCGACTGAAACAAAGTGAAAAAGAAAGAATTTGCAACAATATCAACTAAAAAAGATAAAAATATTATAAAGATAAAAATATTATATAAAATAAAATATTCACGAGCTGGGAGCAGTCGAAGTCCTTGTTGAAGTCGCGGGCGACGACCGGGGCGGCGGTGGTGAGGCTGCTGGAATGAAAGGGAGGTGGGAGGGAGGGAGGGAGAGAGAGAGAGGGAGAGAGAGAGAGAGAGAGAGAGAGAGAGAAAGAGAAAGAGAAAGAGAGACAGAGAGAGAAAGAGAGAAAGAGAGAAAGAGAGTAATAGAGAAAGAAAGAGAGAGAGAGAAAGAGAAAGAGAGAAAAAGATAAAGAGAGAGAGAGAGAGAAAGAGAAAGAGAGAGAGAGAGAGAGAGAGAGAGAGAGAGCTGTCTCACTTCCTCACTCCTCCACAGGCGGCCACCGTCTCCTTGTAGTCGCACGATCCGATCAGAGAGTCGAAGAACAGACCGGATGGACAGCTGCAGCGAGATTTACAACAATTTTGACAGAAATTTCCTCTACACAACTTCAGCAATGTAAACCTATCAATAAGTAAAAAAAATGAACGTATCGTCATTGTTGACCCCCTTCATAAATATCACTTAAATAACATTATAAAACATAATTTTTGCATATTTGAATATTGAATGCACCCACATGTTCTTGTTCTTGTACTATTTATTTGTTCTTGTACTAATTATTTGTTCTTGTACTATTCATTAGTTCTTGTGCTATTTATATGTTCTCGTACTATTGTACTACTTGTTCTTATACTATTCTATTTTAAATAATTCCACCCACTTGTTCTTGTACGCCCTGCCGGCGACGCAGTTCCAGAAGCGAGGCGTGCACGGGTCTCCCGTGGAGGGGAGCACAGAGTCGGGCGAGGACGAGCAGTCCGGCACTGCGAGGGGGAGATCTCTCTCTCTCTCTCTCTCTCTCTCTCTCTCTCTCTGTATCTCTCTCTCTCTGTCTCCCCCCTCTCTGTTTACTTCTCTTTCTCTCTCTTAAGTTTCACGAGTTGCGTAAAGGATTACGATTGACTTGTGAGACAATTAGTTCGGAATAAACTATAAGAATGCCTATTCTATAAATGTGATATCGTAAATTCCCCACCAGCGCTCTGCTCCTTCTGCTTCTCCTCCTCCTTCTCCTCCTTCTTCTCCTCGTCCTTGGCCTCTTCAACGGGAGGCGAGGGAGGGGCGGTGTCGATCCTGGAATGATCAAGTCAGGCACAACCAGGTGAGGTCAGGTAAGAGAGGAGAGCCTCTTTTAGAGTGTCGCCTGTTGGTCCCGCTGAGAGCGCTTGCTACTCCAACTCCACATATTCGAGGTGGATAATACGAGCCAACTCACGATCCGTACGTCTTCTGTGTCGTCTTCTGCTCATCGGCGGCCAGAGTCGTGGGCGCGTCGGTGGCCTGTCAAAGGGGCGTTGTGAACAAGGACAGGCTTTTTGGGATAATATTCCGAAGTGTTTAAAAAAAAACGGCAAGACATTCAATAGTGTTCAGGAGCATTCTGATGGCTATTCGGAGTTTCTTTCGAAGGTTCGATACGAAATAACCAAGTGTTTCAAAGTCATTCAAAAGTTTTCAGAGGCTCGGTTGGACGCACCTTCTCAGTGGCAGCAGTGGAGGGCTTGGTGGACGCGACAGTGGGAGCGAGAGTGAGACCCATGGTAGAAGGGGCAGCCGGGCCAGCCTGAAAGAAAAATAAGCATAACTTGTAAATTGGTTCCGGCTGTTTTAGAGCGGCTCTCATTTGGCGATGGAGATGGGGGACGTGAGGAATTTGCGAAAAGGTTTGAACATTTGTGTTTACAAGCTATTTTTTATTTTGGTCGCTTTGTGTTCTGCTGTATATTTCCAGTAATCGGGATTGCACGAATACAAACAGCTAACACGTTCCTGTTCCCGATTCTCAGTCCCCTGTGAGGCGTGAGTGCATTTTACAACGCATCAAACAATAATTGCTACTATTTCCGCCCGCCGAGAATCATTTTCGGATTATTTCGCAAGAGAGAAATTGCACGTGGAAACACGTCTCAAGTGAAACTGCACTGATTACGCAAGGTTGAAACTAGAATGTTTGAAAATGGAAAGAGAGAGAGAGAGAGAGAGAGAGAGAGAGATGGAGGGAGAGAGAGGGCGGATAAAGACCGGCTCACCGGCTCTTGCTTTCCATCCGTGTGCTTGGTGTCGGCTCCGTCACAGGCCTAAAGACATAATTATTAGAATGAACAAATAGCAAATAAGGAAATACCTTCACATTCTCCTTGTAATCACACGATCCAGTAGTCACATCGAAGTACTGGTTGGGACCGCAGCTGTAAAAGTATTGAGAATCCACGGTCTGCCTAATATATACTTCCCAGTGCAGAGAACATCCTCACGTCATCCCTTTCCCCACCGTTACCGTATCCGTTTATTTCGCATTTGCAATTTTGTACTTCTCTTGGAACGATTTTATAGCCATACCATGTCGTGAGCGCGTGATAATTCATCGTTTTCATACGTGCGGAAATCTTACACGCAATTTCTTGAGGAATTCCACCGTGGCTAAGAATCAAATACACAGAATACGGTATCACACAAAAGCAACGGTGGAAAATCTAGATACATATATTCAGCACAAGTTTGTTACTCCCGCCTCTCATCGAATATTACTTTCTCCAACTTGTTTTTTTTTTTAAATTTTATTTTATTATCCTTTTAAAAACGGTGATTCGCATCGAAACTAGTGAGTAAGTGAGTACTTGAAACTCATTTCCTTTTCCCTTATGACCTTGTATGCGCTATTCTTCAATTACGTATTACATCTGTATTTTTCAATATTCAGAAGGGGCGTTGATATGGGAGGTAGCTATGGGATATCAAAAAGGAACTGCGACCTCAAAAAATAGTTTTTGATTTATACACTAAAACGCAGTTCCTATACATAGTAGCGCAGCATTTCGCGAGCGCGTTCTACATTGTATGTATGTAACTCCGACCAGACTTCTTGTACTTCACTGCTCTCTCCGCACTCAATGACTCACTGCGCGCAATCCAGACGTGCTGTATCCACGTTGACTAGTCAAGTTGCCAATTACTAGAATACTAGAATGCACTCAGCACACATTGTGATGTCACTACTTGGCTGCTTGAGCCGCTCTCTCCTCAACTCACTGCTTCTGTGTTTTTGCTACATTGTGGCTGATAGCTAGGCGTATTGTACTTCTCTCGCCACTCACTGCATCTGTGCGGGATGTCCGTAGTTGCACACGTAGTAGTTGGGCGAGCAGTCGGCCCACGGCGGCGAGTAGCTCCCGTCCGCCTTCGCCTCGCACGAGAACGGACCACTGCAAAAGGGAAACCAGTGGTTGAGCAGGCATGACCAGCAGGCCCTCTGAAGTGTAGCTAGAACCAGTCTGGCAATTTTTATTTGTGGTTTGTTGGGTTTTTTTCATGTGAGACTAGCAGGAAGTCTGAAGGGCGGTTAGATACCTTTTTTCTTTTGTGATTTAAGCTATTCAATGACATCTATGTAGAATCCAAAACACAGTATGATTTGTTCCCCTATGATTGTGATTGTGATTGCGAGATTTGATTTTTGTGATATTTTCAAAAAGAGCAGCTACACGCTAAAACGCAGTGTTCTACAAATGTTCGGGTTCATTAGACATAACAATCATAACATTTCTACACGGAAGCAACATGAACTTGTACTTAGTAGACCTAAAATCTTCGCTGCTTCAGTGAAGCTACAAATGTTGCCGATTACGGTTTAGTCATTCTGGGAAAGTTATTCGTGGCACGTTTTATAGTCACTGTCTATGTACTCTGATACAAGAAAATACTTACGAAATCAGTCGCTTCGTGCCATAACCTACAGTAATAGGAGTAGTCCTTGCTCGCGTTTAAATACAATCGAGATGTATTTTTCCAAAGTCACGCTATCGCGAAATGTTATTTGAAATAGTTTGGATACAAAAAATATGTTTTAGGTATTTAAAATCAAAAGACAAACTCACACAGCCTTGACGAGAACGGGCTTGGCGTTCCTGGAAACAAATAGAATGTTCAATAATGTTCTTATATTGATTCATTATTGATTGATCATCGATTTTCCTCGGACTCACTTGTCTTGGCAGACCTTGACGTTCTCCTCGTAGTCACACTCTCCGATGTCTGTGTTGAAGCGAAGACTCTTCGGACAGTCGTGCGAGAGTCTGCAGAGGAAGCGTCTCTCTCTCTCTCTCTCTCTCTCTCTCTCTCTCTCTCCCTCTCTCTCTCTCCCTCCCTCCCTCCCTCTCTCCCTACCTCCCTCCCTCTCTCTCTCTCTCTCTCTCTCTCCCCCTCCCTCTCCACTCACGCCTTTCCATCGAGACACCGAGTGTACTGCTTGTTGCATCCCAGCGCGTAGAATCCATCGCCGAGCTCCGCGCAATCGACCGCCTTCTCGGAATCTGAATAGGTATACGGTAGATATATGGGTATACTGTAGACGTTAGGTATACTGTAGAAGTACCGTATCCGGCCGCGGCGACACCGCAAGCTGCCAGGACGAGCAGCGACGTCTGAGACCACCGCATGTCTGAAGTCGGGATTTGAGATTATGCAAATTAGATTTTAATTACATTTTTGTAAAGTAGAATATAGTAGAAACCCAGTGTGATAGAGATGCGAAAAGTAAGGTGTAGGTAAAATATGCGAAATCGACACCGGAAACTGGGTCACACGAGTTGAATAAGAGGGGAAAACACTGAGGAGTCAAATCGTCTCTCTCTCCCTCCCTCCCCCTCTCTCTATCTCTCTCTCTCTCTCTCTCTCTCTCTCTCTCTCTCTCTCTCTGAATCGGAAGGGTTTAGAGGTCGCTCACGACAGAAATTAGGGATGCCACAAAACAGCCCGGGAAACTAGTTTCTCTTTCCCTCGCGAAAGCGCAAGTTCGGATTACTGTAAGTCCAAGGTAGAGACAGGACACCACATATTCAATGAACAAGATAATTAGGCATGCATTATGTATATTAAGAGATTACTTGAACTTGAATAAGATAAATTGAACATTAGAAAGCAAACGTGTAGAAATTTCACGGAAGTGAGAAGCTGAATCGGTTACTGTATGTGGTCTCTTCTCTCGTCTCGCATGTTTTATAGAGGCTGTGTGGGATGTTAGCATTCTTTTTGATCTGGTCGGGGATAGGAGGACTCTCCCCTTCTCCCAGTCTCTCACGCATCAATCAGCCGATCCAAAACACTGATAAGTCTGCGCGTTGATCTCTTGTTGTTGAAGCAGACTTATGAAAATGAAACACACATTTTACGCAACACAAAATAGCTATAGGCTATACTGTACACTTCTTGTATCCAAGCGTTACACTTTATTATAATAAACAGAAAATTGTTGTCTCTTTCATACTGTTTGAATCTTTGAGTGTCCAAAAATAACGATTGCATGTCGACTTTGTTGGGTGTGTTTTGTAGAACAAAGTCGTTTAAATCCAAATTTGTACTCATATTCGCACGCTTTTTCTTGCCTCTCACGGTCGCACAGCACAGTAGGCGGGCATTATAACTATATTAAGGAAGGATATTTTCCATTTCGTAGATTTGTTTCCCAATGAAATAGGCATATTGGTTGATCATTGTATGTTTCTATACCACAACACACTTTTTTGACTATTACTTGTTTTTCTAACCGTACTGTACTCATGTACTCTCGTGTTAAAATAAGTTTTTTTTTGCTCATTCAGTTTGCAGCAGATTTTCTATGATGCAAGTTATGGTAAAGTGTAGTCAATCATTTTCAAATGTACCTAACAACCTAATCCATTACTGTTTCGTTTGGCTATGAATACGTCACTCCACCACTTCGTTTTTGCGATTTTTGAATGTATACTTTAAGGTGTTTTATTATGCTTTTCTCAATTTCTTCGCACAAAACACATCATTTCCAGACATAATTAAGTCTTATTGTTAGAATTTCACCGAGAAACATGTTTATTCGCTCATTTGCATTTCCCTCGTTGTCAGTGATGAATTCATTACACGATCCTATGTCTCCTCTCAACTCAGCCCTCCCAGGCCACCCATACCTGTACGAAATGGTCCTTATGATTCCATTCTGCATCCGCTCATTCATTACTCTCGTCTCTTTCGTCGCTAATATCGTCGTCACAGCAGGTTGGTTGACGTGTTTTGAACTGAAAACTAACATTTTGATCAAAACAAAGATGTCAACAATGTAATCATTGACCACAATCATTGTCGAAAATCTCTGTGCACCGGTTCAAATTCTGTTTCCAGCGATAGTGCGCTCGCCGGTCCTGCGTCATTCACCCCCCTTCATCCTCCTTCTCTTTTTATTCGCTGCGCATATTGGAGACTGTCTCTGCAACCTAACATACAACCTGCCCAGTCAAGGTGGAGTTTACGGCTTTTGGACGGATTACTGTACACGCATGTCACTGTTTGATTCAAAATCAAACAGTATTCAAAAAGAAGTGTTGTATTTTTTTGTCATTTATTAGTCAGACAAACGAATGTGTCAGTTCTCGTTAGTAAATGTTCTCAGCTCACAGATTTTTAACTCGGGGTTATTAATACCCAATTTATGGTTTCTCGAATAGTGACGTTGGTGGATCAAAACTCAAAACTCAATGTTCCGTATGACCGTTTATTACAGTCTTTCATGAACTAATATAATAATAACGATAAATGACTAGATTCCGAAATTAGCTGGATGCAGTTTTGATAATGTGACTTTCAACACAAAAAAGACTCTTCTCTGCAACTTGCAACTTTTAGTAAAACACATTTAAAACGTGAAACTGTATGAATAAAAAACCGCGCGGTTTATGTTTCCAAACAAGCCCACCAAAGTATACAAAAATAATGAGTACTTCACTGTAATACATGGGTTTTGTTACAAGGAGAGTAATTATGTCTTGTCATTGTGCTCATAACTATTCAACTCGGAAATGAGAGGGATGCAACATACATTTACTCTAAACTAGAGATTAGAAATTCAAATTTGGCCGAACCATTTATTTCCGCCTTTGTTAATGACTAGGTTCCAAATTCAGCTGATGCGGTTTTGATGATGTGTTGAAAGACTTTCGACAAAAAAGTGTTAGGAATGAGACTACACATGTTTCAAATTGAAACCACACCGCTGATAGTAGGCGGTTAAAAATAGGGTGGTTCGCGTTTAGGTATTCGGGTTAAATAAGGATTGTCATTTGTAATTAACCCTCTACATTGTCAGCAATCGGACACGCGCTGTACCCACCGCCATACACCCTTCCACACAACGTGGTCACGAAAGGAGTGTGGTTCGTGGAGCTATTCATACTACAGGTTAGAGAGGGAGAGAGGGAGGGAGAGAGAGGGAGAGACTTAGAGAGAGAGAGAGAGAGAGAGAGAGAGACAGGGAGGGAAAGAAGGAGGGAGAGAGAGAGGGAGGTATCCTTCCAGGCAGTCGCTGTCTCGCACGTCATCGCCGTCCGTCGGCCGGTCGTGTTTTTTCGCGTGCGCTGGAGCAATGTCGCCAAGGTGCACATTTCTCTCTCTCTCTCTCTCTCTCTCTCTCTCTCTCTATCTCTCTCCCTCCCTCTGTCTCTCTCTCTCTTTCTCTCTCCTCTTTCTCTCTCTTTCTCTCTCTCTTTCTCTCCCTCTCTCTTTCTCTCTCTCCTCTTTCTCTCTCTCCTCTTTCTCTCTCTCTCTTCTCTCTCTCCATCTCGCTCTCTCTCTCTCTGTCTCTCTCTCTCTTTCTCTCTCCTCTTTCTCTCTCTTTCTCTCTCTCTTTCTCTCCCTCTCTCTTTCTCTCTCTCCTCTTTCTCTCTCTCCTCTTTCTCTCTCTCTCTCTTTCTCTCCCTCTCCCTCTCTCTCTTTCTCTCTCTCTTTCTCTCTCCTCATTCATTGTTTGGATTCCAGGTCGGAGCACTCATCGCTTCTTTGGGCATGCTCGTTGGCGGTTTCTCTCTCCTGCTCCCAGGAATGGTATGTCAACGAGTGACAATGACAGAGTGACAGAGTGACAGGGTAGAGTGACAGTATAGAGTGACAATGATAGTGGTAGAGTGACAATAACAGAATAGCAGAGTGCCAGAGTGACAATAACAGAATAGCAGAGTGTCACAGTGATATAGTGACAATGACAGACTGAGATAATGACAATGACAGGGTCTCGTCCTAAATCCGGTGTCTCTCAACTGGTACGAGGACACATCAACGTGGCAGATGCGCGCGTATCTACAGTTCAACTGGACACTGCAGGTAGCACGGGATTACTGTAATACATAAAGTTCTCTGCTCGCAATAAGTAGCGCGCGGTGGGCTAGATCGGAGGAAGACGGAGAGTCAGCTCTCGGCAATAGCGCGAAAAACAAGAAAGGCAGAAGGTTATGGCACCGTATTTCGAACTGCAAGCGAGGTAGATCGAAAACTATCGCTCTGGCGCAGAGTCTATGACATGTGTTGGTGTGGTGGTGTGTTCTCTTTGCCGACCTACAACCTACAATTGTGGATTTATGAATGAGATAATCTCGAACGAGTCGTCATTATTGTTTTGTATTTCAAAAGTGAAATGTAAACGGACTTGTGGCAATTATTAGTGCAAAAATTTCATTCCAAACACGTTTTCTCTTTCTTTTATAGATGGTCACAATCGCCATCCTGCTCATCACCAATACATACATTGTTATGGAGGTGAGGGGAAAGAGGGAGAGAGAGAGGGGGAGGGAGAGAGGGAGAGAGAGAGGGGGGAGAGAAGGAGAGAGAGAGGGAGGGAGAGAGAGGGGGAGAGAGAGGGAGGGAGAGAGAGAGAGGGGGGAGAGAGCAAGAGAGAGAGAAAGAGAAAGAGAGAGGGGGAGAGAGGGAGAGAAAGAGAGAGAGAGGGAGAGAGAAACAGAGAGAGAGAGAGAGAGATAGAGATAGAGAGAGAGAGAGAGAGAGAGAGGGGGAGAGAGAGAGCTCACCCTCACCTGATACTCAGGTGTGCCGTCTGCGCTCCCGCCGCCAGAAGATGGCGGTGACCGTCGTGTCCACTGTAGCCAGCAGCGTGAGTCGCGGCGCACGCACGATCGGAATGGTGAGAGAAGAACTTCAACTCTGAAGTAGCTAGCGGTCAACCTGTTCAAACTACTGCCAATGTTTCCTCCCAACCCCCCAACCACTTCTACTTACCCTCCTTTTCCGAACGGTTTTCGAAGAGTGTGACCATATCTTCACACTTATATTTCTCTATGACTTATCACTCTCACATTTCACAATCGGTGTTCTCTCTTTGAGTTACTAGCTGTTATTATGATTGTACCACTAAATACCCTTTCAGCCCAATGAGCACTCCACCGAGACGACTCGCAAGCGCCGGGAGCTCTTTCTGGGACTCAACTTCGTTCTCCTCTCCTTCTGTCTATTCGCACAGACAATGCTCTATAACTTTGTCGCCAGGTATGAATAATGGCCACAAATCAAACAACTTATGAGTGCTGCAAAGAAATAACCATTGAATCATCAGAGCAAATTATAGTCTCGCCAATGAGTTACACTCTTTTCAAAATGATGAGCTGCGTTCAAGCGTACTTTTCGTACTCTATATGTTCATACAAAATACGAACCCTAGCTCCCTATAGTCAGATTGGATCCTATATGCCATCCGTGACATTTCACATGTCGTGCAGTTTTGTGCAACACAATTTGTATGTCTTCAAATATCCAAAACGCTTTGTAAGAGGGAATCGAACCCTTGGGGAGCTTGCAACGATCGCGCACTGGCGGCGCGCTCTACCACTGCGCCATAGAGGCAGTGGTTAAGAGATCGAAGAGAAAGCCCATCTAGCTCCACTGGCCTCTTCAGTGTACAATGATGAGAGATAACGAGCAAACATATCTGCGAAACTCAATGACCTCTCATTATGAGCCTCAATGGCGCAGTGATAGAGCGCGCCGCCAGTGCGCGATCGTTGCGAGCTGCCCAAGGGTTCGATTCCCTCTTACAAAGCGTTTTGGATATTTGAAGACATACAAATTGTGTTGCACGAAACTGCACAACATGTGAAATGTCACGGATGGCATATAGGATCCAATCCGACTATAGCACACATGTGCACATGTCTGCAATGCACCTATTTTCAGCATCAACCATCCGATCGCAGCCTACGTTATGTCGTTAAACCCGGTGTTTCGAACGTGCAAGTGCCTCGTATACATCGTATTCGGCAAGGAATTGCGGAGGTCGATCAAGGAAATGTTCAGATGCCAATAGTTATGGATTATTTGTATGAACTGTGTCATAGTTATTGATAATAAAAAGTGGTTTGTGATGCTGCCCGACCATTCAAAGCATTTACCGTTTCTCGTATCTGTTTCGGCATGATTTGCGCTGCTTGTGACAACACTGCACTTATACCATACCTGATTCTGATATTCTGATATTGATATCTATCTGATACTGATATAGATACTGATATCTGATATAGATATTCCGATTCTGATATTCTGAATTCTGCTAAATCCATGATTGTGAATGGAAACATGATGACACATTGTGACTCAGTGCCAGGAAATCGAATAGCAGCCTGAAATCGGGAATGGTTTGGGCGTTTACGATATGTCGCAAATAGCTTTTACAGTGAGGGAGGGAGGGGGCGGAAGAGGGAAGAGAAAGAAGGCGCAATTCGAAAGTTGCACAAACACGACAAACACATTCGATTCGGAATGGCGAGTGTTATATTATATCGATTCCCGGTTTCCATACCTGTGCGTAATTCTTCCTCTCTTGCATGATTTTTTTCTCTTTTTTGAATTTGAATGCAACTTTTGCGCACTGAAAATCGTGAAGTGTTTTTTCCTAGTTCACAAAGTTGAAATGTTATATCTGTGATCGATATCTGTAAGAAAACTGCGGTTTTTTGTGGAATGTGTAATTTGTTAGAAGCAACTAGGATGATGTTCCTTCCCTCCTCCTCGCCATCCGCCGTGAAGCAGCAGCCACTGCGGACGGAGCGGAAGACACTCGAAAGAAGGGCGCCTGACGGGACACTCATATCCAAGACACACATGGTACGTGGAAGAAGAGTTCACAATATTTTTGTTGTGTTTTTTTCCTATCTTGTCATGTTTTCCTATCTTGTGCATTGTTTCTTAATTTTGCACGAGTTGTTGAAACCCCGTTTAAATTATAATTATGTCGAATCGAGTAGCGCATGACAATTATTACGGTAAGGTTACGGTTGTTACACAACATCTAGTTCCAAGAAAACGGAATTCGGTGGTCACGATGTTAGCGATGCTTGTCATCCTCTGCTTGCGGCTCGGTAAAAGGTAGAGGTAAAGGTATCTCTCCGATTCAAGACACTACGCGGTGCTCTTGCGGCTCGGTACATGTTCAAATCAATATGACATATGATGAAATGTGATGATGAAACACGTTGCAGCGAATCGAAGTATTCTCCGATTATACCCCACCCGCCCCCACACATTCTCTCACATATGAGAGACGGGCGAGGACTCTGGATAAGGTATGCGTTATAGCATCATTTGTACTTTGTCCGAACTACAACTGTGGTGCACGCGTGGAATTGATGTTTCTTCACAGGCCGAGCAAACGAGCGAACGCCCGGTGTACTCTCGCCTCTCCCGCAAGTACCACAGCCCCCACAAAACCGAGCCGTACGTGGGTGAGTGGGCGGGGCCAGGAGGGGCGGAGCCGATGCACTTCCAGAACCCTGCCGCCTCTTCTCCGACTCTGTGATGTACGGAGATGTATGGTCGCAGGCCGGAACCGAAGTCAAACAATCGCATCTCGTGCGGTGGGCGGAGCTTCCGGGGGCGTGGCAATCATTATTTCAGATCGCCGTCGAGCCTCTCCGTCGCGTCGCTCGATGATATCGTGACGCGCATCAACGCTATTCGACGGTATACTAGAAAGGGGCGGGGTTAGAATGGGCGTGTCTTTCAGACAACGCGCTCTGCCCGCACTGCGATTGGACGATGGACTGCGTTGCAAAGCCACAGACTGGGCCGGGCATATAGTGGAGACAGACATGTTCAGGTAGAGAGAGAGAGAGAAGAGGAGATGGAAGAAGAGATTGCCGGGGGCGCGGCTCAGTGAATAGAGCGTTCGTCTCTCAATATCATGGTCGCTGGTTCGATCCCCCTCGGAGTCAACCATTCTTGTTAAATTCACCCAGCCCCTGTGGTGTGGCAAACCACTCTCATGGTAGCCAGAAGGCGTCACAGCACCATCTTCGGACTCAAGAACGGAATTCAAGACGTCCTACGCCACCCAACCCAACTCCCTCTGCTGACGTTGTCGTAATCCAAGAACCCCCATCTTGTTCTCGACTAGGAGGACCTCGGATTCAACCATCTAAAAAAAAAAGAGAGAGAGAGAGAGAGAGAGAGAGAGAGAGAGAGGGAGAGAGAAAGAGAGGAAGGGAGAGAGAGGGGGGAGAGAGGGAGAGAGAGAGAAAGAGAGAGGAGAGAGAGAGAAAGAGAGAGAGAGAGAGAAAGAGAGATGTCCCTCCAGACGCGACCCCTTCTCTAACATGTCTATCTGGATGGGTGTCTCCGTCACCGGACGAATCGCCGATGTGTGGAATGAGGAGAGCGAGATATATGGGGTGAGCTCTCTCTCTCTCTCTCCCTACCTCTCTCTCTCTCCATCTCTCTTCTCTCTCTCTCTCCCCTCTCTCTTCCCCCTCTCTCTCCCTACCTCTCTCTCTCCATCTCTCTCTCTCTCTTCTCTCTCTCTCTATCTCTCTCCCCTCTCTCCCTTCCTCTCACCCCTCTCCCCCCTCCAGACCCCCTCTTTCCTCTCCTCCCCTCGCTTCCATCGCTGTGGCGTCGGCCGCGCCTACTCCGATCGCAAACACGCCTGGATCGTCGTCGCCGTCTTCGCCTGACTCCGCCCACCCTAGCCACGCCCCCTTTTTGTGACACAAATACAATATTATAGTATGAATAAACAAGTATTAATTTGAATGAATCTACAGAACGTTTCGGGTCGATTTCAAGGAATGGCCGTGTTGCTGCGACTGTGGTTTACACTGCTGCTAATGCGGCTTTCTCTCAGAGCTTCAAAAAAAAATGTTATGAAATGTACTGTAACTGTAAAAATTACATGCACGTAGGTGGGTTGACTTTTGTTTCTGTTTCATGTTATCGTACAGAAGTTGCGGTCGCATGTCGACTTTTTTTGTATCTTAGAGACATGCCATTAGATCAAATATTGTACTCGTTCGCACAACTGCTGCTTTTTTCCCGCCTGGTGCCGCACATTACCTAACAACTTGACTGACTCTTGAATTTTGTGCATAGACTACAAAAACGATGCTACATGAACATGATATAAGCATGAAATCCAGTCACTTTTCAATTTAATCATGCGCTAAAAATGAAATATTTGTCGCAAATATTCTACTACTTCATTATGAGAATCTGGCGTCCGAACCTCACTCGAAATCTGTTTTTTTCACTGCGTTTCATTCTACAATCGCATTACTTTGCGCGATTCTGAATTTATTTAGCATAGAAACAACTTCCTGGAACCAAAGTCTTCTCCAATTCTCCGAGAGCACAATTTGCGCGTGAGCACGTTCCATACGCTGTGGCACATATTCCATTAAATCTGCATCATGTCTACCATTCCAAATTGCGCTGCTCGCGCGTGACCGGTACAAAACAGTAATGGCCAGCGAATGGTGCCGGATTTTTGAACTGGAGAAATGACGGGAAATTTATCATTACTTTTTGTGGAAATTTCAACAAGAAACGACGTGATTTTTTTTTTGTAAATTCATCTCCGCTATTGTTCACGATGTGTCCGCCTCACTCCTTCGTTCCCACAACTCTGTTTTTCCAGGATATCAACATCCACAAAGAAACGAAATGGTCCTTTTGATTCCACTCTGTATTCGCTCGTTCCTTACCGTCGTCGCTTTCGTCGCTAATATTGTCGTCACAGCAGGTTCGTGATCAATTTCTAACAAGAAGCCAACAATCATTTCAAAATCATTCGCGCAACTGCACATTAATGTACTCATACACCGCCCCACACCCTTCCACATATAGTTCTATGCTCGCAATAAATTGCGCGCGGTGGGGTAGATCAGAGGAAGACGGAGAGTCAGCTCTCGGCAATAGCGCGCAAAACAAGAGAGGCAGACGGTTATGGCACCGTATTTCGAACTGCAAGCGAGGTAAATCGAAAACTATCGCTCTGGCGCAGGCTATAACGCCATCACGAAAGGATGTCCCGATTCGAACTCGGCCATCTTTCCAGCCATAGTGCGCTCACCGGTTCTTCGACGCTCTCCGCCCTTCATTCTTCTTCTCTTTTTATTCGCTGCGCATATTGGAGACTGTCTCTGCAACCTCACATACAACCTGCCCAGTCAAGGTAGGATTCGTTATTTGTCAATGTTGATGTCACTGTTACAAAGTAATAAAAACCTAATAACAGTAACAAAGTAGACGGTAGTCTTCTGTGAGCATCTATATATATATATATATATATATATATATATGTGCGAACATGTATGTCACTGTCGCTTTCAGCAATTGGACACGCATTATACCCACCGCCCTACACCCTTCCACACAACGTGGTCACGAAAGGAGTGTGGTTCGTGGAACTGTTCATATTACTGGTAAGAGAGAGAGAGAGAGAGAGAGAGAGAGAGAGAGGGGGAAGAGAGAGAGAGAGAGAGAGAGAGAGAGAGAGAGAGAGAGAGAGAGAGCTTCCAGGCCGTGGCGATATCGCACGTCTTCGCTGTGCGTCGTCCGATCGGCTTTCACCGCGTGAAGTGGACGACTGTCGCCAAGGTTTCACTTTTTTCGTAGCGACCAGAGTGGATTCTCACTTCTTATCCTCCAGACCGTTCTGACACCTCAGAACGCATTTCTAGCACAGCTCAATTCATTTTTCAGTTGTTCTCACTTGGAGTGAAATCACATTCTGAAACCCTTTCTTACCCCTATTCTTTTTAAGGGGTGAAAATGCATTCGGAGGAGGTCAGAATCGACTCATGGCCACGCCTTTTCTTCTTCGATTTATTATTTCTTCCAGATCGGAGCAGTCATTGCGTGTGTCGGCATGATCCTTGGCGGATTCGCCCTTCTCCTCCCGGGAATGGTATGTCAGCGAGTGACAATGACAGAGTAGAGTGACAGAGTGACAGAGTGACAGGGCGACAATGACAGGGTGACAAAATGACAAAATGACGAAGACAGAGTGACAAAGTGACAATGTGACAATGACATCGTGACAGGGAGCATATTGACAAAGTGACAGGGCGACATAGTGACAGAGTGACTGGGTGACAATGACGGAGTGACAGAGTGACAGAGACAGTAGCAAAATGACAGAGTGACAATTACAGAGTGACAACTACAGAGTGAGAGTGTGACAATGACAGAGTGACAGAGTGACAGAGTGACAATGACAGGGTCTGGTCTTCAATCCGGTGTCTCTCAACTGGTACGAGATCACAACAACGTGGCAGATGCTCGTTTACATACAGGTGCAGGTGATAATGCAGGTGGGATGAGATTCATATATTTTTTTTAAATATAATATTAATAATAATAATATATAATATGATAGTTTATATAAAATTAATATCTTATATATTTTCTACTTTCATTCATCTATTTGATTTGTAGTTGATCACCATATCCGTCCTTCTCCTCACGAACACATACATCGTGGTAGAGGTGAGGAGAGAGAGAGAGGAGAGAGAGAGAGAGAGAGAGAGAGAGAGAGAGAGAGAGAGAGAGAGAGCAGTCGGTCTTACCTAACACGAAGGTGTGGCGCCTGCGCGCGCGCCGGCAAAGTAACCCAGCCACCGCCGTCTCTACAGCAGCCAGCAGTATGAGTCGAAAGGTGAGACCTCGCCGTTTTTAATAATAATAATACTCGTTTCATTAATATGCAATTGTGGTGAAAACACGGGATGAGAGAAGGAAATACAATATATCGTCGGTCCTTATCCCTGCAATCCAAAACCGCGTATCCTGTACATTACACACTCGATCTCCTCTATACACACTCATCGTTCCATACAATCACGCAGCGTCATAAATCCCCTTTTTTAGAGGAACGATTCGGAGTCGACTCGCCGGCGTCGCGATCTCTTCCTGGGCCTCAACTTCGTTCTCCTCTCCTTTTGTCTCTTCACACAGTCAATACTCTATAACTTTGTCGCCAGGTACGTGATACTACAACTTCCAATAATGGTCATGAGTCGAACGATTTTTGTATTCTGTACCGTGTACCGGTATCTTTTTTTCTCGAAACAAACTGTGCATACACGTTTCATTCTGCAAAAATCCATACAAATACATTTCTCATGAATCACACATGGCTACAACTTTAAAAACAAAGTGACGTCATTGATCATTGTTTCATTTTCAGCATCAACCATCCGATCGCAGCCTACGTTATGTCGTTGAACCCGGTGTTTCGAACGTGCAAGTGCCTCGTATACATCGTATTCGGCAAGGAATTGCGGAGGTCGATCAAGGAAATGTTCAGATGACAATAGTTAGGAATTGTTGTCTGTGACGTTTCGTTTCCGTTATGTTGCTACTTAATGCGGAAAAAAAACTGTTGTTTTTATATGTACAATAAACAGATTCGTATTTTCTTGAGTAATACAATGTACAAACAAAGGGTTCAAACGTCTGGATCATCGTTGCCGTCTATGCCTGACTCCGCCCACTACAGCCACGCCCCCTTTTAGACGTGCAATATTACGAATGAACAAGTATTTGCATACGTCTTCAGTCCGGCTCACGAGTTCTCTGATTCGGCGGTCATTTCGTGTTGTTCGAAAGGCGAGAGATGGCGTTGTCGCTGCGACTAGTCGGCGTACTGATGCTGGTGCGTTTATCTCTCTCTCTCTCTCTCTCTCTCCCTCTCTCTCTCTATCCTTCCACTAGGTGTGCCCTGTCATCTCTGACATGTCCCACAACGAGACCTTTACGCTCGCCGGCACGCATAAAATCGCGCTCACGTGAGTATGAGTACATTTCCTCCCCCTTCCCCTCTCAAATCCCCTCTTCCAGAATCACATTCTCCCCTGCCAACAACAACCCCTTCAAGCTGTCGTTCACGGCGTACAAGGTGAGGGGCGTGGCGTACGTGGGCGGGACTTACCTGTTTCAGTTTGTGCTGTTCGATCCGGCGAATGAGGGAGCGGTGTTCTTGGAGAGTGAGTGGGTCACGCTGCCCTCGACTGTGAACAAGAACATCAAGAACGTCCGCGAGATGAATGTCCATGTTAGTCTCTCTCTCTCTCTCTGTCTCTCTCTCTCTTTCTCTCTCTCTCTCTCCCTCCCTCCCTCCCCTCATCCTGCCTTCCAGACGCCATCCGCTCGCGTTTACACGTCCGGTCTGAACAAGAACGACGACCACAAGGAGAGCCGCGTGGTACGCGTCACTCCGCCCACATAAGCCCCGCCTCTCCCCTTCAGGCGCAGCTGGCCAAGAACGGCCAGTTGAACAAGTACAAGTTGGAGGCGGCGGTGTTGCTGTCGGTGGAGACGAGCAACCCGTATCACATGGTATGGACGGCCGACCTGCCGGCCAGCGACGACCAGCCCGCGCCGTATACGCCAGGGGACAGCGCCGACGTCGGGACAAACTTTTACTTCTCTTTTCTTCGGCATCAACCTTTCCAATTTCTATTCTGTCCCTTCCAGAATTACTTCAACTCCAAAGCTTCTCTTTTCTTTGTCACAATTCTCAGAGTCATGACAATTTTTCCCCTATTTCTGCCCTGTCCCTTGCAAAATTGCTTCATCTCTGAAAATTCTCTTTGTCTCAATCAATTCATTGACAGCGCCACATCGACTACTTCCACCTGCAACAGGTCACCGTCAAATACGACGACACCGAGATCAAAGTCCATTGCGAATCGATTGATATCGATTGATTGACTGATTTCAGATCGCTAACTACCCGAGGGACGATATGAGTGTCAAGATGGACGGAGAGTTTTGCATCTCCTCCCACGGAACCTTTGTCATCAGGTCTGTCATTGTCATTGTCAGTAGTTGTCAGTTGTCATTGTCACCTGTCACCTTCCAGCAACTATCGTGTGCAGCGCATCTCGTTCAAGCCCGATAACGATCACTACATCTTCTGATATATTCCCACTCCCATTACACTCAGTTCCAAGTTCGACGTATTCCCCTTCATTCTTCATTGATGATACACATCTGCTGAAGTTTTACCATATCAACTACTCCCTCACGTTCATCATCGATAAATTTATCTCGCTCAAATGTCCAATAAACAACGTAACAAAACAAAAACAACAATATCTGTACAAACAACCTGATTGTCTACTCCAGGAAGCTCACGCCCGCGTCCACGTGCTTCTCCGTCGCGAACCTGCAAAAAAAAAGTCTCTCACACTTCAATATCAGCTATCAGCTATCAGCACATCAGTATGAACTGTAAACAATAGTATCGACCCATACGATGCATGTATTAGTGAGAAATAACACGAATTAATTATATATTTTTCCGAAACATATTTTCTAAATGTAACATTATTGAGTGCTGAGAGAGGAAACCGAATTAAAAACAAATTTAACCTTTCAAAAACTAAATAATTGTAGAAAAAAAATCGAAAATCAGAAATCGGCATACTCGTACCTCTTGACGAGGGCGGCCTCGAGTGTGCGGGCGGCCCTGGTGGCACAGTCGGTCATCTCCTCCACGGAGGCACGCTCCAGGCTGCCACTCCCGGACACACGCAGCAGGGTGATCAGCATGTCGTCGTCGGACACGTTCTGAATGTGCTCAGTGTTCTCTCTCCCCCCCCCCCCCCTCCCCCTCCCCCTCTATCTCTCTCTCTCTCTCCATCTCCATCTCTCTCTCCATCTCCATCTCTCTCTCCCTCTTCTTCTCCCCCCCCCTACCGTATTAGGTGCTGGCGGGGAGACTCCGACGCAGAGTACTGCGCGGGCGCACGCCTCCTCGCTGGCCGCCGCGTCCACCACGTGAGAGGACCCGAGCAGGTACACAGAGATGAGGAGGGGAGCCCTGGGGGAGAATGTACTATGTACTATGTACATATGAGGGATCTGGGTTACAAGTTATAACGAAAACCATCTGATACCGATAACAATCATTAATTGAAACATACTGGGAGAAGAGAATGTGAGGGATCCGGGTTACAAGTTATACAACGTATACATTCAGAACGGTCAAAAAGAAATTAAATAAAACCATCGGATACCAGTAACATTCATTAATTGAAACATACATAATCATGGGCGTTCAGGAGACTCACCTGCTTGTGTCCATCTGCCAGGTGTGTCCTCCCTCGGGCAGCTCCACCTGCACCCGGTCGTTCTCCGCCGGGCGGGTCACCAAGGAGGGAATGTGCAGGGACGAGAGGGCGGCCTTGGCCTGCGAAAGGGGCATCACATCTATACCACTACCACGAGAGGAGAGAGAGAGAGAGAGAGAGAGTGAGAGAGAGAGAGAGAGAGAGAGAGAGAGAGAGAGAGAGGGGAGGATCCTTCGTACCCCAATGGCCGCGGCGTCGACGATGCTGCCGCCGCACTTGAGCACCACAATGTCCACGTACACGATCCAGTGGTGGTTTGGAGAGACTGTCAGCCTGGGATAAAGATTGTAGGTTTCGGAGAGCTGAGTAATTACAACACACAGTTCCCCATCAATGCCATTGAGATTTTGCGATTTTGATTATCAAAAAAAAGTAGTAGAACAACACTTACATATCATTATGTTCCAAAACGAATCTATTGGAACATCATGGTGATGGCATACACAATATGTTTCGGTGAACGACGAACGTACATGCAACGACTTGCGATTCGATGCATCGACTTGAGAATACTGGGATACTCCCACTGCCTCCGCCACTCACTTCTCGATGTCGGGTATGACATGGTCGTTGTCGTATGCCGCGTACAGCGCCGCCGCCGTCTCCTCCGCGAACGCGTCACCGCCCTTGCCTGAACATATCAAATCAAATCAAATGATTCGAGACTTTCTTGTATTAATTAAATAGGGTAGGCGGACTTGAGCGTATTTCACATGACAGATTGAACATTGAAAGCTCTTCTTGTGTGTTGAACATAACATATTCACGTTAAAGTCGGCAAGATCACATTGTCCGGGTCCATCCTTCACTTCACGAGTTCCTGTAAGTTCATCAGTGTAACACGGACCTTCGAATTGCGGGGTGGCGTTGGCGGAGCAGTCGAGGGAGAAGCGGATGCGGTTCAGCACCTTGCTCGTGTCGTCGACGGTCGCCAGCTCCAGCTTGATGCCCACCTGGAATACGTAGTAAAGGTAAGATACAAAGTGAACTGCTACTACTGCAGTAACCGCACCAGCAGGTCGGTGTCGGCGATGCGCACTCGCGCCGAGCCGTCGGTCGTGCCCATGACGTCACGCTCGAGGATGATGGGACGGTAGTCATTCACACTGAGCATGTAAGATTATAAACCACAACAAACATGGAAGGAAATTCGAAACTCACCCTCGTCCATCGCAGCGGATTCCCTCGTGGGCGCCGTGGATGATGAACACCTTCTCGGCGTCGCTCAGGCGTATGTTCATCTATAGGAAACAAATAAAATGGAACTAACAACATATGGTGCAATAACAATGAACAAACAAAAATAAACAAAAAAGAATTTACTGCACCGTCCATCATAATAAAAACGCAAACTTACAACGGTTAGAGATGTATTTGTTGATATCGTATGTACTATTTTATTTATTTTTCGTGTAAATTTTTGTTTATTTTTTGTTTACAAGTTTTGTCGTTGTTAGTTCGTCGTTATTTCATGCCATTCTCGTAGATGAGGCGCTCACTTCAAGTGTCGACGTCTCTTCTCGCCTCCACGAGCAAATTCACGATCCCAGCAGCGAGAATCCCTCTCCGCACGTCCACACAACTTCGACCGACTCTCTACTCACAGACTCTTCCCGCAGGTTAGACTAATTCAGTAGATCAGTACTGATTGTAATTTTTAGTATGCAGTCGTCCGCTCTCCACTGCGGCGACTGCAGCGGCTGAGACGGAGGTGGTGACTACGCAGACGGAGCACAAGACGAACAGAAATCTGCCCAGCAAGCAGGTCCTTCTCAGGATAGACTGGATGCTCGAGCACTTGGTCAGTGAGAATTTTGTTGAATTGTAAATTAATTATCCTGTTCAGCTTCCCCGCCTGATGAAGGCTCGCCTCAACGTCTTCTTTGACATGTGCAAGGACAAGCTGGAGTTCGAAGACCGCATCTATAATTACAAGGTAGAGTCATCTTTCTTTGTGCACTGTATGTGTTTTTAGCTCTCGTCGTCACAACAGCTACTCCAGCACATTGCCAAGATTCGGCTCTACTACCGCTGGAAGTCGCCCTACAACAAGATCGAGGTGAATCAATTACTCTATAACTTGAGCTATGTTTGGATTAGTACAGGATCTCTAGTGCTCGATGTTTTGATTTCCGTCAATTCTACCGTGTTTGAGGTTTCGAGCACAAATACATAATCTTGGCAGTTTTGCATAAATTTCTACTCGGTCTGGCGAAACAGCGATATTGCCGTACGATGAAAGGAGAGGAATGGCCTATATATCACGTTTTCTCCAGCGCATCGGTTCGTGCGTTTACGAGGGCGAGGATGTGATCGTGCTGCTGTGGCGCTTCTCCTCCCTCGAGTCGTCCTTCCTTTCCTACTTCCCCTCCTTCATCACCAAGAAGGAGGTAAGCGATTATTATTATTGTACACTTGTTCTTTCAATGTTGTTATTTGTTATTTTAAATAAAAAGGTGATCGTGATTCATGTTTGTTTCAGCAAAAGATCAACGTGGCCGAGGGCGCGCTCGATATCCATGTGAATGGAGAGGGACACATCTACAAGGTTGTCAACCGGAAGGTGAGTGTTCTTTGATCCTTGGACTTCGAACCGTTGCCTTTTCCAGATTACCGCATCCGACCTGGAGGCGTCGAAGGTGATGGAGGAGATGAAGAAAGAGTCGGAGGCGGAGCGGACCAAGGAGGAGGAGAAGGAGATGAAGAAGGAGCTGGAACAGATGATCGAGGACGAGAAGAGGAGGGGATAGACAGTGGAGTATTACATAACTTGTGTCTTCTTTCATTTATTTGTACTTGTACTGTTGTAGTCGTATAGTGTTGTTGTTCCTCGCAGAATATCGCTTAGATTCTAGATAGGAGAGATGTGTTCGTGTATAGTACTGTTGATTGCTTATGAAGAATTCTATTTTTCTGTGTTTTTTTCGCCACTCACTATCCTATCGGGTTGCCCTGCTCCCGTCAATATCTCATTCTTGTTCTTGCCATTCATTCAGTTGTTAGACTCGTTTTGTAGATGTTGCTGAACCCAACATTACGAGGATGTGCGGCGGCAGCAGGCAGCTTTTCAGCTGCAAACGCATGCAGGCTAAACTCAGTCAGGTATGATTTCACTTTGTCACGTTCGAAAACGATGTATTCAGATGTCTGTCGACGGACATTGACTACTCTGGCGACCCGCCCCAGCCCTGGCAACTCGAACACGTACAGACCAGACTGCAGATGACGGTGCGTTGATCGTGAAACTGGTGATGTATATAATTATGTTTCGTAGTGACACTGAGATTGTTGCAAGTCAATTTTGCGTTGGCATAGCTTGAAGATGAAACATATTTTGAGTGGGTTTTAGGTTCCGGACTTTTTCCGACAACGTCTCGACTACACGTTCTATCGAAACGACGTGATACTGGACGACCAGATTTTTCGACTCAGAAAACAGTGAGTATTTAATTAATACATTTTTTTTTATATTTCACAATTCACATTCAACTTTTGAGGGGTCTGCACCAATTGATGGCGCACTTTGGCAATCTGGCGGTGGCGGCCCAGTTTACCACTCCCCACGTAGAGATGGAGGTGAGTTGTTGTTGTTGTTGTTGTTGTTTACACCTCTATCCACATCAGGCGGTGAGCTGTGTGCCGGTGCTGGAGGAGGGTACGGTGCGTCTCCGCTGGCGCATCAAGTACGTGTCCTTTGCCCGTCTCGCACTCGACTGGAAGCTCTTCAAGCGGGACTATAGGGTACAGAATGTGGGTTGAATTTTGATGATTGATTTTACAAACTATATTACAACTTTTTTACCTGCCCAACTGTTTTATTTCCACATTTAGTTGACGTGGTTCGATGGCTATTCCGTGTTCTCGGTTGACGGAAACGGCAACGTGTACAAGGTCACCGTGCAGAGGGTGGGTCTACCACACATGGACGAGAAAGTGCAAAGGGCGTGCTTCAGATGGTTCAAGACGATGGCGGTCGTCTTCTGCAGAACAAGTCGCCCTCGCAGAAGCTGGCGGAGAAGATGGGCGTCTTCTCGGCCACCTCCCAGCCTGTCTTCTATGTGCCACCCAAGGAGGAGTTGAAGAAGGGAAGGAAGTAGAAGGTGGAAGAGGAGAGGAACACGGCGTAGTTATCCGCATGGATGTATAGGTAGCTAGGTCTGTTGTGTTTGCTTTTGTGATAGAAGTCTATTAGAATAGTTTTTACTCTAGATATAGAGCTTGTGTGGATTAGTGGATATATCCCAGTGAGTATTGTTTGTAGTGTTTATACTGCAGCTTGAGTCGACGCGATTCAGGATTCAAGAGTGCACTGTTCGGGTAATGTATGTCGACGGCAGATGGCGGTATGCGGTAGAATAGTCGTGAAGTGCTTTTGAAAATTGGTACCTCTATTCTCTATGCCGACTGCCTTTGTTGTTGCATTAATACATCTTCTTGCGCTAGGATTGAATAGTAGATGTTTCATTGCTTGAAACTACATTATAATATTTTTTTTATAATAATAAATGATTATTTATTACGTTTCCGTGATTTTCATTGTTCATTCCTGCGCGGTTTCATTTCCGCAACGGCCGTGGGTCGTTTACCTAATTGTTATTGATTGCTTTATTGACTGATTGCCATATTGATTGATTGGCTTGCAGGGTTTGGAGGATGCTGTCCCGTCAGGCTGTCCGTCACGCGCATCACGCCGCCGCCCGCAAGGTGCCCGCCCCCGCCAAGGAGCTATCCACCAAGGTACGGTAGGGTAGACTTGGGGTACTGTAGGACAGACAGGGGGTACTGTAGCTGTAGGGTCAACTCAATCAATTGCAGGTGCCCTCTGGTCTGACGGTGTCGAGCGTTGAGAACCACGGAGCGATCAGCCAGTTTGTGAGTTGTTTGAACTATTGTTTATTTGAATATCATGTGAAAGAATATGAAAAGATACATGAACATGATATTGCTTTATGTTTTGATTAATGCATTATCATTATTGTATAAAAAGGTGTTATTATGTGCGTCTGATGACGAAAAGCCATTACTGGCCTTCGAAAACGGGAGACCCACTATTTTTGACTGAAACATATTTTGTTTTGTGTGTCTTCGCTCGTAGCTCGTTGCTCGTACTGACACGTGTATGTTGAGGTGCTTGCCTTCCGCGCCGGCTCGCGCTACGAGACGGCGGCGCAGTCTGGTCTGGTGCACCATCTGAGGAACGCGGTGGGCAAGGACTCGACCAAGTACGGCGGAGACCCGCTCCTCTTCAACCACG
>CAWZYM010000184.1:147500-187500 GCA_963966185.1 Rhabditoides inermis | reverse complement strand
GTGTAGATGTAGAACTACCAAGTTTTTGAACATGAGTGCATAGATAGAGAAGAGATGGCCAGCAAGACGAGGAAAATCGCTCATTGTTTCTAAAGCATTGGGTAAATCGTATTATGCATCGCTGAAACTTAAAATTCGCTGTGAAATTCACGCTCGTGACGCGTCACCCTACACGTGAACAGCCTATAAATATATAAGAGATGGGTATATAGTCAATATAACCAAGATCTGAACATGCTCAATATTTCTTGAACATATTTGCGTTTGAAGTGTTGTATTTTAGTTCCGGCTGAG
Organism: Rhabditoides inermis; assembly: GCA_963966185.1. NCBI lineage: Eukaryota > Metazoa > Nematoda > Chromadorea > Rhabditida > Rhabditidae > Rhabditoides > Rhabditoides inermis. Next base: position 187,206 of record CAWZYM010000184.1, on the reverse strand, counting down.
CTACGACTTTGTTCTGCAGAAGGCGGCATCGTTCGACGGACCACCCTTCACCATCCAGCGGTGAGTTTGTTGTTGTTGTTGTTGTTGTTGTTTGTTGTTTACTCTTTACCCGTTTGCAGTATCTGCGAGCTGCTGACGACTCCTCTGCGACACTACAAGCGCGCCGAGAAGTTTCTGCGCGCTCTGGAAAGAACCATCAATGTGGTGGGTGGAGAGGGAATGAGGGATAGATGAGATGAGTGGGTAACACTAATACAATACGTTTATTATGATATTATCAAATTATCATTGACACAATAAGTTTTGTGTAATGTGCAAGTGCGCCTCTGGGCAGGTTTCTGCATTGGAGAGGTTCTTGCGATGACGATGATGGTTTTCTGCGCTTGCTCCTTGAATGATTATAGAATCTGTTCCACCATAAAATCAGGTGACGACGGTGACGGAGAGCGGTCGTCGCATCACTGGCGCGAGCGACTGGCCCACCGAGTCGACCCTTCCCGAGGGAATCGTCGGCCGGTTCTTTGGAAAAGTGGTGGGTCGGAGAGAGGGGGCAGGGGGTTGTACGTGAACGTGTCATAATCATGTTTACGATTCCGGATAAGCATTTTATTAATTTGATGTGATTTGAATTGATTTGATTTGAGGACGAGGTGGATGATGAAATGTGGGAGCCGGAGACGGTGGTCCCGCCTGCACCCATTGGACCCGTTAGCCCCGCGGCGGCGGCACTCGAGAAGAAGGGGGAGGAGGGGGAGGCGAAGGAGAAGGAGGGGGAGGAGAAGAAGGAGAAGGAGGAGGCGAAGGTGAGCACATTCGAACGTGTGCGAACATGTAAATCAAATCAAATGTGGAGCTAACATGACTATGACACGTAAAGGTAAAAGATAATCAAATCAAATATTTAAGTATCCACGTCTGTCACTATGACACGTACGAAACCAAATCACTCATGATCTTATTGCACATGTGAATTGATCTCTTGATTGTAGGAGAATGGAGATGTGGTTATGGATGCGAAGGAGGAGCCGGCGTCTCCGGCCACTCCCAGTGCACAGGGAGACGAGGAGAAGATGGAGCAGGAGGAGAAGGGGGAGAAGGAGCAGGAGGAGCAGATGGAGGAGGGAGGAGACGCCTGAGGGCGTGTCTGTCATTAATATTGCAAGTTGATCACCGCTGTGTATTTACGAGATCTCGGCTATTTTAGTTTTGCATATCGACTAGTGACTGTACTAATTGTGTGTTTTGCGTGTTTGGAGTGTGTGTATGTGTATCGAGTGCCGGAATAAACTATCACCAACGCTTAGATTTTTTAAACGTTTTTTAATAGTATTCCACATTTTCTTTTTTTGTGTTCGGGAGGTTCAGCCGTTTCATCACATGCTCAATCCAGACAAGCTGGAACCAGATAGAATATGTCTGAAATAAAACAAGTGATCGTCAATTGTTGAAATGGCAGGAGGCGAGAGGCGCAGACACGGAAGAGACAGCGGCCACCGGATGTAGGACGTTCCCTCCACATTTTTTAGAATAAGTAAAAAGGACGATTCCTCCACTAGCATGAACGATCCCTCCACCGACCATGAACGATCCCTCCACCGACCATGAACGATCCCTCCACTTTGCTAGGACGTTCCCTCCACTTTATATTTAGGCGTTTTCCATCTTATTTTTGTCGTTTAAACTTCCAAACACACCATTCAGCCGTGATTGTTGGATGCTAACACTATCTAGAAACTTCTACAATGTGTTCGCATAGTTGGTATAGCCAGAATCTGAGAATGCTTTCTTGGCCAGGCGCCCAGCGGTCGCAGAGCGCGGATGGTGAACATGCGTCGCGGACTGCGCGTTTTCTTCTCAAATACTATATTCTTTTCAAATACTCTAATAGTGTCTGACCTGTGGGAAGAGAGAGAGAGAGAGAGAGAGAGAGAGAGAGAGAGAGAGAGGAGGCAAGCGGTGCACTTTTTGGTTGCGAGTTTAATTCACATCTCTCTTTTGGTTGCGAGTTTAAAGGCACAGGGGCGTTTAGAATTACCAAGGTTCATCGAAGAGCGTTACCACAACACTACAACGACATGTGCTGTCGTACTCATACCGACGAGATGCGCACAGAGCTCAACTTCCCGATAAGCATTTCGGCGCGAAGTTCGTATTCGCCTTACCAAGCTTCGCACGTGCAGATGTTGGTAAGCGTGTAGGTAACGCGAAAACGCCGTTCTTTCGCGTATTCTTTGATTGTTTCGTGTTTATGTGGATCAAGCAATGAAACAAAACAAAAAAAACTAAGCGTCACCGTGCCTTTAATTCACATTATCTCTTTCCAAAGGAAAAAAAAAACGAATGAGCGCACGAGGTGGCGCACTGTTTTTTTGTTTAGCCAGTTGAATCCGGGGGGAAAAGTCGAGAACAAGATGGGGTTCCTGGATTACGACAACGTCAGCAGAGGAAGTTTGGTTGGGTGACCTGGCTATCATGAGAGTGGATTGCCACAACACACCACAGGGGCTGGTTGAATTTAACAAGAATGGTTGACTCCGAGGGGATCGAACCAGCGACCGAGAGATTGAGAGGCGAACGCTTTATCCACCGAGCCGCGCCCCCGGCTGTGAACATACAACTGCGCACATAATTCATCAGCATTATGAATAAATGACTACTCTGACTTGAAATATGAAGTGAGATGTGAAATACCAACTATGCGAACACATTGTAGAAGTTTCTAGATAATGTTAGCATTCAACACTCACGGCTAAATGGTGTGTTTGGAAGTTTAAACGACAAAAATAAGATGGAAAACGCCTAAATATAAAGTGGAGGGAACGTCCTAGCAAAGTGGAGGGATCGTTCATGGTCGGTGGAGGGATCGTTCATGGTCGGTGGAGGGATCGTTCATGCTAGTGGAGGAATCGTCCTTTTTACTTATTCTAAAAAATGTGGAGGGAACGTCCTACATCCTCTTCTGCGATAGAAGATCGAATGAAGAAGGTACAGACGAGCTTCAAGAAATTTTCCCGAGAAAATAAAGAAAAGAAGGGCGAAGTGTCTTCGAAGAAAGACGGGGTAAGTACCATTACAAAATCGTATTCATTATTTTTTGCGAGGAGGTTAGACAAACACACTATAAAACACTCATTTTTCGGACAGTTTGAATGGCGCGCCTTTGAGTCTTATAGTCATCTAAAAATAAAAATAAAAGCGTAAATGCGGAAAAATGTTCAAAACAATCAAAGTTGTTTTAGAAATTGACTGGCACGCGTCTCAGAGGCTGCAAAAACTCGTATTTGTTGGGAAAGTTGCTTGGCGCGGGAACCTATGGACAAGTCTACGAAGCGATGTGCACTGAAAATGGAAAGGACAAACAATACTCCATCGGCTTCCATCAACGTACGATTCAACAAAACATTTCATATAGTGTTTTTATTTAGACTGACATACTGGTTCTGAGCACTGTCGCCGCTAACCCTATTGAGAAACGGAACCAGATCATCGAATTCATTGACAAAGGAGTTATTGTTATAGATGCAACAAACATACATGAGCATGAATGTTTAGGTCACGCTCCGAGCTTCACATTCATGATCATGACTCTTGTCGGATGCTCGCTCAGAACAATTCAGAAAAACGCCGGTAAACTCTAAGGAACTATTTTCTTGCTAGTTTGTACCTATCTATCCAATCGTTCAACGCCATTCAGCAACATGCGGATTCATTCATCGGTTGGTTCATCAGATACATATATTTTTCAAATTGAACCATTGAAAACTTGAAAAAAAACACATTGAAAATTCATTATCCTCATTCCATCAAAACAGGTACCGTAAGCTGCCTGTAATGTGAAGAAGATAGGAACGCGAGAGAGTATGTAAAGAGAGAGACTCCAGAAACGAAAACTAACTCGAGTTGTTTTCACAAACATATAAAAATCTAATTGTAACATACACATTGCTTTGATATGTTTGAGGGACCTCAAGCCGGAAAACTTTGCTGTTGGAGGAGAGGGTAAAGAGAAGGTGGTGTACCGGCTCGAGTTTGGAATGTCCCGTCGATGCGTGAACGATAAGGGGATAAGGGGAAATACATTACAAAAAAGGAGCGGTTAACGGCTTCATCGGCACACTGCGGTATGATATTATGTTTCTAGGTGCACAGGTGTGGTGCACAGGCTTACAGACACTCAGCGTTGTGTTATTTATGGATGTCAGTTCATATTTTCCCCTCAGATATGCGTCGCGCGCTGCCCACGAAATGAACGAGCAAAACGCCTGTGACGACCTCGAGTCCTGGCTCTACATGAGCATCGAGGTAAATCTACTGGAATGGTTTCTAGAAATCTACGTTTCGTTTAAGATGTTAATTCCACTTGATTGGAACGGTGTTCTTGACAAAGAGTTTGTTTACAGCGCGAAGTCGGATCTGGTAGAAGGAAGAAGTTAGTATACAAACACCAATGTTTTTATTTTACATTCATTCTTTTCAGATTGGAGCTTTATGGGAAGGGATGATCTTCCAACCTCTTTCAAAACACTCATCAAAATGATTGCCGAGATGAAGTCAGATCGCAGGCCGGACTACGGAAAGATGATGCGAGCGATTATGGGAGCAGACATTAACTATCATGTCAGTACCTCTCAAATTAAATCAATGGTGGCCTCGTTTAGCTGGATCTTGAATGAATGATCAACGAAGGATTCGACGACGGAAAGCAGTTGTACGATCTCAGAACGCACTTGTAAGTATCTTTTTCAGGCAGAGACGACTTGAGCGACATCCAGAGGCAACAAGGCTATTCTTCGTGGTTTCGACAATTGTAAACAGTATCGAATCATACTTGTCATTTTTCCTTGATTTTATATCTCATGTCTACAACGAATCATACTCATCATTGTTTTCAACTTATTTATTACATGATTCACTTTATATCTGACACAATCGGTTAATCAATTTTCATTTCAACTTTTTTTTTTACATATGCAGTGTTATGCAATCGGTGTTTCCGATTACTGTGACTCTAGCTTTCAGAAAACTGAAAAAAACAATGTAGTTTCAAAACCTATACTAGAACCAAAATCGTATGATAACAATGTGTTTGTATCTGTGATGTGAGTAAACATAAACTGTTTTGTTAATATTTTTGGTCTCTTCCGCAGCAAACCGTCTCCTATAAATAAATAGTCCCATTGTATATGTAAACAAGCCGGAGACTAGGTCGGACTCCTTTCTGGCAGAGCCAACCAACCCAGTCATATTTATGACTAAAGGATCTTTCGATGTACCCTATGGACAGTCGCAATCACAATGCGCCCAAGTTCCCGACGCCCAACCGCTCCCTTCCGTCGACAAGGGATTCAGCGGGTAGGGCAGGGCGCGAGAAATTACCGGAGCTTCTCGACTCACCTGGAAGCAACTCCCATCCCCGACAGCTGCAGAGAGGCGCGGCTCGTACTACTCCCGAAGAAAGGACCCCGCGAGATATAACGAGATATTTTTTTTCAACTGGCGCCCAATCGCACTACTCACACGGGCAGCTTGCGCACCCGTCTTGGCGGAATCACATGAAAACATGGTTATATACCCCGTTTTTTTCATGCTGATTCGTAATATGAGCATAACTTTTCCGGAATAGTAGTTTGAAATACATTCCGACACCTACCGAACAGGCTGCCCTCGGAATGACCTGTCAACAACAACAGCGTGGCCGAATGGATAGTGAGTTGGAAAGTAAGAAATGAGTGATATCGATGCAATGCCGATATGCTGCAAGTTTTTGCCGGTTCTCTTTCTATCACATGTGCCATTGCTCTGACTCGTCACATTGATAATTGTGTGAATCTAAAATTGGGTATCTGTCAAGCAGTAAAGTTTGATACACGTAACACGTAATGAGCGAAATTTTCTTCCTCGGGAGTCATCTTGAAGTGAACGGTGGAGCCCTCGCCCGACTGATCGGTCTTGGACCTCTGCGACAGAACAACACAGATGAAATAAAAAGGCTGACGAGATACCTTGACGTGGATGGCGTAGACATCGCCGTCTTTCCGAACATCTTGAGCAGTCAGTGCCAGCACCTCGCCTCCCCTGAGACACCCGCGGAACCCGAGTACTACGGCGGCTCCGATGCGCTTGCCTTTCTTGTCGCAGGAGGCCAGGGCCCATTGGATTATGCGGTCGTAATCCTCCTTCATAACGGGCGCGTGGTGCTTGGTGGCCGGCTTGGTCCGCCTGGCGACCGCGTCGACCATCGACACCAGCGGGTAGGCGGGGGTGTTCCGTGGAGCTTGGCCGGTGGCCCACGACCATGCGGCTGTAGTTGTGGGGATGGCGGATAGGCTCTTCTTCTGGATGAGCTTCTGTCCGAGGAAGAGGGCTAGGGTGAAGCTGTCGCCAGGGTCGAGCTCGCCGATGGAGGCAAAGTGTACTGCAAACCAATTGTCATACACCGTTTCGAAAGTGTTCCTGCTCACCGAGGTTCTGCCAGGCGCTGGCGTAAGCGGACACTGTGCGCTCGGCTTTGCTCTGGAGGTGCCACTCCTTTCACATCTGTTCGGGTATGCCGAGTCGGGCTCCGACAGTACCAGCTCTGTCGAGAAGCGTCTGGAGCGGGCCTGAATTGGCATCTTTATTGAATGTTAGGTTGGTGGGCGGAGGCCATAGAGGGGAGGGAGGGAGGCAACAGAAACGTCGTAGATGAAGAAGACGTCACTCTGGGAGAGTGCGACTTCTTCTGCCGCGCCGCGACCGCTGCGCAGCCAAACCATTCCAAAACTACTTTTGGCGCGCAATTCGAATCGGTGTTCGGATATCCGGGCTAAACCTCAAAGAGATGTGGAGTGCACCCCGCCTACATTCGGCACCCCGCCTTGACTGGACGGAGGAGACGTGGAGTACGTAGACATCGTCTACCTGGGCCGCTCTCTTAGTTTCCTGACCGACGATCGAGTGGAGGTGACAAGGAGATTACATGCTGGCTGGGGCGCTTTCTTCCGCCATAACCAGTTCCTGACGCTGAAGAGTGCGCCGATGCGACTGCGGAGGAAAGTATTTCGGATGGCAGTTCTTCCCGCACTCACCTACGCTGCCGAGACATGGAGTCTAAGAAGAGAAGACCTGCAGTAGTTGAGAACTGTTTAACGACGAGTAGAACGAAAGATGCTCGGGCTGACTCTACTGGACAACGTGCCGTGCAAGGACATACGACGACTAACAGATTTACGAGACGTGCTGTGCGAGACGAGATCAAGAAAGTGGAGGTTCGCACGCCGCATCATGACTTGCAACGACGACCGATGGACGCGACGCGTGATCGATTGGAACCCGCCGAGGAAAGGCAAGGCCGGTCGCCCCCATCTACAGTGGAGCGACGAATTCAAGAAGACGATCCAGACCAACAGGAAGAACCTCGAGGAGGAATGGAAGAGTGTGGCCGCGGACGCAAATGCGACAAGATGGAAGAAATTTGCTTCCCGGCGCTACTCTGTGAATGATTGATGTTTTGATCACATAATGCGATACCGGATATATGTTGAATTGAATTGAATTGATTACCCTACATGCATACATATGTAATTGAAGAAAGATTCTTTTTATTATGCCACATGTTAGTATCACAAACACGTTGACTCGAACCTATTTCTAGTAGAGGTTTTGAAATTGTATGTATGCAATTGTTACATATTTCTAGTTGTTAGTGTTACAGTAATGGAAGCACATCGTATAAGTAAGGTAAACGTTAAAGTGATAATTAATTAACCGAACGTGTAAGAACTATAAATAAGGCAAAATGAATAAAAAGTAAAAGTATGTATGATTCGATATGCATTTCACTGTTTCCGATTGTCAAAACTGCGAAGCATAGCCTTATTGTCCCTGGATGTCGCTCGAGTCGTCTCGGCCTGAAAAATGTATATATATAAAATACATAGCAGTATCGTATGTAGTATGAAGTCGAATCACTTACCTCGTACTGCTTCCTGTCGTAGAGTTCTGCGTTCATCATCCATTCGAGATCAAGCTGAATGGATCAGGTTAAAGAAGAACTCCGGGGAATAATGAAATGACGATCAAAGGCACTAAAGTGATCGTTTCGAGCTCGATTCCGATATTGAAAAATTCGAGAGGCTTCAAAAATTTGCATATTTGATTTATTTAGTACGATTCCGTTGTCCGATCAGCCTAACTCGTCGGGGGTGGACCGCCAGCCCGTTAGGCTACACCCACATTCTGTTAGGCTGACGAAACAGCTGTTCTTCATTTTCTTCGCTTTTTTGTTGATTCTTTGTTGTTTTATATGCTAATTTTGTGTTTTGTTAGTCAAATAGACAAATTAGTGTGTATATAAGTAACATTCAATCACTTATCAGTCAAGACAACCCCCCAGCGCGTTTCGAAATTTCAGTTCTATGTCGTTTGTTCTTTCTCTGATTGTTGTGATCTTCTACGATATTCTTATTTGCTTTGTTAATACGCAACCATGACGATCGTATTCATCGTGCAACGCGCACGCACGTCATCAAATTCGCATAACGGCGAGCGAAGTAACATCTCATCGCCTCACATTTGTCTTGTCCGTTTGTCAATATTATAGTTATCTTTGTTTGTATTAGGTGTTTTTGTATATCACGAACCTAAATATATACAAAGACACCTATGCGTACATACTACATATGTGTTTAGGTAATGCGAGTCGCACGGGCTGCGATGCTCGTCGCCTTCGCGAACGTGGGCAAGGGCAGTCGCTCATCTCCACAGAAGCATAATAACAAGTGAGTATGTTTACAACTCACTGTATATTGTAAATTTGACTTGTTTTGTAAAGAATTGTGCTTGTGCGTACTGTATGTTTTGTTTGCTATAACATATCATTCTCGCCAACTTTGTGAAACATATGCGTTAAATACATTAATTTTATTATATGTTTGTTCTCTATAATGTACGCGCTCTTTCAGATCGTCTCTGTGGTATTGTAGAATCGTACGTTGATAGAGGCGGACGGAATACCACGCTTCTCGGTTTTGATAGCGTACTGTTTGTCCTTTCCATTTTCAGTGCACATCGCTTCGTAGACTTGTCCATAGGTTCCCGCGCCAAGCAACTTTCCCAACAAATACGAGTTTCTACAGCCCCTTAGTTGCGTGCCAGTCAATTTCTAAAACAACTTTGATTATTATTTTCTGTCTTCGACTTCAGCCGAGTCACACATAGCATCTGACATCCTCGCGAAAAATAATGAATACAATTTGGTAATGGTACTTACCCGGTCTTTCTTCGAAGAAACTTCGGCCTTCTTTTCTTTCTTTTCTCGGGAGAATTTCTTGAAGCTCGTCTGTACTTTCTTCATTCTCTCTTCTATTGCAAAAGAGTCTTCCGGTGTCATCGCTGCCTTCAGCTTGTTCACATATGAGTCAGTCCTTTCTATGAGATAGTTATACACCTTCGAGTATCGGCCATACGTCGCATTCTTGAATATGGAATGTGGGTGATAGTGGTAAGTTAGATTTACCTGGAAATGAAAATGGAAGAAGCACATGTAGGTGAAATAGTACTGCCACTTATCCGTGAAACTCTTCGCTCGATAACGACGCATTGTCTAAAACATAAGTAATCTATTTGACTAGCAACTAGCAACGTACGTGAAGTAGCTCCAATGGGTCAGGATTAGGATCGGTCTCCACAATTGAAGTCAGAACATCGACGCCTGAACGGTTGTTAAAGGTACAGCGCATTTTTCACCTCCGTGCAATAGACCCTATTTTGAAGGATAAACAAAAAAATTAACGATTGAAATCCGTTACCCCGTTACCCAAGCTGTTGCCCCAACACGGCACGGTTACCGCATGAAAACAGGCGTTCATCAAACTCTTTTTGACGGAAAACTTCATTCGCGTGATGCTGCTGTCTATGTACCAATCGATAATCTAATCGCACTTAAAAAATCGTTTCTCCGAAAGGTCTCTGCGCGCAATGACCCATGGGCTGAATGGCGCAATGAATAAGAGAGTGGCTAACACTCTTGGGACCACGGGTTCGAAAGTTGGAGTGAATAATATATGCAAGTTTTGAGATTGTCATTATCCTACGGTTCTGATAAACTGTTCGTGTTCAAAAAATGGCACTGTTCGTATAAGAAATGTTTTCGACCTTACCGACAAAAGCTGCACTCTTGCAGCGCAGTGGACAATCACTGGTTGCTGCGTCGTTCCGATGTCTTCATAAAGAAACAACATCAGTTTCGCGAGCTCTTTCGGGTCCATCGGGGCGAGACAATCTTCCCAACCAGTGTAGTGCAGCAATTCAACCTCATGATATCCCAATCCACTGAATTGCTTTTAGATTAGGGCAAATAAACTCATCATACTTGAAGATTGAGAAAGTGTAGCGTTTTACGTTTCCGATTATTGGTGGGGACACAGCTATACATTTCACCTAGAACATCGAAGTTATACAACGAATAATCTAATTCAAACCGTATATACAACGTGGTCGTTCTTGAACATCAGCGGCGTTTTATTGTTCCAATATTCGAAGAATATGTTAGTTGTCTTTTCCTTTTGCATGAATTCATTAAGCATGACGATTGCTTTGCATTTGTATCGAAAGACAACATGCCAGAAATCGACTGCAGTGTCAGCAGACGGAGATTCGGTCAGGATGTACCTGGGAAACTCAACAAATAGAGTCCGGACAAAGCACTCACTTTTGAGCATTCCCGGTTGGAATTACCCAATTTCCATTAAACCTTTTGTCGTTCCATCCCAGATCAACCATGGTTTCGTTTACGAAAACAACACCAACACCGCTGAAAAAAAGTGTAAAGAATTCCAATGTGCACTAAGTAAACCTCATTTGTGATTTCGTTTTCACTTCATTCAATTTGGACCGCGAGTGCTTGGACTCCTTTGATTTGGCATCGCTTTGTTTTGAATCGGATATCTTTGATTCCTTTGAATTCACTTCACTCGTTTTGGACCGTTTTGACTCAATCGATTTCACGTCACTCATTTTTGATTCGTATGTAGGATGAACCGATTTTTCCGATTCTGTTTTGCCATTTGCATATAATTCATAAACAGCTCTCGGATCAACCGCTCTGCAATCCTAAACGTTCAATAACAAATCAGGTGTATATGTAAATTTTGCCTTACGAGATATATTCCCACACTGTTAACAAACTTCATCTGGTTATCGGTGTTAAAATCAATCTGAAAAGCACGTTTTTCTTCCAAATATTGTACAAATATTTACCCAGTTCTTATTGTGTTCCTTGCTTCGAATTGGGTTCAGGTGTCGATAATACGCTAGTAGGACAAATACAATTCCGATCTAGGAACCACAACGTGAGTTGCAGAGAGCCCGGCGAAATCATGTAACATTTTCTCACTGGACACATGACGTGCTCTTATTAGCATAGAACGATTCGCCATTTCGCGCTGATTCTAACGGTATCTCATTTATGGGATCATGTACCCTGTAAAGTAGTTAAAATCGGTAAAAAGTGATACGATGACGTCATATTTTGTTGATCTAGCCGCCATCGCTCAAAGTGAGTAATGAAAAATGCTAAATTAAGAGACGTATTTCATCGAGTACTTAACGATTACAGTCAAACAAAACCTAGTGGTACTATTATAAACGGATATGTTCATTATTTTTTTTATCGATGACGTCATCAGTGCTTTGATCTAGCCGCCCTCTGTCGCACTTTCCCTATGTGCGCGCGCGCTCGGGTGCGCGGCGCCGTGCGGAATTAGAGCGCAATGTGAACTATGAACCCTACGAGCATTATATATTTTTGAAATCAGCTTTAAATGGACCACATTTATGAACTCATTGCTATACTATATCCAAATATTTGAAAATCGCATTGTGGTCCCTAATTCCGATCATCCAAAACGAGAACGCCAACACACCTGAAACAAAAAAATATCAATTTTTTTTTAATGAAAATTTAACTCACAAAGATTATTAACGAGCAGATAGTAGGGCTTGATTTGATCACACGCTCTTGTCACAATGTTTCTATACACAGTTGACAGTCTACATTGCCTTGGTAGCTTGTCTGTCATTGCTTTCTAAATACTCAATCATATGTATTACTTGTATAAGTTAGTTTTACCATGAGGGTTGTACGATTCAGCGAGTCCTTATTTGGCTTCAAAAGTTTGTTTGCTCCTGTGTCTTGGATAGTTTTATTCAAAGCATTTAGAAGACCAACAAAAGCAGTAACATTTCTGATATTCGTATTTCCGCCTACTCCTGTCCACAAGTTCTAGAAGTGAAAATGTTTCGTTATGTGATAATTAGTTATGTTTTTAATAGAATATATGACTATTAAAGACACACACAAAACATTTGTCTCACCGTGTATGCACTTATAGCACTTCCTTGGTATGTTAATATGTCAAAATCAGTTATAGTTGTTGGACATTCATTAACAACTACATCTCCAGGATATTTTGCTCCGGGAATTGCCGGGCACGGTTTTAGTATAGTATTTAGTTCCGTGTTGTAGAGTTTGTAGTGGCTTTCAAGATGCTTAAAATAAATACAAACTTATTAATGCTATCGAGTTTTTTTCTTCACCTGTATTTTTGTTCTGATGTTTACAGCGTAATCTACTGTCAAATTTTGTATAAAGGTAGTTGTTTTGTGAATTTTAGTTGTTACATCTGTGATAATTCGTGTGTTAGAGTAAGTGAATTCATAAACACACCCTCAGCAATGATGCGATCAACGTATTTGTCAAACAGAAACTGTTTCCCATCACACAACTTCATATCCCTGAACACTTAAATGTTTAACATGACTAACATCTTAAAAGTTACAATGCATTTCGTTGAAGCACGTTGTTGAATTGGAAAGAACTGTTCGTTACCAGATTCATGTTTTGTTCAAAAAACGAACATCCAAGCTGACGAGAATTCGCAAAGTTGAGCATTATACTAAAACAAACTTCATTATGACTTAATGAATACGTTTTTTTACGGTATGGGTGCGCATGTTATGATCATGCAAATGAAGAAGACAACTGATATTTTCAGAAAGGTGTCATATTTCGCTGAAAACGTCGACAATATTAAACATTAAACAGTATGTACAATCAAACCTGGAACAAAGTAAAACCCAACACTTATCCCAACTGCTAGAAGAATACACACGAAATAGAAAATTGCCAAAGCGTTCGCCGTGTAGTTATTAATTTGGTACTAAATTTCATGACGTTTTATCTATTTTGCACTAATACATAAAAACAAACAAACATAGAATGAAAAAGTTTTCATTCTCTTGATTTCGAACCGAAACGTGTTGAGTTCTTCGCGGATCTAAATTGTGATTACAGTGGTATTTGAACTTTGTTACATTGTAAAAACTTACATTTCTCGTAAATATGTTGACTTTCAAAGGAAATTCTTGTCGCAAAATACTTTTTTGAAATGCAGTTGCCATGGAACTTAGTATCCAATGAATGTTGTTTGAATTTAATGTCTGAGAATAAATTAAAAAGATATTTTACGTCTTAGATCTCTACCGCATTATTTTGTCCGATTTTAACTACATTGAAACTGACGAAGACATGATACGTTGCGTTCAAGGTAGGATATCTGTTTCCGATTTTATCCTGCGAAATAAATATAAAAAAATAAACACATAGAAACATAATAACTCTTGCGCTTTTCGATGAAGATATAACTTCGGTTGCATCTGGGAGCAATCTCAAGTGTGTTGATAATTGATTCTGAAAGAGGAAACAGTTATTGCGATTTTCCAAAAAGTAATACCGCCAAAGTCTTTGGATAAGTGTCGTTGAGTAGTTTCATTGATATCATATTTTTCTAAAACAAAACGTGATTTGCACTAAAAACTACACAGATGATGTTACCTGTTGGTTAAATAGCATCTTCGTGAATTTGAATGTGTTGTTCTTTGGATTCTCAATAGATTTAGTCGTTGCACAAGCGAGTGTCTTCAATTCATTGTATGCATCTCAAAATAATTATCAGAAGAATAGAATACTCCGACATACTGTCGAGTTCCGTGTTCACATTTCTTTCCAACTTTTCAGAAATCGTTCTGCTCGAACTGAGAAAAGCAGCAAACAGAATTATGTTTATCAACATTCCGATTGCGAGACTTCCATACATCATGAAGAGACCAATCTAAAATGCGAGATTCTAAAATTAATGGTGATCTGCGTGATCACCTTGGCATATTTGATTTGTATAAACAAATCGTTGACCATATTTGGTATTTCCACTGTATAGTCTTGTTTGTTAGTAGAGAATGTAAACGTTTTCAGAACCTACGAACAATGTAGGGCGTAAACAACGTAATACTTCAAAAACGATAATACACACTTGTCTTTTCGGCTTTCTTTTTCGAAGAATGATAATTGCTACCACAATTGCAATCACACTGCTACAGGCAAACAAACCGACCAATATCGGAGAAATGAGAGACGAGTGCTAAGTGATTAATACAACATTGAACTAGTAGATTCATATTGATACCGAGATTTGTTTTTCTAGATCTTCTACGAGTCTTCGAACAGATTGCGACTCAGTGCGATTTTGTCCATACATATACTGAAACGTTCATGTACCTCCTCATTGTCTGATAGTACAACACACCTGTAACACTCCCAGCAGTCTGGTATTGCTTATTATTGCGCGATCTTTTGATGCCCAGATCGAAGTCGTCGCATCAAGAAAAATCGTGCCCCATCCATTTCTATCCGATTTGTCTCTCACAGACACTGCATCGTTCTTGCATTCTACAACGAATTCGATCAGGTCACAAAAAACAATAAAATCGCTAAAGAATGGCGTTTCCTCGTAACCAAATTATGCACGTCCGAACGTAAGGCGAATTGAAACTTCGCGCCAAATTGTTTATTCAAAAAAAGATCTCTGATTCCGCGCGGACGCATAGCGCGATCGAATGCGACAAAATGTGTTTTATTAAAATTCTTTTTTAAAATATGAAATCTTTATATAGTAAAAGGCACTTGATACTCCGCGTGAGTTTGTGAAATTGATGACAGTATGACAAAAAAAGCTTCACTTTCTTCAAGAATACATCGGGCGACTTTAACAAAACATTACGGTGATCCGACAACCAAATGCTGCACTTCCGACAATATTACTCGTATCATGTCCAAGCTGTAACTCGTCTTCTCTCAAATGAAAAAAACGGAATGCATATTATGTGTAACTGGGTCTCATATAATTATAGGACATAAGAAAACGCTGTCTGTATAGCAGTCAGAGAGAGCGGCCACATTAGATTACTTTAGCGACCCGATTCGCTCAAGGTAGCGCGGATCCCATCTTTCTCCAGGTATTTGGATTTCGCGCGGGCGTTGCCCATGTGATGCCGTTGCTCATGTTAAACTGTCCCGTTTGGATATGATCTATCCCGTTTGAATATGATCTATCCAGCGGGTAGGTGGTCTCCCGAGTGTCCGTTTGACGTGGTGTGAGCACTCAGTGACGGCCCGTGTCCATCGTCCATCGTCCCTACTGATGATGTGCCCGACCCACCGGTGTGAGATTTTCAAAGTTTCGCAGAGATCTTGTGAGAACAGCTTCAGTGATAGAACGCTGTCTGTATAGCAGTCAGAGAGAGCGGCCAGATATCCCTCGTCGACGCCCCTTTTTTTTGTCTAGAGACTAAAACAGGTATCCGTGATCTAATCGATCGAACGCCTTCTCGTAAACGACGAAGACAAGCGCAAGAGGACAAGAGAAGTCTTGTTGTTGCCGGGACGTTCAACGAACTGCGACACAATCTGCACTTGATATGCGCATGTAACCAGATCGGGAAAAAAATGCGAGAACAAGAAAACAGAAGGTGGGAAATTCAATGGTGTAAATCCAATTTCGATTGGACGTCGTTAAATAATAAACGTCATCGAAGCGTCGTGACAAGTGACAAAGAGCGAGGATATCAAACTACAAAACGTGCGAAACCGAGAAAATCAATCGATATTTACTCGATATGACTGATTTCGTTTCGTGACGATATGAAGTTTAGACCATTATTGCATAGTTGTTTTTTGTAAAAGTTTTTATTTCTTTCAATTCGATCGAATATCACATGAATTATGTATATAACGACGATGATGAACTACATACATGACACCCACGTACCTTGTCTATCGGAGATCGCCCAGTGAGCCATCAGAAGCAGCAGTAACAGCCTCAAACGAATACGAATGAGATCAAAAACTAAACAACAAGAAAAACATTGCAACCGACCGCGCGAGGCGAGACATGGCGAGGAAAATGAGAGGACAGGGAAATGGAAAGAGTAGATACTCACCGCCACACCAGATGCGATGTCAGCAAAATCGTTAAAATCGTTGTTAATCAATCAATCGTTTATCCGGAATCGTTATATCTGAATATGACAACACAATCATAATGATATGAAGCATACAGTAGTGCCTAAGATACAGATACATAGGCTAACGCCGGGGACAGACAGGTAGGCTGACGAGGTTAGTGGTGGGAAGACGATTCTGGACCATTAGAGTACCATTATTGACGTGTAGAGCTTCGAGGTTTCCTTTGCTTCCATGCCAATCGGTATCTCCTCGCGTCATCCATTTAGTATCTCCTATAGCGCCATAGCTGCTTCCGTTGTTATTGATTTTCTACTATAGGCCATTTCCCGATTTTAATCGTACGGCTTTATCGGCTGGCTTTCAGCCATGGGCGAAATGACGAGTAGTTCATGAACTACATCAATTTGGAGTTTTTTTTTTGCGCGGCAGTACAGAAATAACGTTACATACAGTGACTGGGCAAATCTGTTGCCGGTAGTAGAGAGCGCAAGAGAGTGCGAGGCGGTTAAAAATCGATAGACATCGAAATCACACGATTAAAATCAAATTCAAAGTTTCGCGCGCGCGCAATTCTCAAATGCGGGATGAACGCGCGAAGTCGTGGCGGAGCTAAATATTCCATGGACTGTCTATACTAACGGCACGTATCGTATATTAGTGTACTCGTATGGGCTTCGTTCGACGAATAGTGTATATAGTTTTTGGTTGTCTATACATCGGGTAGGGTTTTTGGTTGTCTATACATCGGGTATTTCGTATATCGACGTTCCCAACAATATAATAATAGTTTATCAGCACATATAACAACGAAAAAGGAGGTGTAGGATATAATATGTTAGTGAGACTTTGAGCGTGAAGTCCGTATGAACAGAATCGGATAAAACTAATCAGAGTGACGGTTTACGAAATCAAAAAAAGAAATGTGATTTTGCGGATCGTTCAGAAGGGATACTTTCCGACGTGAACGTATATGAGGAAGTGGCGAGTGACGGCGTGTGATGATGCGCGGATCTGGAATTGTTCGACATCACATCCCACCATCACGTTTCCCAGCCAAACTATTGTTCACCGCGTAGTGAGACAATCATAGACGCAGCCTTACCCGGAGTGCCCTAGTGTCCATTGGCGGAAGTTCGTGTGCGGCTATCACAGTGCCCTCTCCCAGGTGCGAACGAACCATAAACAGGTGCGGACCTGAAATACAGAAGTGGACGAATGCTTATTAAAACCAGTGAAAAAACTTTTACCGGTTTTCTGTCCGTCGTCCAATGAATAAAGGGCGTCCCTCAGAATCCTATTTTTGTCGTCGTGTGTAGAGAACTTGCCGAGTGGCTCGCCCGATTGGATGTCTACAATGATGACGTCATTCGAATTATCACTGACTTCCCTACCAGCAGGCATGGCTAGTAGATGAAGAGCGAGAGGCGGGAGAGAGGAGGGCAGGAGAAGCGGCACACATCGACTGAAATCGGAGGGATGGAGGGATAACGATGATGTGTGCAGATTCGTTCAATGATTGTGCGTTTCTCGTTGTACGCAACAAGTTTTTGGCAACACTCTTCTGAAGTGAATAATTTATACATATTATTTAAGCATATTAATATACGGCCCCGGGCAGACTTTTTCGCGAAAAAAATCGCGCGAAAACTGCAATACTTAAGCATGCATTATTGATTTGCAATTCGCAGCGCGAATCGCAAAAATGTTTTCGGCAAAAATTCGCGAAAATAGGTGACATACTTTTTCGCGCGAAAATTTCAGCGAATCGCGAAAAATTTCGCGAACACCGTTTTCGCTGCGAAACGAAAGATACCGCAGATTCGCTACTTTTTCGCGAATCCAGGTACGAATTTTCACTTTTCTGTATATTTTTCATTCTTTATAATTGAAAATACACTTCATGAATCGTGGAAGCTGTATTGACCACAATTGTTTGCTGTTATTACATACTAGTCGTGGCGCACTCGTGCCACCCGATTCGCGCGAAAAGTTTGGCGAATTTGAAAAAAGGCGTGCGCCAGTGACAAAACAATGTTCCTATTTGAATGTTTGGTGTTAAACATGTCACACAACCTCTAAGAAGTAAGTTTTCAATTATAACAAAGAAAACAAATCTGCGTAATTCTCAGTGAAAGCGAATATCTTCGAATTCGCCTAATTTCAGCGAAAACGATCACCAATTCGCGCGATTATGGGTAGTTTCGCGATTCTCTCAAGCTAAAAGTTTTGCGATTATTTTCGCATTTCGCTCGCGAAAAAGTCTGTCGGAGGCCTACCTCTTGTCCTCATCCAATTCGTATCCATCCGGGCACGCCGGGTCGATGCACTCCCAACTGAACAGAATAATCGTTATCAGCCAAGAGATTATAGAGACACATTAACGCAACAGGAAATGAAATCAAACAAGTGATTAGTGATAGAGACGATTCAATCAACATCACGTACCCTCCGAACTGATTGAAGCAGACGGAAGTCGGCGAGGGACACAGGGTGGAGTTGGAAGATTCGGCCAGCGAGCACTCGTCGATGTCTGCAGGGGAGAGTTGAGAGGGAGAGAGGGAGAGAGAGAGAGAAAGAGAGATAGAGAGAGAGAGAGATAGAGAGAGAGAGAGAGGGAAGAGAGAGAGAGAGAGAGAGAGAGAGAGAGAGAGAGAGAGAGAGAGAGAGAGAGAGAGAGAGAGAGAGGATGCTCACCCTGGCACTCTCCGTCGACTACTTCGTACCCGTCGGGACACCGGCACTCCCATCCCCCGGCCACATTCACACACTCGTGATCACAGGGAGACGACAGCGCACACTCGTCGATGTCTGACAAAACAAATCAAATCAAACATCAAAAGGATCTCTACATATACACAATCCAGTTCGCATGTCTGAGAATCAAATCAAATCAATTCAAAAGGATCTCTATACACAATCCAGTTCGGATTCCTATTCCTGCAACAAATCAAAACAAATCAAAAGTTTCATCCAGCACTTCTATACACAGTCCAGTTCGGATTCCTGCAACAAATCAAACTAAATAAAAAAGTTTCATTCAGGATCTCTATACAACAATCCAGTTTGGATGTCTGCAACAAATCAAGTCAAATCAACATTTTCATCCAGCACTGCTATACAACAATCCAGTTTAGATGTCTGCAACACGCTTCGTAGATCATGTCGTTTTTTTGGTTTCGTTGCTTTCATGTTCAAAATTCTACATGTTTCATGTCGATTTGTGAAATTCGCCGTGGCCGTCTACCGTCATCGTTGCTGGTTTTCTAGAGCCATACCATCTAGTACTCTACTGCTGCCTCTCCATTGTCATTGTTATTGTTCATAGACATTTCATGTGTGACGCATCCTTGTGGTGTGACACATTAAAAATTTTACACTCACTTTTCTTCCCTTATACATTCCGGGAACCGCCCCCCCCACTGAAATAATGACTGCTTCTTTTTTTTTAGAGCCTTTGGACAGGAGAAAGCGGTACACATCCGGGAAATATTACTGCGTTTGTCAGTCTTTTGAATGTTTTAAATGAAACTATCCAAAACACTGGAGCAAATAAACCTTTGAAACCAGTTGAAGACTTGTTGAATTGAATCGTACAACCCTCACGGTAGAGCTAATTTACATGATCGATAATTATGACTGAGTATTCAGGAAGCCATAAATGACAAGCTACCGAGGCTACAGTTCTATGCTCGCAATAAGTTGGTGGGGTAGATCAGAGGAAGACGGAGAGTCAGCTCTCGGCAATAGCGCGCAAAACTAGAGAGACAGACGGTTATGGTACCGTGTTTCGAACTGCAAGCGAGGTAGATCGAAAACTATCGCTCTGGCGCAGGCTATATACCCCCCCCCACTCACCCTGGCACTTCCCGTCCACCCATGCGTATCCCTTGCCGCATGTGATCGGACTGGTGTGCGGGGCGCGACGCGGACCTGAGAATGATAAAGAACTACATATGAGTTTTATCCGCTATCAGGATCAGTTAATGTCTATGGCATTGAACAACATTGATTCATCGAGAACCTATGTAACTCACCGCACAGTCCGTTCTTGGGTATCTTGCCGTTGGGGCAGAGGCAGGCGAACGAGCCGATCTGGTTGACGCAGCGGAGCGCCGGGGGGCAAGGAGAGGAGAGGAGACACTCGTCCAAGTCTGTATTGCAATACAATCGATTAATCAATCGGAAGCGTTGTTATATGAATATTTCAATTTCAATTTCAATTTCAACATTTATCCGGTATCACATTATGTGATGTGATAATTTGCATATGGCAACACAATCATAGGAAACATGCAGTAGTGCCTAAGATGCTAGATACATAGGCTAACACCGGGGATGTTCAAGCAAATGAAAAACAACTCACCCTCACAGTCTCCGTCCTCGTTCAGCGCGAAGCCGGCGGTGCAGCTCGCAACGCAAGAGAACGAACCTGAGGCGATCTCCCTCCCTCTCCCTCTCTTCCTCTCTCTCTCTCCCTCTTTCTCTCTCCTTCTCTCTCTCTCCCTCTCTCCCCCTCTCTCTCTCTCCCTCCCTCTCTCTCCCTCTCCCTCTCCCTCCCTTTCTCTCTCTCTCTCTCTCTCTCTCTCCCTCTCTCTCTCTCCACTCACCCTCCTCATTCACACACTCCTCGTCGAACGCGCAGTTGTGCGCCCCGGTCGCGCACTCGTCAATGTCCGTGCACGTACCGTCGAGTCTGAAAGGCATTCCGATTCCAGAATGTATTTCTGAATGCGAATACTTCAAATACGGATCGAACAAACGATACGTTTCACCCGCATTCTATAGTGTCTCGCGGCAAGTCAATCACAATCACAATCGTTCCCTTGCTGTCAACACAAAAATGTCAGTAAACTCAGAATACGTTAGCCACTTGACACGTTGACAGACACAAATGCTGAGAATGACAATCTACCTCATCCGGTATCCGGTCTCGCACTCTGTGCGCCGCGCCGGGGTCGGCACCGGGGTGGTCGAGGTGGTGGTTGTGGTAGTAGAAGAGGTGGTGGGAGCGGTGGTAGACGTTGACGTGACGGTCTGTGCTGTCGTCGAAACCGTCTGAACATGCTTACATCGCTCTCAATATTGTGGTCAGTCTCCTCGAACCCATTATTTTCTCGACGTTCCTGTGATCAGTAGTGTATATGTGTACCATTGATCCGTAAAATATTGTTTAGATGCAATAAATAAATGATGAAAAAACGCCTTTCAATTGCGTTGTTTAATAGCGTTTCGAAGGCGTTACGAAGTCACTATCGAAGGGTGTTTTGGAGAGAGACTGATCGCTACTCGATAGCTCACTTTCATGCCCGTCCCAACCCTCGTCACGTTGGTCCGCAACTGCTGGGAGTGCTCGCCCGCCTGGTGGTCCGGCAGGAACTGGATGGACGAGGCGGGACCATCTGAAGAGAGAGGCTCCTTCTCTCTCTCTCTCTCTCTCTCTCTCTCTCTCTCTCTCTCTTTCTCTCTCTCTCTCTTTCTCTCTCTCTTTCTCTTTTTCTTTCTCTCTCTTTCTCTCTCTCTTTCTCTTTTTCTTTCTCTCTCTCTCTCTCTCTCTCTCTCTCTCTTTCTCTCTCTTTACGTACCTCCGACTGTCAGGCTGACTTCATCGTATGCCTTGCCTAGGCTGTTACTAGCCCTACACACATAGACTCCGGAAGACGCGGCGACCGGCGATGACAGCAGAAGAGAGTTGTTCGGCTGAAAACATTGTGCGGTTCAGACATCGTTTGCTCCAAGACCAAGCTGTACTATGCTTCACTTCATTTTTTGCGATTTAAATGTCATGTGCTGACTGATCTGACTCTCTTTCAGCATAAATTGCTCGCTTCTGACCCGCCGACAAGTTTAATCGATCGTTGGAACGTACCATGATCTTCACTCCATCTCCGTTCCTCAGACGCACGCCGTTGTGCTGCCACTCGACCTGCAATCAAGCGATACGTTTCAGCTCGATATTTTTAGCGTATCGCGATCGCAATATGTAATATTTTTTGCAGTGTGTGTCCTCATAATGCAAGTGTTTATTTCCACGGCAAGGGAGAAGTAATTTTTAATTATTAGCCGCATAAGCGAAGGAGCGTGTGTAAACTGGAAGAGTGGACGGAACGGATGCAATCAGAATCAATATTATATCCTCGACTCACCCTAGTAGTGACCATCTCCCCGTCGACCGCACAGTCGAGCAGCACCTTGGAGCCTTCCTCGGAGTGCAACTCGTGCGGAGATGCGCGAACCAGAGGCACGGACTCGGTGATCGTCGTCTGGAATATGACACTCATTCATCACACGTGAGAATTTCTGATGCAAATGATTTCACTTATGCATGATATAATTTCGTCCCGAAAATTGGATCTTATATACAACTATTGTTTTAATTTACAATATAAACAAGTCACTCACCTGCAACACCTGGTGCGACCGCCGCCGTCCATCGACCTTGCACGCGAACATGTCCAGAGAAGTGTTCTGCAAAGGAAAGTGTGTTTCAAGTGTTCAAAGATCCAGTCATCCAGTTTCATCTGAAAACTGATTCGATTAAGACTTTACTGCTAAATGATGAGTATGCGTTATGTGTATAGTGCATAGATGAAGCGAGTAGGTTTGAAAGTGAAAACGTGAACCGTACCGGATCGAGGTCCATAACGACCATGCTGCCATTGTGCATCTGATGAATGTCGGCGTAGTCAGAAGGCACGGGGCGAGACGACATCTCCCACGAGACCGCCTGGAATACATGGATGTTCATATCTTTGAATTGTGTGAATGAATCGAAAGCATGTGAACAGTTAGGTTTCAGAGTTTGTGTGAATGACATCATCACTGAAAAACAGTGGAAAAAATCACCGCTTGTGTTTCACTTCTAACGGGATAGTAAAGACGGCAAAACAAATTGAAAATACGCACTGCCGGCCCTTTGGTTGTGTTCGAGGTAACTAAGGCACAACTAATAAGAAGTAAAGTGTTTAACAAACATAAAGAAGTATTTTACTATGTGAATCGGTTACCTGCGCATAGGGCACGCCCTTGTTGAGACAGGTGAGCACGGCGACGCGTCGTCTCTTGGTAGAAGACAGGGTGGGGTGGGGGGAGAGGGTGCTGGAGGGATAGGTATGAGAAGGAGCCGCTGGTATTTCCAAACGGAATAAAGAGAGAGAAGAGGTTAGAGAGAGAGAGAGAGAGAGAGAGAGAGAGAGAGAGAGAGAGAGAGAGAGAGAGAGAGAAAGAGAGAGAGAGAGAGCCTGCCAGACTACTCACTCGTCCACCCTGATGACCGTGCTGGCCGTGGAGTGTCCGACCGAGTTCACCGCATGGCACGTGAACTCTCCTCCATCGGAGCGAGTCGAGAACGTCACCCTGCGAGAGAAAAGAATGTCACGACATCGCTTTTTTATCAGAATGAATAGCGAGTAGCACACGAGACGAGATGGAACTTTCCATACCTACTACATTGTTATTTGCGTGGCTGACCTCAGTACATTCAATACATGGTGATTTCGTATTATCGCTTTGCGTGGATCTTTCGAACTTCAGTACATAGTGATTTCAAATGTATCGCAAAAAGGTGTTATCTATTATTTTGAATTTTTTTTTGCATGAATGACCTCATACCTCTGATCCATCAGTTTGCGAATAAAGAGCTTTTTTCTCTGAGAGAGCATTGAATAACTCTTTTCTCTCCAATGGCTCACAAAACCTCGTTTAGGGCATATGATATCATTTATTCACTGAAGAAAACGTGACAACTTAAAGAAAATAACAGTCTAACTATGAGTTGCAGATGTGCATTTAACCGAACACTTCGAGGAAACTGCTTCATTTTCAATAAAGATCCATGTCCACAGATCTCACATAATCCTCGGTACATCGCTCTTGAATGCCATTTCAAGTAATTCCTTGAATGCATATTCAAAAGAGTCGTACCTAGTACATATATTTGTCTTCAAAAACCCAAGAACTCAAATTAGGATCGGCGCGAAGCGCCGATCGTTTGGGTCCTATCCAGCGGCGCGCAGAACCGCTCGGCCCGGAGGGCCGCCAAAATCGCTTGTAAATCATTAAAATAATAAATGTTTCAGAGTTATATCATGATCTTGTCTCTAAATCGTCCGTTGAACAACTATAAACAAAAACAAAACATGAAACAATAGTTTAATACCCAAAAATATGTTCGCTGGTTAGGTCTGCACGTCTGTCAGTTGTGCAGCTGTTCGCTGATTCGCTGAAAGACCCGCTCACTAGTCCCGCCCCCGCGCGCTCATTGGTTCGTGATGCGGAATGTGTGCGGGAGAGCGCGATAATGCGATAATGTGCCCACTGTTTGTGATTTGCGTCGTCGTTCACGCGCGTTGTTTTGTTGTTGTTATCTTTGTTGTTTGAAACACATTTTGAAAAAAAAAGAAAATTTCATCGAAATTCAACAAAAGGACATTCATTCTCTTCTGAAAAGTACAAGCGTAAAGTAGCTCTGTTTGGGTTCACCTCAATTCAACAAAAGCACACGCATAAAACTATGTATTATTTCTACACTAAACTATAAACACAAACCTGCTCTCTCAAAACGATCACAAATACATTGACAATCAAATGCCAATATGAATATACTATTGCACACACACATTCTATCACTCACATTCTATTAACCCGTTTAGCCAATGAGCCATCTATGAAAAAAGTTCTTGTATTTGTATACATTCAAAAATAATGAAAACATCATTGTAAACTTAACGATTGTTCTATAGCTGTTTATTGATTTTCACAATGCTTTCATAAGAAATAAGAAAATATATTATGTAGCCCCTATTAATAAATTATCGATAAAGTATACGTTTTTTACATATCGTTTGAGAGAGAAGGTTTGTGTTTATAGTTTAGTGTAGAAATAATACATAGTTTTATGCGTGTGCTTTTGTTGAATTGAGGTGAACCCAAACAGAGCTACTTTACGCTTGTACTTTTCAGAAGAGAATATCCCTAAGATTCTATTTACGTATTCCGCTCGCGCATAGTTCAGCAGGCCTCCCGCATAGGTGTGCATTATTCACCACCTCACACCTTCAGTCTTCAGTGTCATACGATATATTGGTTCTTTGTTTGTCTCCGCTTCTTTTATGTGGCGTCATCTTTCGTTTGATGTCACTCAAACAGTTCTCACGTCTATTATTTTTTTTACTGTTTGAGATGATTGATACGCCATATCGATAGCTTACAGTGAATATACCCTCTGATTTTCGAAGTTGATCCGGATGTGAAATTATGCCATTAATAATGTACATTCTTATAAAAAAGTTATGCTCAAGTCATCTTAAAGTTTGTGTTATTTCCGCTCGAATACGCTCTTTCTAGAGAAAAGTGTGCAGAAATGTGTGCAAACGTCGATGATGGTTTCTCAAACTTCCTGCCATTTCCGGCAAATGGTCTAATTGACCAAAGTGCATCATTTTTGAAATATTTTCACATTCCGGTGCTAACTCAACTTTGAAATTCAGAGAGTACACTTCATTTAAATGCAAAATGCAGTGTTCTAATCGTCGCCCTCCAGTTGCCGCAAGCTAACCCTCTGGTCTATCCACGATCAAATAAGGGCGAGAATAGAACTATGAGATGTGGTTCTACCTGAGAATGGCGGTTCCGTCTGTCACGTCGCTCTCGATTCTCTCGTCGTTCTTCGTCCAGTAGACCTCCGGCTCCGGAGGACCCGCGGCGCTAGAAATATATCGTTATGAATTATGTTGATCCAGCTGCCATTTTTTTATGAGAGTCCTCAATGCGTTCATATAAAAATTTCTAATAATAAAAAAAAATTGAAAGCTTGCAGTACCGAGATATCGTTTTCGCGCACCTTGTCTGATGCGTTTTCTTCAGATTTTAAAGTTGTCAATCTTTTCAAAGGTTACTTCTAACTTTTCATATGATTTTAGCAGCGTGCTTTTATCACTCATACGCCATACGTGATATACCCAATTCTGAAAACAGCTCTAGTATGCATGGTTTTGTCTGCGGTGCAACAGTGCAAGTTGCCTCAAAGGGCGACAGATGGAAAATGACCTTCCAACTAATCGACACAATGCATATTTGAAATAGTAACGAGTAGAAATGAACAATCGGTTTTCGTTTCTCTCTCTTTCTCTCATTTTTTTCTTTTTTTTTCGTCTCGTTTTCCACCAATTCTCCATGATATTAAAATTGTTGCACCAACAATGTTTTCGTCCAAATTTCGATTTGCTCCGTGATTTATGTCTGCTTCAACCACGTATTTCTTCCGTTCGCTCATTTCTCAAACGAACCTGCATCCCATCTCGACAGTGAAGCCTTTCGGTACGGTCTGAATCGTAGGCGGCGCGACGAGAAATCTGAAACATTGTTCAAACGTTTTTGAAAATAGCATCGAATGGCATTTGACTACACTACAAGAATACAAATTAATGAGTATGAAACAAATTATTAAATACATATGAATAAATAATTAGACGATTATGCCAGTGCCTGGGCGCGGAGTGGAGCTCTCCGACGAGGGTCCTGGGCGCGCGCGGACCAGGCAGGCAGCGGTACGCCACACCGATCTGGAAGAATAACATTAGCAATGTCAGAGATATTTTCAAAGTTTGTCATATGAGTCATACCGTATTTCAATATGGAGTATAAGATAATACTATTACAATATTGTTTAGTTTGTTTCAATATCTTTATGCGTTTTCGAGATATGCGCGTCTAAAGCGCGTGGTTTGGTGCGCGCGCGGCACAGGAATCAGAAAGAGAGAGGGTCAGAGAGGTTAGGCTCCGCCCACTTTTTGGCTTACAGAATATAGTTTCTGTATGATAATGTGCGACTCGGCAAAACGCAGTCTTTCGGGAATAGCACTACTAGATGTAACTTTTCGCGACGAATTCAACGGTGTGCGTCGTTTGAGACTGCGTGATGCCGGGAAAATTGTGCCATCTAAGCCCCGCCCCCTCGGCATCCCTAAATAACATTGTAGGCTGGAAATAAGTTATGTATGCTGACTGAAGCCATTTTCTTTGTTTAGTCACTGACTAATATGATGGTGCTTTTTCGAGAACCTGTAAAACGTAGGCTGTATACTGAGCCAGTCGATTCGGGAATACTTAGAAATCAAGAAAACAAAAGATCATAATATACAAAATACAAAGTGTGTGTTATTGTGCGTAACAGCACCAACAAATTTTGTGCGCTCCAGGGAGTTCACTGATTATGCTCAATTAATTACTGAGACGATACGATCTCAGTATTACGCTAGCCTAGTTTGTATATCACACCGGCTATACTCTGCATTTTTGTATCCCGGTCACGCTGCGAACAATTTCCGAGCCCTTTTCATCCCGTAGATTTGTAGTCAATTCTCAAGGATTCAAACGGAAACGAGTATGAAAAAGAGTGTGTGACCGGCGCGTGGGTGAAATATATGACCATGAAAAATTGACACAAGCACTAACGGCGTGACGTGAAAGATGCAGGACTTCCTTTGTATTTTTTTTTATATTCACGGAATTTCGGTATGCAGTCGTTGCAAGACATTTTCATAAGAAAATGAAACAAATCTTTTCACCTGCTGTGTTTTCTCGGCCCACGGCTCGAGACTGCCTTCGTCGTCGGGAATGTCACCGCGAGAGTGCATGTAGGTGGTCTTCACCGGTCTGGAAGCAAGTCTCTCTCTCTCTCTCTCTCTCTCTCCCTCTCTCTTTCTCTGTCTGTCTTGTTTTCTGATCATTTGTCGTTCACCATGTATCATGCATACTTCCATTTTTGTTGCTTTTTCTCTTTTCTCTATCCTCTCTCACCCACCTTCCCTCTTCATCACACTCCACCCAAATGAGCTGCTCTCTGCGTTGCTTCTCTGAAATATGTTTTGAACACCTTTATTTCTGTGTTCTAGCAATTAGCATAATATAAAAAGGGAGTTTTTATAGTAACACGCTGCATATTACTTGTGGTCAAACAATACGGATTCATGAGAACGCTCAAGCTTTCCACGTATGCTTTTGCAAGTTTCATAAACATTTTACTCATGCATTAGCAGTTTGATAAAGTAGATTCATGTTTTTTTTTTGTTGAAAAAGAGAAGGATCAGCTATAAAAGAATAGCCGTTACTTGACAGTCGTTCACAAATTTCAGCAAAACGTTTGTTTGGTCTACACTGATTGGTTTTTAAAATGTGATTATTATGTTTTCGTACTATTCTTGTAGACAAAACAAAATCAAAACTTACCCAGCTGTGAAAACGTAATTATCTTTTCTCTCGCAAAAACGTTGGCGCTAGTCAGGTCGTATTTATATGCACCCACCTAACCAATATAAATAGAATCAACGTAGGCGTGACGTTTATTTATGCTCAAAATTCCTTAATGGTTATGCAGGTGGTCCTGTTATTTGCACGCACGCAGAATATTCTTCTTGATGTTTTTTTTTTAAATTTTAACGTATCACTTCTGTACAAATGGTACTCAATTAAATATTGATCAGATAACGGTCATGTTTTTCCCACTTACGGAAAAAAGATAAGGCGTATTTTTTTTCTATTTCCAAGTTACTTGTTGCGATTCACGAACGCAGAACTCTATTTTCAGCTGCTTTCACAGTTATCAATTCATAATGAGCAGATGAAATCAGTGTGATACATACACGAGTTTGTTTGTGTCTAAAAACAGTATTTTGCGTATAGAATATTCACTTGCTGCAATCATATTTATGTTTTACTATGACTTAACGTTTTCTAATTATGTCATAGACGCGTCAATAGTAATACTCGTACAGTAATAAACTCACGTGCGACAATGAGTTTCCTGCTTCCGATGGCCTGTCCAGCATCCGATTTAGCGACACAGTGATAGAAGCCCTCGTCTTCGGGCAGAATGTTGCGGATAGCAAGAGATGTGCCAAGGAGCGCGTACTCTGAAACGCGTTCATCAAATCAAACAATCCGAGTTTCGCGATCCCCTGCGTCTACCGTAAAACGAGATCAGTTTCATTCCTGTGAATTTTTTGATGATATTTTCCGTTTTGATAGCTGAACCCGTGAATCTCTTGAAGAGCAAGAACGTACGATACCGTATGTTTATTTATCTATAGATCACTCACAATATGAGTTCATAAAATACCGTCACCTATTGTCTCTTGTCTGTTCTCGACTCGTGTCACTCCTCTATTATCTACCTGCCGTGTCCATTAACTCAAAACTCCGATTACTGACCCCATCACAGTCACGCGATCCGTGAGAATCAGCTACTACTCTCTCGAATGGCCAGTATTTGTCGCGCGCAGCAATCTCTGTCTCTCTCTGTCTCTCTCTGTCTCTCTCTCTCTCTCTCTCTCTCCCACTCTTTCGTCTCACGCATAGGTGACGAGGGGGCGGGGCTTAGGGGGATAGAGGGTGAGGGAGTGTAGGAACTGTCCACTGTAGACGAGTGCACCGCGCAAGGGAGCAGTCACAACCAAGATGAGGTAAGCTCCTTTCTTCAGCTTCTTCGAAGCATTGTCTTCCTTCCCCAACCCCAACACTGCCAAACTATTCGGAATCACTAGCTATTATAGCCTGTGCAAGAGCGATAGTTTCCGATCTACCTCGCTTGCAGTTCGAAATACGGTGCCATAACCGTCTGCTTTTCTGGTTTTGCGCACTCTTGCCGAGAGCTGAGCCCACCGCGCGCAACTTATTGCGAGCATAGAACTATAGACACTGACGGCACACGTCTCTGTTCACACTGGTACACAATCAACTCACTCTCGCTGGTGGTGATCTCTTGGTTGGGCACCTTCACCCACGAAACCACCGGCTCCGGGTTTCCAGTAGCGTTGCACGACAGGATCACCTAAAAAAACTTTTGATGTTCGTTTTTCGAATGTCTTTCCCACCTCTTCCCTAGCCGTTGCGGTCACGTTAGTCTTTTCCGGAGAGATGGAGGGAGGGACTGGAAATGGAACGAAATTATTCGTGTAACTTTTTCTTTATTCGTTTTCACCACTTATTTTTGTGTTCATCTCATGCATCTCATCTTTTCGTGCATTTTCTTACCTTGTCTTAAGTGTGCGCCAACTTGTGTTCTTTGTGCGCAAAACACTCACTATTCTAGCAGCTGTTATCGTTCAGTTTTCTATACTTGAATGACGAAGCTTTTATAAATAATGATCACTATTTTTTGAACAAAGCGGATATTATTGCCGCCGCCTGTTGTTTACACAATTAAAGTAATCAAAGTCACACTAGGGAAGACTACTCATAGATTATGATTACAGCATGGTTCGAACAATCACCGGGGAAATAACTACGTAACAAAACATCCTATTATCCTATTTACGATATCTCTCTTTCTCTCTCTCTTTCTCTCTCTTTCTCTCTTTCTCTCTCTCTCTCTCTCTTTCTCTCGCTCGCTCGCTCTCGCTCTCGCTTTCTCTCTCTCTCTCTCTCTCTCTCTCTCTCTCTTCCTCCCTCCCTCTCCCTCTCTCTCCCTCTCCCTCTCTATCTCTCTCTCTCTCTTCCTCTCTCTCTCTTTCTCTCTCTCTCTCCCTCTCTCTCTAGCGAGATATATGTCACCTGTGTTCTCAATAGCACTCTTCACTTGCACTTCCGTACCATTTCTTTTTCACGAATATCACCTTAAATGTTGGGTAGAGTCTGGAAAGCTGAAGCATTTCTGCATACGCGATTAATCCCATCTCAGTTCACGCACACACGCATTGAACGAGATGAAAGGATGTGTCACGGTAATTCCCCGATGAAATGACTTCACTTCAAATGACGGCATCGCGAATGCGCTTATAGTGTACGACACCTACCAGTAATCCTAGAATTCATCTCTACCCAATCTCTACCCATTCACGTTTCACGGTACTCACGCACTGCGCCTACTCACTATACACGTACAGGTATTGCATGACAAAACATTTAAAGAAACGATCGTGATGCCATATCTGTACTTCCCCGCTCTCCCTCCCTCTCTCTCTCTCTCTCTCTCTCTCTCTCTCTCTCTCGCTCTCTCTCTCTCGCTCTCTCTCCATCTCACCAAGTGTAAAAGTACTGCTTACGCTAATTGAATGACCCCTGTAGAAACGCGATATCCTCATAATACCATAACAATGACTTGCACACATTAAAAACGCATACGTGCCCAATACTACGCAAGAAATCGCATAACTTCCGTAGAGTGTATGGTTTTTTCCAGAGCTTATATTGATACGGGACTATATATAACACTCACTGAGAACAATCAGGGAGACTTCCTTATACGATGTTCCCGCCCAGTTTTCTGCCCGACAAGTGTATACTCCCGCGTCCGATGAGCTCACCTGATTTGCATAAATTAGCATAATCTCACGAGATTATCTCAACTCACCGTCTTGAAAACAACACTCTTTTTGTCGTCGTTCTCTCCAGTTGCTGTAAAAAAAACAGTCGTAAACACCAGAAATAGTTTCTGGAAACTTTTGCCAAATGATCCATAACGGTTGTAGTTGACCAGCGAATGGGCTAGTTGTCATTGTTTTTGAGTTGTTCCTTTAGGACTCAAAGTTAAACATTTAGAGTATGAGACCTACTCACTTTTCACTCGCGCTTTGTTTAGTGATACGATTACATCATAGATTCTGCATAAAATCGAGAGCGCAAATACGGTACCTCGGTGAATGTATTAATGTGTAAGCGAGCGAAAGATCGTGCTTACTGCATAAACTTACTAAATGCTGCCAACTCTGGTGTCCTACTTTAGCATAAACTTGCTTTCATTAAGCGTCATTGCGCGGTTTCCTCTCCTCAAACATCGTCTCACACAATATCGCTCAACTTTCAAATTTCAAGCATGTGTTTCTTATTTAACTTCCATGAACCTCGATATTCAAACAACACAGTTTTAGTTGAAGAAACAGCTGGAGAAGGGTTTCAGAGATTAGTAACTCACTGTGTTCGATGAGATCATCGTCTCGAAGCCACGTGATGGTAGGCTGTGGCACGCCCACCGCCTCGCACCAGAGCTCGGCGGTCTGCAAGCGATCGTGTATCCCCCTACCAATTTCTTCCTTTCTTTTTTGGTACATTTACTGTACAGAGTAGGCTAGTTGACATTGTTTTTGAGTTGTTCCTTTCATTAAGCGTCATTGCAATGACGGTAGTACTGTAAGTGCAACATCCCTCGCCACTTTCTTCTTATTCCTTTCTTTTCTTGGTACATTTAGAGTTGGCACAGGTGTGATTTCACACTCTAAACGTCATTTCAAGCACCTGTTGTAGCTTGCGTGACCGTCAACTGTCAACAACTCTGGAATTGTGTTGCGCATTCTCCGCTTTCAGTGTATCTATACTCTATTATATCAAAGCTTCGAATGACGGGGGGGCTCATCTACATGCATTAGACAGGCGCATTGTACGAACTAGCATCACGCAACTCTTTTGAAACTCGTTATTTATAGGGACTTATTCCACGTACCAGGGACGGAATGCTAATTCACCACCCCCCTTATAAGTACAACGTTTCAATGCACTCACATCTCCATCCTTGACAATGACTCGCTTCGGTTCGGTGATTTTCGGCGGAACTGAAAGAGAGTGTAATCACTAATCAGTCGCTAATAAGGTAGTGCTGTAAGTGCAATGTTTAAGTACAATACTCATTATATATTCCGTGCCGGACTCGATCGTGTTTTCGTTTTGTGACGGTGTGGTTCTTTCGCATTTTCAGTGGCAGCGTAACGTCAGCCGCCACCGCTTCTTGCCCTCATTGCGAATTCCAATCATATGCTCAACCACATCTAATTACGCCGCCATTGTCAGAATATTTTAGATTTTGGCGGATTGTGAAAATGTGCGCGAAGAAACAACAATGCCCGCCTCTTTGATTGCCGGGATTGTTTCCATATGATTTGTGTGTTGTAGCGCACATTCCGCAAGCATACATCGAATGGAATGTCGGTTCTCTCTCTCTCTCTCTCTCTCTCTCTCTCTCTCTCTCGCCACCTCCTTCCCTTCGTCCTAACATTACATTTGTTGCTTGTGTCCTCTTGACTCTTGTAAAGGTATTCTAAATTGATAAAACTAGGTAATCACGCTTTTTCTGACTATAGTAGTCGTAAGTTGCTTTTCAACACATTCAACAAAATAGACGCCCACTTCGATTGTTATTTCCGCTTTATTTCAATCGTCGAGACTGCTTCCTTCCTACAGTATGGGGCCAATCAAGCCAACCGCGTATTGTGACGATAGCAGAGTATCTTCTCCCCCTCTCTCTTTCTCTCCCGATACCTGCTACTTTCATAATTTCTAGAACATGTCTTCCACGCGCCAGACGGCTCTTAGTTCTATGTTCATCTTCCGCATTTCCAGCTTGGCCCTCCAGATGTCCTCTGCGTCTCTGCGATCTCTGTTCGCCGCCCTGTTTCTCTGCCTTCTCGCCACAGTCTCCCTCGCATCAGCGGAGCACCAAATGAAACGTGAGTACAGTACGCTGTTTTCGAGTCGAAGAACTATCTGAATTACAGTAACCCTCTCTTCAAAACAGATATAGTATTAAGTATTTCTCATCAATCTTCTGTCTTTTGATACAACATTGTATTAGCAATAATTTGAACGTATGGGACCGTTAAAAACTACGCTGAATAGAGTGTAATTGAAACATAGAAACTGCGAGTAGAGAGATTACTTTAGATTTTTGCATGAAAAAACTGTACAGAATAGCTTTCTTCTTCACGCCACAGATGATATGGTGGGGGGGGGGGGAGAAGAGGGTGAGAGAAGGAGGGGGGAGATGATAGATTGAAAATAGTTTGCTCTTCACGTGAGTTCAACGCATGATTTGCGCATTATTAATGAGAGTTATTCTGGAGAGTAGGCGTTTTTACAGCTATCAACATTCATGATGATATTCATACAAGTCACGTCTCCACCACACACTCTCGAATGGTCTACTTATGGCTTCCACCTTTCCTACTTTCTAAGAAAAAACATGTATGGTTTCCAATAAGCAAGTCACAAGTCACAAGACTCAAAACGACTCAAAACAATTAGCCTGAGACGCGGTCGGCTTAGTGGCGCGGAATCGACCCACGCTCAAAGGAAAATTGCGTGAATACGTTCAGAATGAAAACTAGGCTTCGTTGAGGATTGCCCTCGAAACTCGAATGCATCTTCCTCGAAATAGATATTTAGCGCTCTACAAGGTGAAAAATTATAATTGAAAAGCAGCTTGTCTGTGAACAAAGCACAAAGTGCTTCCCCATTGTGTACAAGAATTATTTGCTGGTGCTCGCTCTTTCGTTTCAAGATACGAACTCACACTTCATACGCCAGCGGGAATCGGTGTTCGAATAGCGATAAAAAAGTTATTCTGAAGAAGTGATACATATCTCTGATGTGAGTTGAACTGTTCAGCGCTGTCGCGCGCCTCCCGCCTCGACCCGGACAGAATCATGTTCGATCTGATGAGCAACTCGCGCAGCTGGGCGGGCAGCAACCACCACAAGCCAGTGTTCGGCATGGAGGCACTGCCAGACATAGCCAGCGAGGGTGAGGGGAGGGGGGAGAGAGGGGAGAGAGAGAGAGATGGAGAGAGAGAGAGAGAGAGAGAGAGAGGGAGAGAGAGGAATTCCCTCTTCAGACACGCTCGACTTTGACCCGTCCGCATTCAACGACCTGCTCACGGACTTTGAGCATCAATTCGCCGACGAAAAGCAGCACTAGGCAATAGAAAAACAGTCACAACCCCTAACCCACCCCAACGCACTCACTTACCCCCCCAAACACCCATATTTGTTGATCTCTCTCTCTCTCTCTCTCTCTCTCTCTCTCTCTCTCGCTCTCTAGATGTTTTTGTTTCTCTCTCGCCATGTGATGACTAGTGTGTGTGAAATCACTGTCGTTTTGTTTTGATGTGTCCACGTATTTGTCCCATTTTCGACCGATGATGCGATAAATGTGAACGACGTTTGAAAGAGTTGAAGGACCGATCAGCAAGGCTTGGCTCGCTTGCAGGATAAAAATCAATACAAGTCAGTATTTTGGTAGTAATATCTGTTCATATGTATGAATATGCTGAAAACTGATTGAAAATAAATAAATAATTAAATATTTAAATAAATAAACAACCGAACCCACCTCCCACGTACAGCTGCGTCTTCTGGGTGGCGTTGCCGGCAGAATTGGTGGCCACGCACGCGTACTCGCCCTCGTCGTTCAGCCTGTGGGGGTGGATGAGATATAGAGAAAGAGAGAGAGAGAGAGAGAGAGAGAGAGAGGGAGAGAGAGGGGAGAGAGAGAACCCGCGGAGTATGGGTGGGAAGGTATAGGTATACTTACAACATGTTACATGTAGGTT
The DNA here is from genome assembly GCA_963966185.1 of Rhabditoides inermis. NCBI lineage: Eukaryota > Metazoa > Nematoda > Chromadorea > Rhabditida > Rhabditidae > Rhabditoides > Rhabditoides inermis. The sequence continues at coordinate 151,555 of CAWZYM010000184.1, read as the reverse complement.
AGTTTTATTGTATATTGATGTTATGACAATGAGAGATAGGGAGGAAGGTGTTGAGAGAGAGAGAGAGAGAGAGAGAGAGAGAGAGAGAGACTCACTTGGTCGACAGTATGTTGAGGATTGCTCTGTCGGGGGAGAACTCGCGGTTGGCGGTCGATGAGAGAATCACACCGTCCTGAAATTAAAAAAAAAACATGTACCTCTAATTTAATCTCGACTTGTCGTTTCCAACCTTTGGCTAGTACAAGTTACTCGCGTTTTCGCGTGTATGCTGTGTATGTTTCACACAGCACGTATCAGAGACATTTTCTGTTGCGCTTCAATTAGTATGCTATTGCAATATCCAAAGTCGTTGATACACTAGAGTAACTCAAATTTGATCGTTTTACTAGAGGTGGTCCCTCCACTCGGACTTTCAATAGCATAGACGTCATTCGAAAGGTCTAATGATATATTGAGTGCCTTTGAAATCGTAAAAACCCGTTTTCTCGCGATATAAATGGCTAATACTTACAATTACGATATAATAGTACAATAATACAGTGCATTTATACATTGATTGTACAACACTTCCCATAAAACATGTAGTGAATCACACATCGTCACTTGATAACAATAATAATAATAATAGTATCAATAGAACTGTCCACGCACCTTGTACCACTGCATGCTGGTGGTGCTGTCGGCGTCGATGCCGCATGCCAGCGCCGTCGGCTCGCTCTCGGTCGCGTTCATCGAACGCACTCCCTCGAGCACCACCGGGGCGCCTGAAGAAATGAAAGAGGTTTTATACATCTTGAACTGATGGTCGAGATCATTTCATTTACTTCCCTAGTCTTTCCACGTCTCTGATCGTGAACAGCGAGTGAGGCGAGCTTGGTTGTGATTTTATAAACAAAACTCACTGATTGCGTGGAATGTGTACTCGATTTCGTCCACTCCTGCGTCGTTCTTCGCTTCGCACCTGAATTGCTGTAAGGTTCGTGTGTTTTTTCATGTAACTCACTTGAAGACTCGATTCTTTCCGGGTGCGGCGGCGTTGGAATGCAGTGTGCCGTCCTCTCCTGCAACGACAATGTTTGTGGCTTACTGTAGTAGTTTTTATGATGTTTTTTTTATTGAAATTCACATTAATCGCTGGGAACCATGAAACATTTCAAACACAAGTCAAATCAAATGTTACCGGTTTTGAAAACCTCTCTAGCTCTAGTTCTAGTAAGTACTGTTAATCTAACTTAATGCCGAACGTTCACTAATGAAGATACCAGATTCAGATTTTTTCCACAACAAGTAAGAGAGAAAGAGACAATTGAATAACCGACCAATATTGTATCCATTCTGTCCGTCGGCAATCTCCACGTCATCCAGGAACCACGTGATCTCCGGATCGGGATAGCCTACATAAACACAATTGTGAACTAATAAGCAAACAAACTAATTGAAAAATATACAGACAAACACATTAAAAAACAATCCTTTACCCCTGACGCCGCACTTGAGACTGAACGGTGTGCCGACGGGTACGCTTGTTTCGTTGGAAGAGGTGGAAACGATCTTCGGCGAGACTGGAAATTGAAAACAATAAGGTTTGTCGTTGAATTAGATGTCTTTACACTCACTGCTTCGAAAATAACATGATTGACTTGGTGAACCGGTTCGTGTATGGTAATGTGAATGTTGTATTTCGAAAATATGGAAGTGAATGCGTGCACAGAATTGGCATCAAGAAAAATGTGACAGCTATGTAAGAAGACTGTGAAACGTATTTCAACAGAAACTTGTTGATTGTTGATTTCTAACTTCCAACTCTTCAAGTCAGCGTGTATACACGGAACTACCAATGTCTAGTAGTATAGGGCAGTGTGAAACTGTAATGCTCTTTCACTTATCTGGTTACCGTATACTTGGAAGTGTGCGCCCCCTACCTACACCTCGAGTGTGTCTGCATAGATGCATAGATTTAGCAATGTCTAGAAAACACGAATGGTGCTAAAGAAAAACACCGAACTGAAGTTTCGGCATTCTTCCAAACATTTTGTACCTAAACTTACTAATTAATACCTCTGCGATGATCATTCCTCTGCCTACTTACCCAACACCTCCAGCATGCATTATATTCCCAATTGAACCATTGGACTATTGCCCACGCACGGTGCTACACTGAACTCAGAAGAACACTGAACTATAACTGTACTCGGTTGAGAGAGAGAGAGAGAGAGAGAGAGAGAGAGAGAGAGAGAGACTCCACACTCACCCAACACCTCCAGCGTGTATGCCTGCTGGGCGGTGCCGGCCTCGTTCGTCGCCACACACACATAGATCCCGGAGTCGGACGAGCGCGTCTCGATCACCGTCAGCGTCTGAAGAACATTTTTATAGATTCATTTATTTGTATTTGTATAATTTAGTTTTATATCATGTGGTCGTGAATATGCTTATAAAGACAAGCGCGATCACCGTCAGCGTCTGAACGGTCGAAGAATCGTGCAAAAGAGTCTGTTGCCAGCAAGGGTTGAAGCGTCTGCATTCGTCAAGTGAACACTTATAACGCCAACACGTGGCATTCTGCATGTTTAGCACCAATGATTGGAACCAAGACATTGTTTGGCGCCTTGTTTGGCGCCAAATCACCGCCAAATGCGTAGAAATGCGTGAAGTGAAAGAACGATCATTAAATACTCATTGTTATCGATGCAGCAGTATTGCATCTGAAATCGTTTGTGATTTTATATAATGCACGCGAAAGGTATTGCATTTTGATGAGATTTCATTTAAAGGGGGGTAGGCATTTCCATCCACTTTTCCATGTGTCCCGTGAAAAGTTGGAAAGGTGAATGCGCGTTTTGTAAAAGTTTGAAAGAGAAAATTGCCCCACTGTTTCGAAGACACTCGCGCTTGATGAGCCATCCACTTACTGCTTATCTGTGCTCGCGGAGTCAAAACTGCACCGGGTTTACAATGATTTTGCGCATGTAGGAATTTAACGATTTTAGGACTAAAGTGGCCTACGTAAGAGTTAGTTTCGTGCATATAGGGGTTTTCAAAGGTCCTCTACACAATTGTAGTCATGGCGTTGCAAATTTAGACAGTGAAAGGACCATGACCTTAACTTGTGTTGATTTGGTGGTTTTTAAAGATCTTACTTGAATTCCGTGTTCTAATGACATAATACTGAAACAAGTTCCAAACTAAGTAGTTGTTATATAAAAGCAAAATGGGTATACAAGTAGTACTCTTAAGGCTACTTCTAATTCCCAGTTCGGGCAGCACTGCCACTGGAGCAATGCCGTGTCACAATACAATCCGGAGACAAACTTGCGGTGTGAATGAAATCAGTGCCGAAACTTTTTTATCAATGCTCATGTCCGTATCGGTGGAACTATGTCTCATTAATCGACGACTACACTAAGCCTGGCTTATTTGCGATCTCTGCACAACGTTATGAAGTTCAGTTAAAACGCAGCTAAATTTTTATCCGATTTTCGTCTTCCTTATGTTTAAAACCAACGTCTACCCGTCTCTGATTGTTCAGATTATCAGAAAGTGTTTTGTCAAAACTTTTTGAATAACAATATAAGGAAAATACCCCCACTTCAAAGTGGGGCAAGTTTCCTTTTTTGAACATCAGGTGGGGGGATATTCCTTTTTGTAGCATGAATGAAAAGTGGGGGGAAATTCCTACCCCCATTTAAAGCCAATGAGAATGATAATTCCGACGTTTCTCCTTGACGACATCATGAAGGAAAGCAATACTTGAAACTTGAGTAGATAAATTTGCTTTTGCACCAATTGTGGCAACACAGTTTTCCCCCATTCACCTTTCCCTCGGCGACATAGCGCACGCCCTGCACTCCCAGGCCCGTCTCCACCCGGATGCCGTTGCGCAGCCACGAGATCACCGGGGCAGGCTGGAAACGAGTAGACACGCCCCTTCCAGCCACGCCCCTCTCCTCTATATACGGTGGCAAGCCCCGCCCCTTCCAGCCCCGCCCACCTGTCCGTCGGCGGAGCACTCGATCTTGGCCACCTCTCCTTCGACGACCTGCTGCGTGCCGCCG